>CAJQUW010013028.1:0-297542 GCA_907163375.1 Prostheceraeus crozeri
AAATTTTATGTGTTTTCTCTTTACAACAGATCGGAACATACGTTATTGGCTGGTGATGACGCTGACGTCATTAGATGGTAGATGTATATAAGGGCTTGCTAATTTCAATCCTCATCAATAATCATGGTTGTCTGTACCAAGTGTGGAAAAGTGTTCACTCTCATAGGCAATTTGCAACGACATGAAAAATTTTGTAAGTTAGGAAAAACATATCAATGTAGCAAGTGTCCATATAAGACGAATAGGATGGATAATCTTAAGAGGCATAAACTTGTATGCAATAATAAACCGAATGATAGCATAAGAGTCAAATTCAAATAATCAAAATAGATCTACTTCTAAGCCAACAACCAGCGCTTCAACTAACATACAAAACTTTATGCAATACTGCTCTCGGTGTGGCAAAACGTATAACTCTATAAGTAGATTTCGACAGCATATGAATGTACATAACACAAATAGTGAGATGAATATGCATAATAACTATGGAACTGTTAGTCTCAGTGAAAGCGCACTCAATGGCCATGCACGTGTGTATGATATCACGCCAACAACACCTACTGTGGACATAACATCATTCTTAGAAAGCATGCGTTCCATGTTAGGGAATTTAGTGTCTGACTTACTAAGGAGCTATCAATTGCGAGGTCGTCTGATTGCACAAATTTCGTTATGTCCGTTCTAATCCTCAAGAAGAAGAAACTTTTCTCGCACACTTTACCTCATCATCCTCAAACTATATTTATGACTATGATGCTTGGTTTCAGGATCATCTAAATAGTCTAATAAATCATATTGAAGCCTTCACAAAAAAGGGTAGCAATTGGATTATAGATGATGTACAAAATATAGAGTTCAATGTAATTAACAAGTCCAATACTGTCAGGTGGACAATCATTTCCTCTACCAAAGAAGTTAAAAAACTCTAAAGCTGTCATTAATGTTAATTCAAATGCAAATGATTGCTTCCTATATGCAGTTTTATCAATATTGCATTATAATGAAGTACCTTATTCAAGGAATGAAGTAAAATCATATAGTGAGTGGACATCTGAGTTAAATATGGAAGGCATTTCCACACCAGTATCAATCAAAGATATTCCAAAATTTGAGAAAAAATAATGATATTAAAATTAACATTCACTTTTATGAAAATGGACTCAAAGGTGTTCGTTACAATAGTAACTTTACTGGTAGGCAAACGGTTAATATTTTGCTAATTCTAAACAATGGAGCAGCACACTATTGTGGAATTCCAAAGCTGTCAAGATTGTATAGGAGAACTTTAAAAAGACATAAATACTTCTGCGAAAGATGCACTCAGTCATTCACATATAAGACAACACTAGAACGACATTTCCAGTTTTGCATTCGAGGAAAAGCACAAATAGAAAAAATGCCGACAGATCTAAAAGTACTAACAAGTAGCATGGAATATCAACTAAGTCCTCCTTTAGTAATTTATGCAGATATAGAGTGCTACATTGATAATAAAATACATAAACCTGCGGCTATTGGAGCTTATCATGTCTGGCATAATGCCCTTCAATCAAAATTTGAAAACAAGTATTACCTCTTTGAGGGAGAAAATTGCATTATTAGTTTCTTGCACCACTTAGAAACTGTAGCCCAAGACTTATATGACAACCAATGTGCAACAACTAGGCAGCCAATGTCACTGTCAGCGGATGAAAAAGCACGCCACGAGAATGCAGAATGTTGCAACAAATGTAAATCAAAATTCAGCGATGAAGTTCATGATCATGAAAAGTTCGTGATCATGATCATATCACCGGACGATATAGGCAAACATTATGTAGGAAATGCAATCTCCGGTTAAGACTTAACAGACGGGAGCTCCCCATATTTTTCCACAATTTTAAAAATTATGATAGCCACATCGTTTGCTATAAAGCGATTGGAAGAATGAAGTCTTGGAAATTAGATGTTGTAGCAGCAACTGCTGAAAAATATATAACTTTATCCGCCAGTGTCCCTGTAAATGAATACAAAGGGAAGACAGTATACTTTAAACTAAAATTCTTAGACTCATATCAATTTCTAAGTGCATCCTTGAGTGAATTAGCCAAGGGCTTGCAAACGTATGAGCATGTAGAGACATTAAGGGTAGAATTTCCACAATTAAGTGATAATGTTTTATATCAGAAGGGAGTGTTTCCATATTCATACTTCAAAAACTTAAACACGTTGACGGAAGACTGTCTACCACCACAATTTGAATTCTATAATGATCTTACTCGTGAGCACTGTTCCGATAGTGAATATGAACACGCTAACAAGGCGTGGATTGAATTTAATTGTAGCACATTTGGTGATTACATGCTGGCATATCTGAAGTTAGATGTTTTATTGTTGGCAGACATATTTGAAGTGTTTAGAGCATTGAGTCAACGTGAGGATGAAGTCGACCCTGTACATTTTGTCAGTCTCCCACATCTTAGCTTTACCTCAGCACTAAATTTCTCTTCCAATGATCCCCCACACTACATACAAGATGAAAATATGTACAATCTATTTGAACGAGGAATTAGAGGGGGTATGACTTTCACCAACATTCACCGAGCGCGTGCACGCATTGAAGAATTAGGAAATAATATACATGAAAGTCGACATTTGACCTACTTAGATGTTAATAACCTTTACGGTTCTTCACTCAGTAGGAATCTACCCCACTCAAATTTCAAATGGTTGAATGAAAGTGAATTAGATAATTTTTTAAATGAAGAAAATGTTCAAAATATAGATGATGATGGTGAAATCGGCTACATTTTTGATTTAGATTTAGAGTATCCTGCAGCCATTCATGATGACACTGCCGATTTCCCATTAGCTCCAGAAATGCAGATGATTGAAAAGAGAATGTTTTCACACTATATGAAAAATCTATATGAAAAAGTAAGACCAAATACACATTTTTCTTCTATCAAGAAACTTCTGCTCCATCAATTTGATAGGGAAAATTATGTAGTCCACTATTCAATTTTAAAATTTTACTTGAGCATGGGCATGAGAATCAAGAAGATTCATAGTGGCATAAAATTCACACAAAAGCCTTGGTTAAAAACATACATTGATATGAACTCTCAAAAGAGGGCTCAATCAAACACTGACTTCGAAAAGTCATTCTACAAATTGAAAAATAATTCTTTATATGGTAAAACAATGGAAAATGTAAGGAGAAGGAAAAAATTTAAACTAGTCAACAATGAGAAACAACTACTGAAATTGTCAAATCATCCTCTCTATGTTCAACACAAAATATTTGATGAAGATCTGGTTGGTATGGAAATGTACAAACCTTCAATAGTTTTAAATAAATTAATATATGTTGGTCAAGCAGTACTTGACTATAGTAAGTTGGAAATGTATCAATTATATTACAATGATCTAAAAGGATGTCCACTGATAAATAGAACGCGACTTTGTGGAGGTGATACCGATAGTTTCTTCCTATGTTTATACACATCACCATCTGTCCGTCTGGAAGATATACTTCTATACTTCGGTGAAAAGTTTGACTCTTCAAACTATGACAGTCATCACCGACTATACTCAACTACAAACAAAGCTAGATTAGGTTGTTTTAAGGATGAGTGTGCTGGAAAGTTGCTTGAGGAAATGATCCTACTAAAACCGAAAATGTATTCCATGAAATATCTAGACTCTACCAATCATAGCATCAAACGTGCAAAAGGAATTCAGAGAGCAGCAGTTAAAAAATTGAAACATGATGACTATAGGAGTGTCTATTATAGTGAGAATGATACAACTGAAGATATGACAATTATAAATTCAAAAAATCACATAGTTAGCACAAAATCATTTAGGAAGCGAGGTCTTTCACTTTGGGAGGATAAGCGCTGTTGGCTGGATAAAAATTTATCATTACCATATGGACACTATAGCCTAGGTCTTCCCCCACCGTCGAAGAGAAGGAGATGCCTTCCTGTCACAGGTGATGTAGAATAAGTCTAAATAAAAACAATATAATATTCCACTTGTAATAGATCTTGCGATTGCTGCATCTTCCGACATGTAGCAACACTTACTAATACATAAGTAGTCTTACTAAAATTGAAATTTCTACATCTTTCCGATATGTAGAAATGATTACTAATAAATAGGTAGTCCTAATGTGAATGAATATGTGAAGAATTTGTACTCAACATCATTCCGATATGTTGAGCTAATAAAATAGCAAACTTTAGGCAAACATTAAACTTAAATTTGAGACATAGCTTTCGGAACATGCCTCATTACATTAGAACATGGAAACTTAGTGACGTTCAAAACGTTCACATAACAAATTCTAACAGAATAGCATTTCGTCATTCAATAGCAAATAGTGATCGAAAACATCGTGGCGTTTGCATTAGTATTGACTCATTGCCTTCACTGAAAGACTTTGCGGATCTCATTGACAACCATAAGACTCGGATCAAGATTCCTCTCGATGACAAGGTATGGATAAAGTGTGATTCATCAGTCAAACTATACGTCTGTTCACCAAAACGTGAAGATGTTGAATATCGATTTTTTCGTTTCAGTGACGTCACATGGGAAACCTTTACAAGGGAGATACTACCACAGATAACGTCATTCATTAAAGATGGAGGACATCAAACGGTTGGAAGTTGTAAATCGGATGTTAACTACAAAAGCAAAGTCAAAACTCAATCTACAAGAGATCGAGAGGAATATACCCAACCGAAAACAATGGTTACTGATAAAACGCAAATTGAAGCCGACAACGAGCTTACATCTTGGAAGACCCTCAATGTTAACATGGAGGATTCAGAGGAAGGATAGATCTCTCACTATCCTATTCTTTCCAAATGGAACAATCCAATGTATTGGAAGGGTCATGGAGGGTGATCTCTCATATTTACACTTAACTTTGGAACATTTACTTGGTGATTCATTATCTGATTGGAAAGTGAAGACAATGACCGTGTTATGTGAATTACATTATCACTATGATTTCCGTAAAGTTACATCATCACATAATCTAACTTATGAAGTGGAGTTATTTCCAGCAGCTCAATTGACTAACTGGCATCCATATCATGTTCATGTGTTCCATAATGGAAAGATTGTGATAACCGGCATTAAAGACATAAGTGATGTGCCTCCCATCATATGTGATTTGAAAAAATGTTTCATGAAAACCAAATTGTAGATTTTGTATATATGTGGATAGATAATGAAATGTGAACATGTTTTTTGTATATATGTGAATAGATAATGAAATATGAGCATGTTTTTGTTTTCCTTATAAACCCTTGTTTTGGAAAAAAAAAGAGAGCAAGTTAATGATACAACATAAAACTTTATTTCAAAACTGTTTCAACATATTTAGTAAGAATTACATCATTTTTATCACAGTTTTTTGAAAATAGTTCTAAAGCACTTTTACAGTTATTTTTCAATGGTCTCTCGTTGACAAAATAGAGTACATAGCCACCGCACATTAGAGATGTATTACTTTGAAGTGGGAACGATGTCACTTTCCTAACAGTCCAGGAAAACCTGTTCATCCATAATGCGATATCATGTAAACGAGGTTGATTAAGAGAGTCAAAATATTCGGCAACTTTATAACGATTGATGTATACAGCAATCCAATGTTTTCCGGGAAGATTGTTGGTATCCGTATTGATGATAAGCGAACAAGGATAGAAAGGAATTGAATCAGGTAAATTATCTCTAGAAAAGACATTGAGAAATATTGTCTTGGAGTAGGGATGAGCTTTCCTCATTTTCCTCAAGATTTCTATGTTGCTTAAGTTACTCATCTCTGATAGCTGACAGTCACGTCTCTCATTCTTGTTATCTCAACTTTGCTATCATAGATAGCATAAATGAGACAAGTAATTGTTTTCTTCAAAGGTGACTCAAATGATACCTCCAGTCGTAGATTTCCAGGCTTTGTAACTCCTACGCTTTCACCACCTAGATCTGCATCTGCTGTGAGGTTGTACATAATGAAGAAGTAGCCATTCTTGTACATATCCATTGTAATTCCATTTGAATCGTCTGTATTAAACATGTTGAGGGCGGTGAAAATAGAACCATATTCACGTGCGAATTTACCATCTTTGAAATTAGGCTCATATGCTTTGCAAGATACAAATTTCCCATCCTGATAGAGTGCTAGTTTGCTAACATTAAAGTGTTGGAAATTGAATGGATTCTTTTCAAAAGCACCAATGAATGCCTCATTTTCCACAAATGTGATATACACCGCCTTTGGCATTGCAGTGGGAAAAAGATTTGGGTAGGCATGTGAGGATGATCCAGCACCAATTGTGAAGTTTGTCAACACACTGTGATTAACTGGATATATTGCATTGTTTTTCCTCAATCCTGTCGCATGCTCGTTGATGACTGACGGGTTCATTGTTACTCGCCTTACATTGAGCACGGCATTACTTATGTTGACTTGATAGTTTGTAGCTCCAAAAGCCATTAACGCGAACTCAGGATTTGCACGAATAAATTTTATTTGCATTTTAACCTGCGATAGCAGATATCTAGATTGACGAAGGAAATCAAGATAGACGGGTCCTTTCAAGTATAATTCCTTTGAATCCGCTGTTAAATCCATTCGTCTTTTCAACCCTGTATTTGAGACATCATCAAATTTCCCTTGCTGATCATCATACCACCCAGAAACTTGCAAGTGTGACTGTTTAGCTTGCTTTTGAAATTGAGTCATTGTATGTATATATGCTCCATATGGATATGCTCGATCCCCTCCTTCAATCTGTTTGTCATTCAATATTAGATACACATCTGAGAACAGACTGGCAATAGGAAGATTTGCTAACCCCACTTTATCCTTGGATGAATCGATATTTGTACCATCAGTCTTCTTAATTTGTATACACAACTCTAAATCAATGGATTGACAGTCAATATAATCTTGAGGATTGGCAGGTATATCAAACTGAATAGGCTGCTGGTTACCATCGATATTTGTTGTGGGGACTATGTCTACAATTGTTGAGGAGATGATGTCTGTCTGATGAGGGGGAGAATCGAAGAAACACAAAGCCGAATTGATACTCTGCATCGTATTAGCTCTACAAATATGTTGTCTTCCTTCGTTTTGACTTGTTTCTAGTAGCTGTGGAATTTCGTTTGCGCTTTCTTGTTTTCACTCGACGTCTAGATTTAGAACGTGCTGCTCTAGTCGGCTTTTTACTTTTCCTGCGTCTTTGCTTAGTAACTCGGCCTGATCCAACTTGTCTTGACTTCCTACGCTTCTTCCGAACTGTACGTCTCGTCTTTGTTAAATCATCTAATGCGTCTATGGCAGATTGCTGCGCGCGCATTTTCATAGATTCACCGATATCCTCACCTTGAAGCGCATCAGCTGCAACATTTGCACCAAAATCTAAAGCCCTGCTTCCAACACGCTTCATGATTGGTACGCCATACTTTTTGAGTGTTGGAAGAACCATACGTCTTAGTGCACCAAATATGCCTCCTCCAACTTGTCGTCTACCTCCAACAAACACGGGATAACCGCTCTGATATGATGGTCTACTGTAAATGCCTGTCATTATGACTATTGAATAACTATGGAAGTCACAATAGCGTAAAGCCTTATTCTCGTGACCTAATATGTAGGGTCAAAACAGTAACACCACCACAGAACGGTACTACTTCTCCTGCATCATCATGAATTGATATGTCAATTCTATTGATGAAATTTCGGCTGATTGGTAGATACATTGTGTTAAAAAATTCTCGATTGATTAGTTGCTTCCTTACGGATGAGAGAGGAAATGTGCGCAGAAGTGGGGCCTCAATGTCGCCAACCCTTGTATATTCAATAATGTTACAATAGACGTATAAGTTACTTATATCACGCTCTAGTGATGGGGCTGTATCGCCTATTGATGTACCTTCATAAATAGTTGATTTTGAGAATCCCAATGTGGTCGTTAACACGCTATCCAGCTTGATAAGAGAGTTCTTCCCTACCTTTAGAATCATGCGTTTCTTATGTGGGTCATAAGAAAAGTGATATTCATCTGCATCAAGGTAATCTACACCAAACTCATTTAACTTTGTACACAATTCAGATGGCGTTTTCAAGCTTTCAATGTTCAAATTAACTCTTTTTACAAGTTCACTGGAAGTAGACAATTCATCACCCGATATGTCTTCGCTGTATACGTGGATATCCCATGAAGCATTTGTTGATGCTTTGAGTTTAGAAGAGGACAATTGAACCTTGAATGTATCATTTAATTCTGTCAACCAAGGTGCGCTTTCAAGGCCCTTAAACATCCCAATCATTTCAGATCCAAATTCAATAACAGCGGACTCAGACTTTTCCAATGGTGTCTTTTTAGTAAAAACAATAAATTCTGCCTCCGTTTCAACAGTAAATAAAGTTACTTTCTCTTTCTTATATTCACAAGTCATTAACGTTTCTGGCACTGATCCTTGAAACTTTCTTGCAAAGTCTTCAACACTTCTAATGACCTCAAATTTATTTTTTACTCGGATGCTCCTTTTTTGTAATGCATACAATGGCACAATTCTACATTTAAAATCAGTGACTTTCCTCTCCGAATTCCACCCACGTCCATTGTACCAATACCTTGATGAGAAAGTTGTTCTGGAATACCCAAAAGTATGACTCAAATCCTTACCTAATACAAGAAGAACATGCTTCCCTTCCTTCATCAATTTTGTTGACCCCTTTATGACTGGTTTGTAGAATTTATTCAAAGTCAGCTTGAAGAGATCATTTATTCGTTCAAACATTCTACCGATTTCCTTTTCTGTATCTTGCAAGCTCATTGTGGGAACCTTAGAATCAAAAGTTGACGTTGCAAATGCCTTTTGAATTTTAATCATGTTTTGAACAGATGGTAAAGATGTTGAAAAAGGATGTAAAGTTAGATGATGAAAAGCCCATGTACCATGTAGACTATTTTGAAATATGCGAAAGCAATCATCCTTCTCTCGCACTTCTTTATGTAATTCAAAATAGTTGTTCTTTAGCAAACTGATATCGTTGTAATAAGTAATTTCAGTTAGAGCAACTTCATGGGGTCCATGCAGAGTAATTGGATTAGCGAATTCAACAGAGTATAGAGATGGTTTGTTACTTGGGAATATCTTGGGGTTGCTATTGCTTGGAAGAATGATATTGAAGTTAGTAGACATGTTAAAGTCATATATGGAAGAAGTCACATGCTATATTAGCTTAAAAGTTACGAGTGTCTCCCATCTCCACATTTTGTAGATCCTGGTGCGTTATCCAGCTATTGAATGAATCAGGATATCCTTTCCATTTAACTAGATATTTCCTTTGATTGCCATGACCTTTCCTCCTAATTATTTTATCAATCATATACACCTCTTCACTTCTGTCTACTACTTGCAATTCATAAGAGTAAAATTTTCCTTCAATTGGATTGCCATGGTAATCTATTAATTTATACATGGTGGGTCTAAATTTTGTATTTACTTCATCCACAAAAAACTCTTCTTCAGTCCAATTAGGTAGATACCCCTTCTCAAATGTAGACTTAACCTTTGAAATCCGAACTCTATCACCAACATTAATTTTCTTTTCATTGGAAATGTTTTTCGCTTTCTTATCATACAATCGAAGCCATACATCCATCGCATTATCTGGGGTAACATCGACAGGTTTCATCTTAATGATTCGATGGTAGCTTTCATTGTAATTCTTAACAAATTTCTGCAGCTCACCTACCCAAACATGTGTATTTTTTGCAGTGAAATAGCGCCATATTTTTGTCTTCAGTGTGCGATTGAACCTCTCAACCATGGCAGCTTTATAAGCACTTTTGACACTAAACAATTCCACATTATGACTTTTAAGGAGACTTCGAACATGAGAGTTTTCGAATTCCTTCCCTTGATCGGTCTGTATTCTTTGCGGAACACGCCCCTCATCGAAAATGCTCTGAAAAGCCGCTTCAACTTCTGGTCCTCGTTTAGATTTCAGCGCACGTGCCCAAGCATAGCGAGATAAAATATCTATTACGGTTAAGATGTATTTATAGCCATCATTGTACTGTGATATCTGTTGCATGTCAGCCAAGTCCGCTTGCCATTGACTATCTATATTGTTAACAACATATTTTCTTGTTGGAAACCGCTTTCTCGCATTTTTGTGAAGAGTGTAAGTCGGTTGACTCCTCAACCACTTCTTGACTTTCTCTATTCCCACACCTGCTGCACGGGCTAGAACCTCCGGACGACTGAAACTTGCGGGATGATTTAAGTCGTAATAAATCTTTCTGAGTTTCACTGCTGTACTCATCGTCTTTGTTCTGATTTGCACGCGTATTACTCGCACAGCAACTGCTAACACAATTGATATCAACCTCTATGCCCTCTTCTGCTTTACCTTCGAGCGCAGATTTCAAACAGCAGCAAAATTTTTGTAACGACATGATATGAGAGAGGCTTAATTCATATTTGCTTAATATTTACTATACTCCTTCGCAACACGCATTGAGCGCCTAGTAGCTCTTTTTGGTTGCAGATCGTCGGGATCTGCAAGCTCTCGCTTGACCGCCATCGTGGGTGTTTTACTCTTTGATCCATCTTGTAAGTGACCCCTATCCAATTCATTCACAGTCGGTCCTCCAATAATATTGTGAGGTACATTTTGATCAGATAAAATTTTCTGAAAATATGTCCACCCTTGTGGTGCACCTAGTTTTCGCCTTACATCTCTGACAGCATATTGCAGAAGGTCATCTATGTGACTATTTCTAATAACATCACCAGTTGTTTCATCTATTATCTCCCCTCTCTCATTGAACTTCACATGTGGATCAATGAAGTCAAATAATCGCTCAGCGCGCACACGATATGGTCGAGGTGTTGACAAGGTTATAAATCGTCGCAACTTGTCACGAATCTGTCGCCTCTCGTCAATGTTTTCAGCTGCTAACTGCATTCGTCGATAGGGATCCTTAATCTTCTGAATTTCCATATCCTTTTGTGTTAGTTCCTTAAGTTGATTCGTAATAGGTTGATCTATATTTTTGACTTCCTGTGCACTTTGTAATGTAGTCAATTGTACATACTCCTCTTGAGGAATGACTACCATCTTTGAATACGACATGTTTGAAAATAATAAGGCAACAAAGTACATTGCTTAAAACTAACTGTGAACCGAGAAAACTGTCATTGGTTCAGCGGAATTAGGTATGATATTTGTTCGAAATCGAAGTCGTTCCGGACATTCCTGGGTTAGATCAATAAATAGATAACCATGTGGTTTCTTTGTTACATCTTCATATATTTTTGAAAGTACTTTAGGTTGTTGAGGTAATATCTGTCTACTGAGATGATGTATCTGACTGCTATCTCTTGGATTTTTAAATATTGCCAAATAATGTGTATTCAAACTTCTAGTTCTTTGCTCTTTCCCTCCATCGAAGATGTTTTGGGTGATGTAGATAATAAAAGCTTCCCTATGATGTGCAGTTTGAATGAACATTTCAGTTACATCCTTTGAAGATTTGCTTTCTCGTAATAGATCATCTAATACTAGTAAGTCACCTGCTTTGATATCCTCAGTTGATGGCAACCCTTGCTTCACCTCATAACCTTTCTGGCGAAGTGCAGAATGTAGTTGTGGTTGAAATATTCCATAATACCATTTGACTCTCTTAATTTCCTTGTTAAACATTTCATTTCTATATTGTAGCAATTCAGTTACAAATGTAGTTTTACCGGACTGACTTGGTCCAGCGACACACATTGTGCGATCAGTGAATAGACGAAAATCTGTCATCTTATAATTCCATTAACATTAAACTCATCATCCCACTAATTTTGCTTAGAACAACAAAACAGACACATGTTCCAGATCAAGTTTATTTACATTCAGAATAGAAACTTTCAAGTTACATTTACAAATTAAAACATTTACAAATTAAAACATTTGTGTTTCCTCATCACAATTAGGATTATAAAAAGTTTTCAAGTCAGCGTCTTGGCGCTTCAACTTCAATTTAGGATTCCCATCTTTAGATTTCCGCCCTCGCTTTTTGCTCTCTTCCTTCCCATCACTTGAAGCAGTCTTATCAATGTTAATTAAACATTTATCAATTGGTAGTGGTTCATAGACTAGTTGAAGAACCTTCATTTGCAAAGATGCGACTTTACCAGTCGAGCCATGTGAGCCAATATAAAGTCCGGTAACGTGCACTAAGCCCATATAGCGGCCCCGTTTGAGATCCTCACATTCCATCGCGTTTGTAAAGAGATCGAATGCTTGAAAATGATCCGATAGTTTTAAAAACAGTGTATCGAATTCCGGCAATTCCTTATAACCAACTCCTTCCTCTAATGCCTTTCTCCAATGAGTGGGAGCACTTTCAGGCAGCTCAACACATTCTTTCGCGAAAGAGTCAATAGTTTTAAGAATCACCTGTTGCCATTTTGGAAAAGTCACTCGCATTTGTCTCATATTGCTATACCCTGATGTAGACATACCATTACTGTGGAAGAATGGAACTTGAAGATAAAAGCCATCATCACCATAATTCAAGGTTTGAAAGTAGAACGTATTTCCAATCCCTTGCACCTTTCGTGTCGGACGAAGCTTCAAGAGATCTTGCTCAAAAGCGTCACCTTCCTCTCTGATTGTATACATTTTCTGAGTCATGTTTCAACAAGTACTAATTCGGAGCTTTCAACCAGCGCAAATGAATTGTCACTTGAAAGTGGTAAAATATCATTAAAGCGTCTTCCTTATATACACCTATATATGACTCATCAATCAAAGTGATGACGTGTCACTTTATCATTCGCTAACCTTATATTAACATTGCAGCAGTTGCTGCAATCCTTCCAAGCGGACTATTGATTACACCATTAATACTGTTTCCAATATCATTTAACATACTTAGAAACCCACCACCACCGCGCTGAATTAAGTTTCGCCTTTTCTTATCACTACTCCTTGGATTTGAAAACTTTTTAATGCTATTCAAAGAGCCAGCATTCAACAGAGGCTTGTAAATAGGTAGACATTTGTGTATTGCAAAAGCTAAATCACGAATGAAATCATCACTTGAATTTTGAATCAATTTACACTTCTTCTTATTATCATGTATCCTGTTTAACTTTCGCAACGCCTTTTTAAACTGACTTGAAGGTTTGAAAGACCGTTTCGATTGACGAGAAGATGCCTTCCGTTTTACAGACATTTTTATTCTAATATGGAAATAGATAATACAATTACAATTTTTGCTTAGTACTTACAACATTATATACAAAAGTTTACAAGCATTCACACAGAGTTTGTTGCTGGTACTTATAAAATTACATAAAACACTTAACAAGTTGTAGAGGGAAACTGATATACACTCACATCGGCTAGAGTCTGATTTGTAGCAGTTATGAGCTGCTCAATGTCTTTCATTAGATGTTTTGAAATTGGACAGCACATACAGCAGGGCTTTGAATGGAAAGTCTTTAAAATATTGGCATAGTATGCCCGCAAACTGATTACCTCAGAATGTCCTTGAGCAGCCACATTGATGCTTACTGATGGCGGTCCACTGAACAAGTCCAGTTTGCATTTGTCACCCTTCTCGTCATAGTAGCTGGAGGTGATAATGTCATGGAGACATGTGTTGAGTTTCCGTTGGATACTGGTGCACCAACAGCGAGAGTATTCCGGTACAATCTCCGTTTGAGATAGTGGGCGAAATACTTCGTTGAGCCAGAATCTTGCAACTCATGTAAGAGCGTTGTTCACGACTCTCATCAACATTCTCTGCACCACAACGTCCTCTCCGCAGCGGAAATACTTCACTATTTCCTCCATCAGATCCACCAAATCCGCTTTATAGCCAGTTATATTCACGGCAGAATAAAATATATTGCCCGTGAAGAGTTGACTTCGGTAAATTATTGAAATGGGAATGTTGGTAGTGAACGACATGCTGATTGACATTGTATTAGCCTCAAATTATGCTTGAAATAGAACGGTACAATGTCCTCCTTATATAGAAAAGTCAAACAAAGACACAATAGTGACCAATCACAGACCTGCATGATGACTCATCATGTACGATATACAGTGACTGTTGAAGATATTTCTTCATCGCAAAGGGGACAAGATGAAGTTTCAAAGGGTACATAACATGTAGAACACATAACGCTATGACAACATGGCAAAAAGAGAAGGATCGTTCCTGTTTAAAACATTTAACGCAGTTCCGTTCACATAATAATTTAAATGTCTCTTGTTCTAATTTCCTTCTGAAGTCACTTTTATTGGGAGAACTTTTTATTAAAACACTGTCAGATGTCTCCTTCTTTCCATATCGTTCCAATTTGATCCTCCTAATTTCACTATCATTGCAGTGTAGCATGGAGAAATCCTCTATCCACCTACGATCCAAATTGTGATTCATAGCATGCTCATCTAGATCCATTAGTCGATCAACTAAATCACCAGCGTTGATATTTTCACTGAGATTTGTTACAGTTTCTATGGCTTTGAACGAATATCCAAGGTCTCTTGCGACAACCCACGACGTTGGGATACTAGTCATCATTATGTATGCCATCAAAAACTATCTCATATTTATAGCATAGTTTGTCTACGTAAAAGGAAAATCAATGTGTCATCTTGTTTACAATGGTTGCAATAGTCACAATAGTCGCAATTGAGCAAACCCATTCAAAATCAAACAACGGACGTCTATCGGTACGTACCCAAGTGCTCAGAACCAAACCACACAAGTTCGATCATAGACGTTCCGAAACACAGTGTACCAAACACATGTACCTATCCAGTAAAACAGATCTCATACAAGTTCTTATTCATAACACTGAATTATACATGTACCTATCCATGTGCCTATCGATAACTAAAGTATACATGTACCTATCCATGTACCTATCCATGTTCCTATTGACAACACTAAACTTTACATGTACCTATCCATGTACCTATTGATAACACTAAACTTTACATGTACCTATCCATGTACCTATCCGTGGCAAGTAGGGCACAGTTTTCACTACTTGTATCAGCATTTTGAATTTTCATTGTTGTCTATCGCTGACGATTTATAGCTGCTTGAGGCTTACGAATCTAGTGGTCATTTTTGCACGAAGGCACTTTCCTCGCTTGATATAAATGAAATGATCTCAGTGTGAATATATTCTAATTTTTTACACCTTCGGTCATACCTGTGGACAAAAATCGCAGTGAAAATGATCTTTTTATAAGTTTGCAAAATTGCAGTTGCACTTTTCTGAGTGAAAGTTCGTGACTTTGAGACACGAGAAAACCCCTTGTGTCACTCAACTGCATTATTCTAAAAGTGGAAGGATCTCAAACTATGGTCCTACCCAGATCATATAAATGACACATGAAAGTTCACACCTATGCTGACAGGTTTTGAAGGCTTGCTGTCAAATCGGCATCAAACATGTAATCTAAAGCGCCTAATTGTCAGACATTTCAATGGAAAATATCAATCTACTCGACTTTTTCTCGCCGGCATCAAGGTACCCCAACAAATTTTAGCACATCTTCCGAATAATTTTCTCTCACCGATATTCGGTGCATTCCTTTGTTGGTGTATCAAAATAGGTACTTGAAAATGTGATGAAAAATCAAAGGGATCTACACAAATCTACAGTGCTATTGCATGCGCTCAGGCATTAAAATGGGAAATTTATGCAAAGCCGTAGAAATGCGTAGAAATGTAGATACAGCATGATCTATGCATTAAAGTCATTATGCTACTAGGACTGAAAGAATTCGAAAAACATTTAATCAGCTCAGCTTGTTCTTCACTCTCCAATTAATGAACATGAACTTGAGAATTTAGTTCAGCTTAGTAGTAGTGAAATATCCCATTTGCTCAGTTCACTCGTTTACCAGTGAACGGTTGAAAACCTCGTTCGCTCACTCACTCACTAAATAAAACGATAATGTCAACACAGTACTGTCCATGAAAACTAGAGATGAAGCCGAAATAATATAATCGATCAAACTGAAAACTCACAAGATCTAGAAAAAGGTGCTCACGTAATTAGCGTTGAATAAGTAAGGTAATTAATAGGCAAAGTAATAGACAAAAATGAGATAGCAACTAAACAGGAAATGAAGTTCTCGTTCCTTATACCACTTCTAAGATTTTGAAAAATGTGAATTCTTGGCGTTGTGTTTAACGAAAATATGAATTGGATATTCACATGTGCAAATGCTGCATTCAAAGTAAGCAAAAGTTTTATAAAATAAAACTTAAAATAGGATTTTAAATTTTAAAATTAAATTAAATTTTAAAAATAAAATAGGAAGTTTCCAACATATGTGTAACTCCTCCAACACAATCAAGTTTCTGAAATTTGGATGTGATTTCATAAGTACATGTGCACAAATGAACATCTTCCTTCTTAAGAAATTTTGTGAAATTCCCTTTATAAAATGAAAACTATTGTGATCAAGTCACAAGCATCACATCCTATTGAAAACATTTCATATTTATGCACCCATGTAAATGTGCATGGGCAGAATAACATACACTGTACATAAAAGTACTTTTTATATTAGGAGGCTGTATGGCTGTACATTACAAGCATGTTGCTGACTTAGACCACAAAGACAATGATTATTTTGTTATCGGGTTAGAGACTCCCCACAACATTTTGATCGATAAGTTTAAAACTCAATTTGTTTGCGCGAGATCCTTCGGCCTACGACGTAGGTCACTCTCAAGCGACTCGGTTGAGAAGGAGTCGTTTGAGAATGGCCTACGTCTTAGGCCGAAAGATCTCGCGCAAACAAATTGCGTTTTAAACTTATCGATCAAAAAGTTGTGTGGAGTCTCCAATCCGAAAACATGATCACATTCTCTATTTTTCAAAAACAATGACTATCTAAAATTTTTTTTACAGAATTTTCACCCCAGAACAGCTGCCGGCTATAAACGAGCTGGAGGCTACTCAATGAAAGAAAAATACGTTAGATTATTTTAAGCAAACAAAAGTAAACTAAAAGATCCTCTAATCTGAAGTTGTCGAACCCTGTAGCCAAAGTTACGCAGTGGAAGATTATAGAAGCACTTTCCTGGAATTTACCACGTAGATATATATTTGTACTTATACATAATATTTGTTGATGCATACAAGCAACATGCGCCATATGCACATAACCACATGGTGTTACGGCAGTATTGGGCAAAAGACCGTTCCAGGACACCATAAAATTCAAAAAATGGTATTTTTAAAAACGACATAAATTCATGAATTTAGACCCTTTTTCAGGTTTTTAAGACCTAAATTCATGAATTTAGACCGTTCCAGAACACCATAAAATTCAAAAAATGGTATCTTTAAAAACGACATAAATTCATGAATTTTGGTCATTTTTCAGGTTATGAAGAAAAAAACCGTTTTTAAAAATACCCAATTTTCAAATTTTTCAAAATCTCAAATTTGTGAATTACAATTTTCTCGCTTAAGAAAGATGAACTGTCTCTGTTTGTTACTCCACCGCTGATGATGATGTATTGAACATCGAAACATGTCCGGTCAAAGAAAAATTGTTTTTCCTTTCTGAATATATATATATATATATATATATATATATATATATATATATATATATATATATATCAGAAGCAATGGTAAATGCATAAAATAATGAAATAAGTGAAAACCAAAAGAGAATCTCAAATTATAATTTTTATCAGCCGAGCGTTTTTACCGGGTGACCGGCTTCTCAAGACTACTAAATGAATGTACGTACAAATAATGCCATGCAAAATCACTTACACTAAGAGATCTTTAACATGAAATTATTTTGATACATAGATAACAAGATAGAAATTCCATGATGAAAATAATGCATCAGAAAAGCATTGCATAGCTAACTTATTGCGAATTCAAAGAGGGAAGAAACAACTTAATAAACATAGCTCCCTTTCTTTCGCGGTCTGATTTTGAAGCACATGGAGGCAAATGATAAAAGGGAACAGCTGTGAATCTCCCGCCACAGGCAGCTATATGCCGGCTTACTTTTAATATGGCAGCATTCCCTTGGTTCACATGTTGGCGATGAACAGTGATTCGATGATGGAATGAATCTCCTGTCTGCCCGATATAATGTTCACCACAAGAACATTCGAGTTTGTAGATTACAGTCGAAGATTTGCAATTTATGCTTGATTTTATTTCGAATGCATAGCTTGCTTTGTTGAAATATATATGAATTTTCCAATTTAAATAATGTCACAAGTTTTACACCTTTTGTCGTTGCATTTCGAAATTCCATGCATTGTTTTACGGTCATTATTACATAATAACGAAAGTAATGATTTCGGTTGCTTGTATGATGATTTCAAAGCACAATTTTTAAAAGACTGATTCATGTTCCGATAGTTAAATGTCCGCTTAATGAGATAACTGAAGATATCTCGGATGTTCCTATTATAAGTATGAACAAATGTTGTTGTTCTTTTATTGTTCTCTTCGTTTTCTTTTTTCTCTGATATTGCACCACTTTCGGCTTTTGTTATAGCATCGTCAACGAGTAACGTTGAGTAGTTTAATTTGATTAAATGATGCTTCAATTCCCCATATCTTAACTCTCTATTTTGTTGATCAGATACAATTATATTTATTCCATTGGCCAAGCTATATGGAATATTATGAAAAACGTGTATAGGGTGGGCAGAATGGAATGACACATATGACATGGTGTCCGTCGATTTTCGATATAAATCTGTACTTACTGTATTATCCTCATTTCTATACACCAATACATCCAAGAAGTTCAACGCTCCATAACTTTTATCGCACGTAAAATTGATTGACGTATGAAGATTTTGTAGCAGATTAGAAAAAATGTCAAAGTCACCGTAATTCTCCTCCCAAATTATCCAACAGTCGTCTAAATGTCGTTTCCATGATGTTATAATAGAGTCAACAGAATTGGGGAAACGAAGTTGGATACTTTTGTGCATTCTGTCTTCCAAATATCCCATCACTAGTGTGAGCCAATGTATGATGGTGGAGGTGAGCCAATGTTGTTATTTTAATTAATTGGTCTAGTGTTATTTCTCCTATATATATATATATATATATATATATATATATATATCTTCGTATGCACAATTGCACAGCAAAGAACATGAATACAAAGATTCAGAGAGGAGGCGTCAAAACAAGTTCGCCTGAAGTCACGTTGAGGCACCACACAAGTGTAGAGAAGAGATGCCTCCCGAGAACCAGTAGCTTCGCACCAGGCAGAGTACGAGTCGGATCATCAATGAGAACCTTGTTTGGAATGTCCAGTGTGGCCAAACGTTGGCACCAAGCCGGTCGGATCTGAAAAGAAGGTGAGGAGAGAAACGCCACACGCGGTAGCGAGACAGAAGGCGCAGGTTGGGTGGATGTTCGATGTCATGAAGAAGAGGTAGTTCGGACACTTTTTGAGGGAGTTAAGGAGACGCAAAGTAACCGCTTTACGTCTCAGGTCTGGTGGGGCAATGCTTGCGAGTACCAGAAGCCAGTCAGTCCTCGTTGTTTTTGATGGCGCGGAGATGACACGCATAGCTTCGTTGAGATGAACATCGACTCGCTTGCAGTGTGCGGAGTTTCTCTAAATTGGATAACAGTATTCTGCTGCCGAGTGGCATAGTGCTAGTCCAGATTCAAGCAAGACTGAGCATCTTAGAACCAGCTAACATATTTAAGAAGGTTGTTTCTTGTGCATATTTCGGCACACAGCTTTTTCAAGTGCTCGTTGTAAGGCAGAGTCCGGTTCAAAGTGACTCCTAAGTATACCGGTTTGGGTTCGTGGACAATGCGAGAATCGTGGATGCAAACATCTAGTTGGTGGTTACTATGGGAATAATCTAAGTGAAACACATTAGAGACTGTCTTTTTAGGGTTAGCCTTAAGCAACCACCGAGAGCAGAAATTGATCACTTGTGAGATGTCATCATTTAATACCTTGTTGAGTTCGTCAAAGGTTCGAGCTTGATAGTCGCAGCAGATGTCATCTGCATAAATTAATTTTCTGCTCCTTGTCGAAGGGATATCGTTGATATAAATATTGAAGATGGTGGGTGCCATGACAGAACCTTGAGGAAGCCCGTTCTTTTCCTTTCTCCATCTGCTGATGTCCTCTCCTAAATTCACACGGAAACGGCGATTTTGCAGTAGACATTCAATAATGCTCACACCCATGGGGGCATTATGGCATTAATGGCCAAGCAGACATGGGCATTTGCTCAATTTCTGAAGGACTCCTTTGTGCCATACGGTGTCATATGCAGCCGATAAATCAAGGAAGCCGGCTTCTGAATTTAGCTTCTTTTGGTACCTATTTTCAATGAAGGTAGTAAGTGCTAATACCTGATCGCAAGTGGATCCGTTCAGGAAGGCGGCCTGCTCAATGTTGAGAACTTCAATCTGGGGTTTAATTCTGCTGAGAACGATTCGCTCGAAAAGCTTGTAGCACACTGACAAAATGAAATAGGTCGATAACTTGTGGTGAACTTTCCTGCTTTGGGATCGGCAAAAGCTGCATCAAGTTCTTCTGAATTGATTGGGTCTGCGGTGACCGCTTGCTGGCTATCTCAACCACGTAAGGCTGATAGACCGATTTTATTGAAATTTATTTACCGGTATTTGGGTGCATTGAAACTGAATTAATACATAGGGCATGCATGGTCTCACCGCATGTTCGACAAGGTACATGTTCCCAAAATGCAGAATATGTCGATATATAATAGTAAATACGTAAATGTCGTTTATTGAGCATGAAAAATACCTCAGTAATGAAAATCGTGAGGTTACAAACTCAAAATCATTAAGACAGCTATCAAATAGCATAATTATGTTCATTCCAAAACAAACAATTGAGAAAAAAGAAATCAAGTGACATGTAACTTATCAAATCCTAAAAACCCGCTGTTATGAGCTTACAGACACAAAGAAGACTTAGAACGAGCAACAATGGGGAAGTTGAAATTTCTGAGATCGCGGCATAACTGGAAAAACATTTTCATGGAGACAGTGGGTCTCATCATAGACTATTTTAAAAAATAACCTGAAAGCCAATATAGTGCGTCTATAATCAATGGGTACAAAATTAGAACATGAACAGGAGCCTTTGCAGCAAATCAAACGATGACATTGACCTTGTGCACGTTCAATAGCTTTCGATTCATATGCAAGCTGGTGAATAGTGGAGCACAATATTAAAGAATAGAACGAATAGTAACGGTGACATACAGTCCTCATCAGAAGTCCTCAAGCATTAGTCAGAAGCGGCATGGAATTGCTTCTAGAAAACGTGCTTCTTTTTGATGGGTACTGATGATTTAGCTATCATGATTCAATAAAGTGAATCAATTCAAGTGATCGACGAAGGAGTGCAGCTACAGTCCGTTTCATAAACAGTGGATCATCCTAAAATTTGACTAAATAAAACATAAGTATGATACAGAAAGCATTTTTCATGTTATTTCATGTCCCTAATATATTTAAATGTCCTTATATAATCTGATAAGCTATGATACAGTAACGGTTCTTAAGAAGCTAATATTTTGTGGCCCTACCCTTATTGTCAATGACATTACCAATTCGTCTAGGCATTGATTCGATGATATCGTTGATTTTTGACTGATCTAACTTTCTCCACTCTCTTTTTAACAGTGACGTAAGTTGTGATACGCCATCTGTAGGTAGCAGTGAACGACGAACGTTACGTTTTAGAATACTCCATACATTTTCTATGGGATTCAGATCAGGAGAACGAGCTGGCCAAGATAATGTCCTAAGCCCTAATTGAGACTTGCATAAGTTGACTCTACTACTCCTGTGACACGTAGCATTATCATCCATAAATAACCAAGTCGATGGATCACCAAGTTGATCTGTCATTTGGCCAATGTTCATTCGTAAAACATTCACATAGCGTTCAGAATTCATGGTTCCTTGCTGTATGTGAAGTCTTCTACGAATAGTGGACTTAGAAATAGACGAGTATAGTGCAGCCATCTCAGTTAACGAGAGACTTGGATCAACTTTAACAGATCTCAAAATTAGGCGGTCTATACGTTTGGATGTTTTGCGTGGACGGTCAGAGCCCTCTTTACGACAGAGCCGAAAATCATCATTATGCCATCGATGCACATTTGTGTAAGGGATATTTAGTCGCTTGCTTGTAGCTCGCAAAGAAAACCCTGACACTTTGCCTTTTGTGAATGCGATCTCGTTATTGTTCATTTGTGCTTTGTATTGTTTTCAACCGGTAAGAGATAGATTTCTAGCTGAAAGCAATCAGGAGTGCTGCCAACACCACCGCAACGAAGTCAGGAAGCTATGGAACATGAAGTCCAGTTAATCACATGTAGCAGTTACATTATTGTTGATGAATAATGGTGCTATACTGGCTCTGATTGACAGATTTTCTTTATTTTTGTTTTGCTTGATAGCTTTTGGCTTGTAGAACAACATATTACATAACAAAGGAAACAAATGTAATTTTATAAGAGTGAGATATGATTTTGTGTAACATTGCTAAATGAAGATCAAATTATCTACTACTTTTTTTATCTATAACAGGAAAACAACTCAATATTCATGCTTGAAATTTCCAACAATGATATTAGTAAGCACAACTGACATATCTTCCAAATTTTAGAGAAATTCGTTCAAGTTTGGCGGAGTTAGACAAAGTTGAAGTTAAGGCGATGTTTAAGGGTGATCCATTTTTTATGAAACGATCTGTATGAATGAAGAACTGCATCGCTGGAAGAGATTACATGCATGTGTCGTGATGAACAAGATGACATTTATGATTTCATCGTGAAAGGAGCACCGGCGAAGCGTAACTGATGCGGAAGAATATCTGTCGGGTGATCCAGAGCTGATCGTCACAGCACATAATTTTACCAGTGGGTCCAGTGGGTCCAGCTTGCAGGTCTGGATACTTGTGTAAGAGAGCATTACTAACAAGTAATATATACCCAAGCGATAGTCTCTAATTCAGTTACCTTTCACATAGCTTTCAAGTACATGGAACGTGCTATGATGCAGGACTCCAGATGCGTGCCTGGCTTTTATATAGTCACATAATAGGAGTTGTTCTCTGTATCTTTCATACGCTGTAATCACTTTAATACTCCTGAAACATTTTGCATTAGAAATTCAGACGGACGTGTAATGTAAAAGGCAGTGAAGTTATTATGTACCCGCGAATGAGCTCCTGCACACTTGCAAATCTCATAAATATCTTTATGCATTGCGCGTGGTTGCTGCCACCAGTGCATTATTTAGGTATGCATGTTGATAGAACACCTGCATTTACACCATTCTGTCTTATAAATATACCGGGTTGTGCTCCATTTAACGATGTATTCTTCTAATGATGAATGCATCAAATCTAAATCAAGCGCTTCGCCAACTTACATGACTTAAAAAGCTCATAAAAAGCACAAATTTGCATATTCTGTGGAGCATAAAATGCATCTATGCCTTGAAATTTGTCAATAATTCAAAACTATTAGTGAGATTGAAGCCTCAACCGACATGAGATTATCCAACCAAATCCAGCAAAAACAGACAACTGATATCAAGGTCCTTTACCACAAATCAAAAGATTTACAAACAAATGGAAATGATCAAAATGCAGAATGTAAAAGGCAAATGTACATTGATAAAAATAAATCCAAAACGATGGCTCCATTGTTGAATTAAGTATGTAAAAAGCATCGGCCTGCGATTCAACGCGACATCTGATTTTAGCCCCTAACGCGAGTGCTTTGTTCGGATCTGTGTTCGAAGCGGACAGACGGATTTCGCTGCGATCATCAAGAAGACTGTTGTAGTTTGTAGATTGTAGATTGTTGCTAAGATGGGTAATCCTGATTCACATGGATAGGTTATGCGAAACTACACTATCTCCATGGAAGCATCAGCGTTGCGGATTTTATCAATCAGCCACTGATAACTAAAAGTTGAATAAGTTCGCCTTATTTTTGATGACCGGTTTCATTGGAAAACTTTGAGATCCACCAGCTAACTTCATCCAGAGATGCATTCATTTCCATGTTGAACGTGTCCTCAAACCACGGAACAGATTTTGCTGCATCGTCGAAATTCGAAAAATTCGTTGGAAAGACTGTTGAGATAACCGTCAATATTGTCTCTGAAAACAACAGGCAACTAGATGCCAGTCATCTGGAGAAGTTCATCCAATAACGGCATCCATCTATCATTTCGCTCGTCCATGTGTCCATTCTGGCCAAGAATAAAATAAGCTGGTAATTATCAATGGTTCAGCTGACTAAATACAGTGCTTCAGCATGCTGTATACATGTAGTGTATACCATGGCCCTCTCGTGGTCACCAGCCAATGGTCTAATGGCTCCCTTAGAGGGCCAAGGGCCCCCGCTTCAGAATCAGTGATTTGGAGGGTCAACCCAAAGCATTTGTTTCAAACTATTTGGAGGGTCTTATTGCAACTTTTTAGAATTTTGAGTGCAACTTTTGCCACTTTCCTACACGCTCACAGCTATTTGATCAATATTTGAAAACCTAAATTTTTGAAAATTTTCCCGTGTTTACATACCAAGTGAACGATATGCAGACATGGGTGTTCATATTTAAGTAGTGTATAACGCATAAAAAATCAAACAGAATGGATCTTTCTATATTTTTCTGTATATATAATTCTATGGCATATTTAGCTTAGATTGAATTTAAGATAATTACCAGGGAAATTTGCAATGGCGCTTTTTAATCGTCACACAAAATTCCGAATATTATTCATATTTTGACTCAATTTTCAAGTTTGCAAAAGCTTCCACATGAAACGATATAGGATTAATTAATTAGGATAGTATGCTTAATAAATTATCGGATATGAAAATGCCTAGCCAAGTAGGGAAATATTTTAAATCTATGTTTCTCCAAGATGTCCACTGATAAAGCAATCTTATTACTATATACTTATTTATATCTTTATTTATATTTTTATTATATTTTTATTTATATTTTTATCTTATACTTATTTACTCTCGTGAGTAGCTGTCACTGTCTTGATTTTTCTACCTGGCAGAGACTGGAGATTAACCGTGTGAAGCACACATTAAGAAGATGGGAGGCGCCGAGTCGTATGCATTCAACTGAAAGCAACATTTGATCAACTTTCATTGAAAATGATTGATAATTGATACAGCAACTATTACTAAATGTAGGTTCAGGTAAACCTATAATGATCTATGATGTGGGTTCAGTTAACTTTTCAAAAAACTAGCCTTTGTATACTTGTCACCCGGAGTTGGAGTCCCATCAACCCCCGGAGTCGGAGTCCTATCAAAATGATAGGACTCCGCATCCCTGGTCAAGATTATCTATGAGCGGAAATGCATAAGAAAGTGTTGATTTTCAGTTTTATAAACATGACGTTACGCAGCTCCTCTAGAGTCAGTTATTGTAGCCAAACTCCTATAGCACCGGAGTGGAGTTTTTCAACTCCGACACAAATCTCCTGACATATGAAAAATCAACACAACAAAAGAGGATCAACAGAATTCCAATTACATTAATTATTCAATCTTAATTACATAACCATAATCATATACTCATTGACAAAAGTTTTGAAACATTTACTTCTTTAACTTCTTTCATTTTTGACTGGTATATATACATGTATGTATGATACCTTGATAATTTAGTCACAATCTCCACCAAGTCGCTAGCACAGAAAAACAACGCATGTAGCAGATTCAACTTTAATAGCGCGTGTGCCCCCCTCTAGCTCCAATACATTCAGTAATCCGAGATGGCAGGGATTCACAAAGTTTCTGAATGAAGGATGTTTCAAGGAGAAGCCACTGCTCTGTCAGTCTTTCAGAGAGAATCTTCAGGGACACTGGTGGAAGTGAATAGCGGTCTCTCACTCGCCGCCCAAGCTCGTCCCAGACTTGTTCAATGGGTGACAAGTCAGGTGAGCGTGCAGGCCAGTCAAGGGTTTGAATGTTCAATCTCCTAACAGTGGCAATGACAGCCGAGGAGCGATGTGGTCTTGCGTTGTTGTCTTGGAAGACGAGATCCCCCACCTTGACCATTGGGGCAACAACAGGAAGAACAATTTCATTGAGATACCTCTCTCTGTCAACGTGCCTTTGATGATGACTGCTGTCGTTCTTCCGCCATGCCAAATGCCACCCCACAGCATAACACTTCCACCACCATATCTGTCGTGTTCTTTAATACAGCATGGGGCAAAGCGTTCACCTGGAAGACGATGCACTCTGACACGACCCTTCATTGAAATCCAGAGTGAATATCGATTCATCGGTCCACAAGACTTTCTGCCAGTGATGATCATTCCATGAGCGATGGGCATCACACCAGGCAACTCGTCTTCTGCGGTGCTCAAAACTCAATGGAATTAGGACAGCTGGTCGTCGCGATTGAATTCCAGCTTCTCGTAATCTTCGGTAAGCCGTTCGAACGCTACAGTCTATATTTGAGGCACTCTTCCAGTGTGCGACTAGCTTTGGGACTGACACAAATCTATTCCTCTCTACAGCTAAAACTAGACGTGCGTCTGTCCTTCCTACAGACTTTCTTGGTCGACCAGATCCCTTCTTCTTTTTAACATCTCCTTCTGCTTTCCATCGACACCACCAACTCCAAACAACGACTCTCGATAGTTGCAGCTCTTCGGCAACACTCGCACAACTTCCACCACAAAGAATCATTCCAATAGCCATATCTCTGGTAAACTGATCGTGTGCCATTTTATTTTACAAAAGCTGGATTTCAGTTCACGTTTATGTTCAATTGGTAAACGCAATTGTGACAGTTGTATCGATATCAAAATTTGAAATTTGACCACCCTAGATCTTTCTCCATTCTCTAAGGTGTTGAATGGTAATACATAGAAAGCGAGATATTGCATCATACCTGAGAAAAAAATGAAACAAACTTCAATTCAAGCCAATGATAGTTTGTTTCATTAATTATGTGAATGAGTATAATATTAATTACATTAATATTTCAATAGCATCGTAATGAGTTGCCTCATCTAAGGTATACATATGAAACGATAGTTCAGATTTAGGGCTGACTAGTCTATGCAACTTGACAGTGTCCTTCAAATTTTGTAAAGAATAACATTGATTTGCTGTCGATGCAAATACTGTGATACTTTTGAGAGACATGTGCATCTATTTGTTTTAAATTCTATAAGAATAGACGGACCTGCTGCACGAGGCAAATAAGGAAACAGCAGATTATTCAAAATAAATGTACATAAAGCAATATTCTGATTATCTCATAACTGAAGGTTTCAATACATCCACCAGTGAACAGGTGGTTCTTTGGTTGGCACAGTGATTGATTTCGAATTGATGACGCTTTAGACTGATCAGTGACTTCAATCATATGCAACAGCAGAATGTGCCAGTCTGTATACTAGCGAGTTAACCCTCATGAGTCCGGTAATTCAATCTGCCTATTCCCCCCACCAGACTACATATGCAATCTTTGTGTATTTTCATTTGCTCTTAATTACTCTAAGGCATTACTGCACATGCATTTATTTCCGTGATTTATCAGTTTAGATTCTTATCATCACTTGAACATTGGTGGGCGCCGCCAGCTAGTGGTGTAATGTAGTCCTACTGGCGTAACGAATGCTCCATTATACTAAGTTTATATAAAATTGCAAAATTAAGAGCTTTGATTCAGTTGTGCGAGAGAGAACTATCCATATTTTGAGTCACTATACGTCAAAACAGAAGTACTTCAAAGGAAAACACTATCGACTCTTTGTATCCGTTCATTTCAAAAATGAGCTTACTTTATTGAGTTGCGTAGAATAAAACCATTGCCGAATAGTAATGCAGGATCGCATTGAGCATTGTGTAAGACTCTTAAGTATTTTGCTATGCATCTAACATGTCTATCTTTTATGTGTGTTATTTATGGCCTAGGCATAAGCACAGTGTATAACATATGATCATATAATGCATAATATAATATATATAATCATATGTAAAATCATTAGCATGCTTTCAGCTTTTCTTGAGGTGGTGAAACATGAGAATGAAATCTATATTTCCGGCCAGTCACACGTAGGCCTACGTATATAGTCAGTCAGCAACTAGGCCGTTCAGTGCATTATTAGCCTATGTTGTAACATGAAGGCCATGTAAGGGTCTTCAGTTCGACCCAGAAATGCAATTATATAATTGTACTAAATTGTGTAATGGTACTGAAGCGTGGATTATTTGAACCTCAAGGCATGCCAACGAATAATTAGCTGAAAATGTCGTTGAAGCGCCCGTCAGGACTGAATGGCAAAACGTAAATAGAAAGGACATCAAATTCAGGGCAATTGCTAATCTATATACGATGTCATTAAATAAAATTATTGAAACATATACGATGACAAGCTTCCTCCAAATTATTTATTGCTCATTATTCACAAGCATTTTCGGAATCCTCAACATGCCAGCAACAAGAATACGCCATAAAGCAATGGAATATCTTGGAATGGAATTTTTCGACAAAAATGACTGAATATTGCAAACCCAATTACAGCACATCTACTCAAACTGGGTGGGCGTTGCTGATTAAGAATCACATTTAAGCGAAATCTTTTGAGCATATTTTCGATAGTTACATTCTGCACTTTCGTCATCTTCATCATTATGTTGCAAAACATGATCACCTACTTACTCGGCATAGAGTCGCTTGAGTCACGATCAAAAGCTTCTCATGTGCGCCATGACAAGTAAATTTTAAAAAATGTTTGTGAACCTCCTTCATATTTGCATAAATTGTCATTCTAACTGCATCAATGCTTGTAACGTATGCTTGAGCAATTGAACAATATGCTATTTAGCACTGATGAGTGTTTTCGATAATACTTCAGTAACTTCTAATCATTCTCAACAGGCAGTATTGCCATTCACTTTCGTGGGAAGTTGTTTTCTTGCGTTCCTCCGCGTTCGGGGAAATTGACGATTCGCTCCAGAACGCGAATTAATATGCTCACTTATCATTTTCATTGATTTCACTATATTACCTTCTGAGCCTCGAAGCCAAATCTGCCACACACCTCCAACTACCAATGACGTGCACTGCACGTCAACACTGCAGCTGCAAGTCGAACACTTTTGCAAGTGCCCGCGTGACATGCACCGCCCGTCATCGGGGCTAAAGAGGTTAAAATCTAATAAATCGAAGGAGAAAGAAGTACATTCAAATTAGGACAACTGAATACATGTGTATCGATTTTTGTTCTATACGCCTATATGGCATCGTTCGCTCGTCGTATTTCACTTATAATAATGTTCCTGTTATGTTTTATTGAGCCCTTTGATAGAATAACGTATGGCGCATTAATACCGGTAGCGGTACCCCCCTGCACTACTGACTACATCCGCAAAATATCTGTGTGCATCATATGCTCAATCCTACGGAAGACTGAATTGTGTTAGAAGTTCAAATTTGCTAGAGAAAGTGACATTTTCAAAACTATGTTCGAATAATGATTCCTAACACATATCACGGTTAATATTGTCATCATGTATAGTGTAATGCCGTGCACACACTATTGGTTCAAGAATGAATGTTGTTCTATGTGCCAAACAACTCCGTTGCGTCGATATTTGTCGTACAACGCTAGTACGATACCGAGAACTTTTTCCATAAGTTGTTCCCGTGAACTTTAGTACGTTTTCAAAGTTCAATTCACCTCGTAGTTGGGTGCACTTTTTGTTATTGTTGATGAACAACCATTAATCAGATATCTATCCTGATGAAGCAAATCTGTTTTGTTGCGAAAAGTTGTTTACTTCTTTTCTTGGTGACTTACGTAATCCTGGCGTGCTCGTATTATGTAACTTTTTGTTTTGATCATGCAGTCCTATATAAGCGACTGCATGATAGCAATAAACGTCTCTCGTTTTGGTTACTTGACTTGTTCTCTCTGATTTTCGCGGTGTTGACTGACTTACTGTCTGTATATGTGGCCCAGGCTTTCCGAAGCACACCTCTATAATTGGACTCCGTCGGTTGACATCCCGTGGGTCTTAGGAAGCAGCTTACCTCTCCAAAGCGAGCGAACACACTAGCCTTCATTCACATTATAATAACCAACACTCCGGCTCTTAATAAAAAAACAGTTAGCACATTCTTTAGGACATTAATAAAATCACACACTTAGATTAAATAATTAATAACACATACACACACAACATGACGTCGCACCTCTTCGAACCTTTTCAATTCGAGAACCCCGGCGATTGGTTTATGCGTATGGAGGCTGCACATGAGTTGATGGAGGCATCGTCAGGCAAAACGATAAGTCAGAAAACTTACTTGTTGTCGTTGATTGGATCCAAAGCGTCTACACTTCTAGCCGATCTCCTTGCTCCTACGTCAATTCAAGACTCGTCAGTTGATTATGAAGCTATCAAGAATACTCTCTTAGCTCATCTCAAGGCTCAGCATCTTGAAATCGTAGAAAGATAAAACTTCTACGCTGCTGTACAAGGTTCAAATGAGAGTGCATCCAACTTCTATGGTCGTTTGAACTGGCAGAATTTTGCAATTTTGGTTCGTCACTCGAATCAATGTTAAGAGATCGCATGGTACTGGGTTGCAGATCTATCGAGGCAAGAAAGAAACTACTTCAACTGGATCCTCTAACATTGAAGATGGTCCAAGATTCACTCGCTGTTCATGAGGCTGTAGATATTGCTAGAACTGGTGCCCTGGCTGCTACCACCGGTGAGGTTCATTTCTCTAGGAAGACAACCAAGCCCAAAGCAACTTTTCGTGCCAAGCAAAAGTCATGCTACAGATGTGGTAAACAGAGTTGCAAATCAGGCTCAGACTGTCCAGCCATGGGTAAGCAATGTAGCAATTGCAGCAAAATGAATCATTTCCGATCCGTCTGCAAATCCAAGTCTCAGCAAACATCGTTAAACTCCGTTGACTCACTGCTTCATGTCGATGTTGTTCCAACACACAGTACTGGATCACGAATGACTCTCAAAATTAATGGTCATGATTGCCTAATGGAAATCGACACTGGCGCAGTGCAAACTATGATATCAAGTCGAATGTGGAGAAAGTTAGGTAGTCCTACTCTGTCCGTCTCGAACCAGTTTTTCTCAGCATACGATGATCACAGAATGAAACCTATAGGTGCACTTCCCGCATCTCGTATCGAATCAGGTGGCACTACAGTCTTAACAACCGTGACTGTTATAAATTCGTCAAAGCCCTATGGTTTACTTGGAAGGGACGTAATGGACAATTTTGTGACGAAACCAGTCGTGATAAACAGTGTGGCTACCGTAGAAACCGTGTTACCGCCAATGAAAATTCAACCGGTCAGCATAAACATTGCCGATCCTGACAAGCTGCGATTCTGCAAAGCCAGATCTGTCCCATTGCCACTGATAGACAAGGTCAACGCTGAGCTACAAAGACTGCAAGACAGAAAGATTATCAAGCCAGTCGCTAGTAGCAAGTACGCCTCGCCTGTCGTTTGGGTACAAAAGCGTGATGGCACACTGCGCATGTGTGTTGACTTCAAAGTACACGTAAATTGTGCAATAGAATCGGACGCTTATCCTATACCAGCTATGGAAACAATCTTTAGCGGCATGTCAAACGCCAAGTGCTTTGCCAAATTGGATTTGAAAGACGCATACTGGCAAATTCCGCTTGATTCCAAATCAATGGAGCTATGCACAATAAACACGTCAAAGGGTTTATTTCAAATGAAAAGATTACCCAAGGGTATGAAAAATTCCTCAGCAATTTTTCAAAGAGTCATCGAAGTAATACTCAAAGACATTTCTGGTCTCATCGTGTACCAAGATGACATACTACTGCATGCTCCGTCATCCGATTCGTTAGCAAAGCGTCTATCAACTGTCCTCCGCCGACTTGAAGAGAAGGGTGTCACTGTGAACCTCTCAAAATCTATCCTGAATCAATCCGAGATCAAATTTTTGGGACATGTTGTTTCCGCAACTGGAATAAGACCTGATCCTGACATCACCAAAAAGATTCTTTCGTTCAAACCGCCTACTTGCCGTGCCGAACTCGAATCATTCCTTGGTTTGGTCAATTTCGTTGGTCGCATGATCCCACATTTCTCCCTGATCGTCCAGCCTCTTCATGGTCTAAGGAAAAAGGACATTGAATTCGTTTGGACTGACAGTTATCAGGCATCTTTTGACAAGCTTTTGAAAATACTGGCGGCACCTCCTGTGTTGAAAGCTACGAGCTCAGTCAACTGTTACACTAACAACCGACGCTTCCGAAAATGCAATCGCTGGTATTCTGACACAAAATGGTAGTCCGTCATGTTCGTTTCTCGCGTTCTGACCAGTGCCGAAAAGAAATACAGCAACGTTCAACGCGAAGCTTTGGCTGTTGTTTGGTCCGTACTGCGTTTGAAGCAACTACTGCTAGGTCGACATTTCTACTTGATCACTGATCACAAGCCACTCGTCAAAATATATGGAGAATTCCTTTACCGAAGGTAGCGTCTAATCGTTTGATTCGTTGGGCAATTTTATTGCAACGCTTCAATTTTACTATTGAATACAAACCTGGGTCTGAAATCTCACACGCTGATGCTCCTACACGTCTTCAACTACTAAGTGACAGCTCAGATGAGGAAGACTTAGTCATCACCCGATATCTCTGACGATTGGAAGTTGACACTTCAGCAAGCTTCTGCTTCTGACCAGCTGACTCAGTCCATACTCAAACGCGTGCAAAGCAATGATTGGTCGAACTTACAGCCAAACGAAAACATTTTCTACAGGTTACGGTCTGAACTTACCGTCAAAGATGGCGTGTTATACAAGTTAGGAAAATGTGTCGTTCCTTTGCGGGTGAGGAAGGACGTATTCAACGATACGCACATGTTACACCACACTGGAGTAAAATCCTCTATTAACCGCATCAAACTCAGTTCCTGGTGGCCATCCATGAGCACTGATGTTCGCCTGTGGATACAGAATTGTCCTACCTGTACCAAACTTAGACCGTCAACTGCAAAGCAACTCAATCCTTGACCAAAGGATAAAGTTTTTGAACGACTGCATGCTGATTGGTTCCACGCATCCAATATAGGTGATATCCTTATCGTCGTTGACTCCGCGTCAGGCTGGATAGAATGTAGCTACCCTCAAGGCGTACTACTTCCAATGTCATCGCAAACATTGTCATCCATTTTTTGTCGCTTTGGTGTTCCTAGAACATTAGTAACTGACAACGCTCCCGAATTTACTTCGCGTGAATTGAATGAATTTTGTCATCACAACGGTATCACTAAAATGCAGAGCCCGCCATATCACGCACAGTCAAATGGTTCTGCAGAAAGAGGCGTTCAGACAATCAAAAACGGATTGAAGGCATGGAGAATGGAAGTCACTTACCTCACATTCACACAGTACATGCAAAGACTGCTTTTACATCATATAGCTTGTTTTCAAAGATCCGATGGATACACTCCAGGTGAACTCGTTTACGGTCGTAAGTTACGAGTTCCACTATCGAGGAACCTCTTGTTCTCCGATGCAGTGGCATACAAGAGCCGCAATGGTGCCCTTCGGGATGGCACATTCCTACTCGATCGTGGTTCAAATACCTCTTGGGTCTTAGACTCAGAGAATGGCAAGTTACGATTGACTTACCATGATCAACTCTCCAGGCAACCATTTACCTCTACGCCGATGCCAAAAGCATCTTCTCAAGTCCCTTCGCAAGTTGAGACATCTCCACTTCCGTCTCTCATACCTCCGTTGAGTCCTCAATCAAAGTCACCAATACCTACCTCAAATGATCAAGATCCCGATGCAACCTTACCTATGGTAGCGTCTCCAAGTCCTTCGGCAGCGCGTCCTCAGCGTAACCGAAAGAAGAAAGTCATCAGTGATTACAATGACTTGTAGGGAGGTGTCGTACAACGCTAGTACGATACCGAGAACTTTTTCCATAAGTTGTTCCCGTGAACTTTAGTACGTTTTCAAAGTTCAATTCACCTCGTAGTTGGGTGCACTTTTTGTTATTGCTGATGAACAACCATTAATCAGATATCTATCCTGATGAAGCAAATCTGTTTTGTTGCGAAAAGTTGTTTACTTCTTTTCTTGGTGACTTACGTAATCCTGGCGTGCTCGTATTATGTAACTTTTTGTTTTGATCATGCAGTCCTATATAAGCGACTGCATGATAGCAATAAACGTCTCTCGTTTTGGTTACTTGACTTGTTCTCTCTGATTTTCGCGGTGTTGACTGACTTACTGACTGTATATGTGGCCCAGGCTTTCCGAAGCACACCTCTATAATTGGACTCCGTCGGTTGACATCCCGTGGGTCTTAGGAAGCAGCTTACCTCTCCAAAGCGAGCGAACACACTAGCCTTCATTCACATTATAATAACCAACACTCCGGCTCTTAATAAAAAACAGTTAGCACATTCTTTAGGACATTAATAAAATCACACACTTAGATTAAATAATTAATAACACATACACACACAACAATATTCAAAATCTAGCAAACCTATGCATGCAAATAAGAATGAATTTCGTAGAACAATATGACAGATGGACACGGACGGAAATTTGAGTTGTATTGTAGAGTACACAATTTAATTGCCACACAAAGATTTTGAAGCTTAATTCATTCAAGCATGTTTATCAATTTCAACAAAGGTGGATAGGCAAATTTCTCAAACGAAGGTTTTGAGACCGCTTTATTGTAAATCATGACAATCCACCGTCTACAATTACTCATCATTTAGGATCCAGATTGTCCGCAATAAACAGCAGACACATGATGAGATAATTTGGCTTCAATTAATTGTTTATGATATGCAATGCATACGTTGCTATCGAAAATTAGAATATGTATGCAAATATAAGTTCTTCAGATAAACAATATTTCAGAGAACAGAAGCAAAGGCTTAGGCCTCAACCACACTGAAAGCAAAGCTAACATCAGCGTCCAGAGGAAGCGGGAGCAAATGTATCTCCGCAAGCCATCAATTGCCCTCGTTTGCTTCGCTCGCAGTGTGGCAGTCAGTCACTGCTGCAATGATGACTTTATATTTGCTGCAAAACGCTTTGCTCAAGAATGCTTTGAAAAGCTCAATGTGGCTGAGGCCTAATGGCCACGGAAAATCGACTGTTTCTAGTCAAGTGTTGAAAATGTATTCCGATGTCAAACCATAAGGAATCTTATGGTCAGAATCTCCAAAACTGCCGTAGGCTTTAATAATTGGATTCTTCGCAACATCTGTCAAAGCTGCCCTACATCGGTACCTCATTGAGCGCCTGAAATGGCCCTTTTCTATGCGCTATGACTGACAATCAGTGTCTGAGAGAAGACGACATTTGCCATGAAACTAAAAGCACCTTCCATGAGCTCTTGACTTTCAGAATTTCAAGAAGTTCCACTTTTTATCTCGCTTAGCTGGTGCACGCGCTTGATGACCTTCACTGATATCAGATGATTTTTTAGGAATTTCACGATTTTTAGACAAAGTTTAAGAAAATTTCAATGATAAAGTAGAATGGGCGAATTTTTTTTGTAATCTTTGAAAACAATTATTATCATGCTAGAAATCTCTCTTTCTGCCAATTTAACTGAAATTTGACTCCAAGGAAAAGGCAAATGTCCATTTATTTGACCGTTTTTTCTACCCTATTAACTAATAGTAAGCGAAACTTTCGGACTTCTATTATGCTTTGCAATTTGATTTAAATATCCTAAATTTATATTATATCAGATGATAATTTTGAAAACCACGTGATTCCTAACGCAAGTTCATTATATAAACTTCGTTCGGTTGCCTCCACAGGCTCAAGCACACATCAGTTACTTTGTTTGAAATTCGACGAAACTGGTGATATATAGGCGGCTGTAAGTTATTTTCATCTTTCTACATTGATAGTGTCCAATATCAAATAATTCTAATGCTTCATAACTTGCTAGGCGTTCTGTTGTATGCCTTCTGCACAACCAAAGATAGGCTGTATTTCAAAATGATTGGAGACAATCGAATTCAGTGTCAAACTCACCTCTTATTCTGGAGTTCAATTTTTTTAAAGATCGCAATTTTGAATTATGGATTACAAGCAGGCCTACTTCAGATTCGCGTCAGTCACAAAAAAGCGAAATTTGCCAAATGCAACTAGCAATCACGGACATACGGTATCTGGGATCCAAATTTTTCAGCTCTTAGAATCCCGGTTCCTTATGTTGTTATCTTATATGATGACTATGAATGCGCAATCTCATCCAGCATCATTTAAACATCCCAATAAGAGGATGAATTTCGAAAATGTAACATCATTGAATGAAACAATGAGTGACACGTTGGCTCCATGAATTTATGTACTGTCATAGGCCTATTCAATGAAACTTAATGGAACCCAACGACCACTTTAAATCAGAATCTGTGAAGGTTTGTTTAGTCAATCGAAATTGTTCTCATAGATAATCTATTGAGTCAGTTAACATTCAGCACCTGACAACGAACCAAAGCAAAATTTAAGACCAGCAACATGCTCGCTGAGTAGGCCTACCTGAAAGAGTACGTAGAAGACGGCTTTCTATCCCGTCATATAAACAAGCAGATCAAATAGCCTATAGCCATTTATTAAGTGCGTAGCGCTTGAAGCTCTTAGGTCAATCGTCAAAAACTTTCATCGTGGCAAATCTGTATTGTTCACTTTATTTAAGATGTCACTACGTGAATGCTTTAGAAATGCCAACCTACTGTTCGCATATCTTCTATGTCACTTGCGTTGAAGGTGGCTCTAAATCAACATCTTCCTTGAAATGTTGATTGGTCAATGATCTTGACGCTTAATAATAATTAACAACCTCTCCGTTATTTATGTTTTATGTTATTTATCAAATTAAATATGATACCTGCTTAAAAATCTGTTGGGTGCATGATCCGCATGTTTCAGGTTAATAGTCACACGACAAGATCTGAATGCAAAATTGTAAATACTTGAGAAAATCGTAAGATGTGAGATGTGTGACGTTTCCATTCACATTGCTGTGGAACTTAAAATGACGGCTAGCCAGTGCAGGATAATTTGGAATGCGATTAAGTCGAACATCCATTTAATGATGACTTCAAGCTTTCATCCAATTCATGTGAAGAAATATTCGATCGACTTGATCACAGATTTCAGGATACAGAATGCATGACAGTGATTACAGATTTCTCGGTGCCACTTTCGTTTGCGGTCTTCATCAAAATGCTATTAACAAATACGATGTTTGTATTCATGTCCAATAGGCCTAATGGAACCGCAATATATCTAAACCCAAATATAAAAACCTGTCTCTGCAACATATTACCTAACCTTAAAGCCTGTGCCTGATCTATAAATCAATGTCCTTTTCAAAGTCCACTGCTCACTGGAATATCACAACTGTCTCTTTAAGTTATTGATGGAGCGATTGTATAAACAAAAATTATCCAACTTTCCTGAAGACTGTAGGTTGATTGAACGCAGTTAATTACTTTATAGATTTATCCATAGTTTTACAATCCATTTCAGTTTTCTAAGAAGTTTTTTGGTTGACAAAGTGAATCAATATTGTTGGATTTTGATATCGTCCAGTTTTCACAAAGTTTCATTTTCAGTGTCAATTTTTTTGTGTTTCAATTTGCCGATTTTATTGTAATTTTGTCATTTGGAAACATACCATTTTTTGTGGAAGGTGGTTGCTGTCATAAAGCAATTTTCTGTTATAAACTTATAACTTAAATCTTAATAACGATTATTTTTTTGGAACAATAAACATCAAATTCAGCCCTTTGGTTGACAAAAGGAGCGCACGTGTACCCCAGATATAGCGTTGCAAAAGGAAAATTATAGCTTTATCAGGCGGTGTGTTTAAACATGATTACGTCGGAAAGAATTTGACCCAGTAAACGGATGTTTTCATATCGTTGCTCGTCACAAGGAATACGTAATTTGCTTTGGAGTGCCCTTCGATAAAAAGCGTGACTATTTTACGATGGAGACTTGTTTGCTTTGTCCTCTTTACATAGACTTAATTGATTTTCGCGCTTCATGCTTGCTCTTTTTCGCAGTTTTTCTGCCACTTAAGTGGAGGCACATCACCTCCTCTTGGATCGATGCCAGAATAAAAGCCCAAACCCCGAGTGTATTGTAGTAAGCAATATGAATTCGACATCACACAATCATAGGTATCGCTAGCAAGGGTTACACACACACATACGCTTGCATACAGATGCAGAATTTTCAGGCACCTGTGACTCAGATGCTCAGACTGTAAGTGCGGATATTCCCATCATCATGCAGGCAATATAAATATAACGCATGACCACAGACATTGCCTATAAACGTCTAAATGATGCATGTGAATTGCTGGTCATTAATGAAGTCAGCGATTCAAAATATTATTTGTATGATGATTATTTGTATTTAATTGAATTAAATCAACCCAAAATTGAAAAAATTGTGAGATCATTTATTTCCTACCAAACATCTCTCACCTGAGCTTTCCACACTTATCCAAGCTGTGCAGTAGATGTGTATCCACTGGTGAGTTTCCCACTTGTTGGAAAGTAGCTTCCGTGGTTACAGTTCCAAAGAAAAGTTCTGACTCATCTATACCATCTAGTTACCGTCCTATCAGGCTGCTTCCAATTGCTGGCAAGATTTTTGAAGCAATGATCAACCAGCACATTGTTAACTTCCTTGAAACTCAGAACCTTCTATCATAGAAACAGTATGACTTCAGGCACTCTCGATCAATTGCAGATCTTTCATTTGTCACTTAACATGTGAGCCGTGGTCTTGACAGACGAGGTCGGTCGCCCTGGATATTTCCAAGGCATTCCACAAAGTCTGGCATCAGAGACTCCTGAAGAGAATTAAGTCTTATGGAGTTACTGATCAACTCCACAAACTTCTTTCGTTAGTGACCGGCAGATATCTGTCATCTTAGATGGCCATAAGTCTTCCACCAAGGTAGTAAATCCAGGAGTTCTTCAAGGGTCAATTTTGAGACCCACTCTTTTTCTGCTGCTCATCAACGACCTCCCAGACTGCCTAGTGAGTAAATTGGTGATGCATGCAGATGACACGACACTCATCAATTCCAATGAGCGACTAGCTAGGAACACTCAGCAACGTCAGCGGTTAATGAAGACTTGCGCAGGGTCTCAGAATGGGGCGACAAGTGGTTTGCTTCTTTCAATCCTTCAAAAACTCAAGAATTTTTCTATTATTTATATATTTAAAGTAATGCAATATATTACTTTTTCATTGAGGAATTGATAGCTTCGCTCATGGCTCATGGCTGTGCTGGGGGTGAAAATTCAGTAAAAAAAGTCGAAAGTTTAATAGTAATTCCCGTCAGTAGATGAAATTTTAAAGACGATTGCATAAATTATCATACTTAAATATATTCAGGGTTTAGGTGAATATTTATTCATTGTCCACGGCTACCAAAAATGTCTGTCGTAGGCGGAATACATGCAAGCTGTTGAAGTTTCACTGAAATGCATTAATGAATACCCGAATAAAATCGTGCTAATTGCCTTTCTTAGTTTTTTTTAATGTAGCTGTTTGTTTGCAAGCCGTTAACATTCATGTTTTATTGCATTTTAGACCTTGGTGCGGAACTTCGTAATCAAGGCTGCTTCTGGTTTTGTTGACTCGCTCATTGCTTGAATGTATTCACGACTTCAATTGCCCAACAATCTTTTGTCAGCAAGAGGCCGTTATCTTATATTGGCATTATTAGTCCGAGAACCATGGGAAGCGTAGAAGATGAATGTTTTTTATTTCCTGGTGATGATTTATTTGCCGCTTTGGGTCATAAACCCCCATGCGATGAGAATGCGGAACTCATGGACATATCAAATAGTAAGTTGAAATATTTATACTCTTCAGTTCAAGCCAAGGTGGACTGAAATATGTGGTGGTATGGTCTGTAATGCGGGTTGTATTTCACTTGATTTATAGCAGCAATTTATTTTTCCGCTTATCTTTTCGGTTTGGCAGAAATTATAATTGGAATTTCCGCGATGTTTCGTTCGTAAGTTAATATAATACCAGATCTAACACGTTGGCTAAAGTCGATCGCATTCGTAATAAGACCACACTACATTACATTATTTGCTATGTCAGTGTGTCCATGCTCAGATGCCATTGCTGTGATCATGCCTTTATTCATTGATAACATGGTGCAATAAGATCACCAAGTAATTTTGAAGAATCATCTAACATTGTCTATTTACAATGAATCAGCAGTAGTATTATTTATCATTTTTTGTGGAATTGAAGAATCGGTGGCAGCAGTTAGTGAGCCTCACACTTGCAACGCGGTTTGCTCATGGGAAGATGCTCAATATAATCATATCCCGCACGAAATATTACAGAACAGTTAAATTCTAGTCTAAATTACTTTACTGATGCAACTCTTTTTGAAAGGCATAAAGCTTGTTTACTCATTGCAATGCATTCGATAAACTTGTGATGATTGAAATGAACCTACACTAATATATACAGACTTACATTTATGCGCATGCATAGTGTAGCCTAGTGATTTTACAATCAGAAACTACCATACTTTTTTGGACGAATATTTCCCAATTTCAAGGAGTTGGCGGATTTTTTTGAGGATTTCCGCCAATCGCAGACGGCTCAACAACCAAAAATTCCTGTTTTATAAGCATCTAGATGCAAGTATAAATGTGCAATAAACACTAACTGTTCATTGCTATAAGCGGTATTCATGAAACTCTAATAGTCATATCTTCAATTCTTTCAATTTGAATCTCATCATTCTCATCTCAGTCGGGACCATATCGGAATTTGCGATCCAAATGGAAAACTCAAAAGTCGCGAATTATTCATTATCTGTGTCGACAAATGTGGCCATGGTTCAAATGTTTCTGACAATGTTATTGAACTGCCGAGTCCAAGTTTTGAATTGTACGGAAACTGTTTTATTTCACTCCACCATCTTTAGCCATTTGTATAATACGGTGTCCAGTGAGACGGAACTTTCAGCTGACTTTCTCACTTTATGATCAGACATAGCGAAATTGCCTGACAATCGTGCTCAATCTTCTCCCACCAGGTTATTATTCTCCATGAAGAAATGCTGTCAACGAAAGTGCAAATGCGTCGGAAGTCGGCAATTTGATCATATTCTACTTTCATTGAGTGTATTTCTCCACTGCTGTTGAATTCTGTGTGCTTGCATTAAATTTACATCAACTTAAAACAAACAAAAGTCTTGTTAAATCTAATGCTTTTTGAGACAAAACATATTTCCTAATTGTAAATATAGGGCAATTCCACGCAGTCACGAGCGAACTTTGAAGGATTTATTGTTACATTTCTGATTGTCATTCCCAACCTATTGAACCGGTGATAATCATACTTTATTTGAATTGGCTGCAATATTCACTGTTTATGAAACACTAGCCAAACCGATGAAAAAATGTGTATTTGATGGTTTAAAATACAATCGTTTGAGTGGTCACGAACGAACACGGAACGACACGACTTTTTCGAAAAAAATGTAAACGTTAATAACCTCCAAACCTCTGGATTCTTCATCAAGAAATTTGCTCTGATTGAATAGACTAGTTTGCTATTTGATCAACTTAAATGCTGAAAAGAAATCTAGAAACGTTTGATTACTAGCAGTTCATAAGTTTCGAGAAGTGCGGTCACGAACGAACATTTTGTCCGACTTCATCAGAAAACATATTCGAAAAAGAAATCAGTCACAAACGCGCTCCATGCATTCCTTTGTATAAAGATGAAGTTAATAAATCATTTCGGAATATTTGCTTCGTGTCGGGCATCGAATATCTATTGGGATTCGTCGTTTTTTTGGCATACAAGTTCATTCACGAGATTTGACTGTTACAGTCAAGAGATGGCAGAAACGCTTCTCTGGCGAGACTATTGCTTGCCACGACACGATTATGTCAGCAATGGAAGTGAGTGAGGCATTCCAAGCTTTACTGTCACAGTTCCAGCTGCATCATCTACTGAAAAGAAATCAACAAGCCATGTACCGCAAGGACAAAGAGCTGGCATCCTCAGAACGCATACTGGTTCACTTTGACTTCAGTGAAAATTCAATATGTCCCTTCCAGGATGAGGTTCAGAGCGCCCACTGGAAGCAGAAACAGTTGTCTTTGTTTGTTGTCTGCGTATTCAAGTTCAACGACTGCCCTAGCTGCCGTGTGATGGTCAGTGACGATCTGGATCACTCAAAACGATCAGTGGCTCATTATCTGCAGACAATCATTGAATCAATTGTCACATCGGAAGTGCAAGAACTGATATTCTGGATTGACGGACCTGCATCCCAATTCAAGAACCGGTACACTGCCATGCTGCTGAATCATTTTGCGAGGAAATATGGTCTGCAGATTAGCTGGAACTTCTTTGCGACGGCTCATGGCAAAGGGTGTGTTGACGGAGTCGGAGGTTCTGCAAAACGGATGGTTTGGGACTGTATCCGCTCGAGACTTTACCAGGTGCAGAGTGCTCAACAGTTCGCTACCTGTCTCAACGAGTGCAACAGTAAAATTGTAGGCACGGTCGTGTCTTCCGGTGACACTGATTGTACTGATCAACAGTTACAGAATATTATTGAGAACGCGCCAAAGATGACCGGTGTTCAGACCGATCATCAGTGGATAGCCAAAGACAATCAGCAACTAGTTCGACGGCCATTCTCAATCGTCTACGCAGATTGTGATCCTCCATCCATTATCAACGAGGTTCGTGTCGGTGATATGGTCATCGCTAGTGTCAGCACAAGTCGTGGCACCACCAAGAACATCATCGGAATCATCCAATCTCTAGCTGATAATGATTATGAGGTGCAGTTTCTCAAGGAATGCTCGCAATCAATCTGCATGATTTCTGATACAAGTGATGTTGCATGGGTACAGAAATCTGACATTCGACCAGTGGAAGTAGATTACACAATAGACAGTCGTGATCGGTATATTATATTTTTTCATCTCCTCCGAAGTGACCATGAAACATTTTATATTTTCCTGTTGCACATAGGCCTATTCAATATTTTTTAGCTCTCCTGAATTGATATATTGTTCTCTTTGTTACCTGAAATGGGGTTTCATAGCTTATTCCTAGTTCAAGTTTGCGGGATGGGATAATTGTGAAGTTGTGGTCATGTCGCGAACGAAAATAATACCACAGTCACGAACGAACACTCATCTCTTTTCTTCCGACGGTCGTAAATATTAACCCCTCATAATCAAATTTCAGTCGAAGGTCACGGTAGCCTAGGGCATCATTTACATATGTATAAATTTGTGCTAGATAAAATTTATCCAGTAGAAGATAGAAAAAAGTAGATATCTGGTCACGAACGAACATTTATACCAAGATTCAAACTCGTGTCAAAAAATCGGAAGAAATTATGTCCTTGACAAAAAATATTGTTTGAGCTTCGACAAAGGAGTATGAATAATAATATAACGCAGTATAGACTACTTGGAATTCCATTTCTAACACTGCCTACATTGTTTCAAAAATTCAAAGGGATTGTATTTTTGATATCTTAAAAATAGCAAGATATTCCAAAATTGAATTTATTAGTAGAAGAAGTGTGTCTAAGCGATAAATTTTGTGATTCCTAATGGCTGCGGATATCCTTTCAAGAAAACACAAGTCACTGAGAGAAAATAATGCGTTTTAAAATTTGCCCTCCGTGTCGTTTTTACCGTGGAATTGCCCTATAAAATTTGTTAAAATTGAAAAAATCCAATAGATATCTAACAATCCAAATAGTATTTGCTACTTGTAATGTCATATTTGCTGCTTTGATGATGAGCGCTTGCCTGTGTGCATTTCCTAAACCGCAATGTCCCTTTTAATCTGGTATAACCTCTATTATAGCATGAATAATACAGCGCATTAAATTTGTTTGCTTTTAGAAACTTCAGGTCGACAAATTTCTCGACGGCAGCATCGATTGCAGCGTGCATTAGCCCAAGGCGATTGTCACGTTGATCTTACACCAACTCCAACGATCGACATAATAAGTCCTGGACGGAGGCGATGGCGCTGGGCATTTCGCCAGATTCGCTGTCTTGAAGACCCGTGGAAGCAGTTTGACTTTGATCAGATTCTTGAGGAAAAAGCTGTCAGACATAGATATAGTGCTTTGAAGAAGGAATGGGTGGAGGACCACGTGCGCGTGAAAATCGATCCCGGAGTGTTCGCAGCTGGTGCAATGCGGGATTGTTTCAGAATGTAAGTGATTGACTTCCTGTAGCTGACGAAATTGAAACTTGCTTATTCATTTTTTCTTGATCACCCACATTGTGAGAATCACGTGGATTGCCACGCTATCCTGGATAGGAATAACTCAATAAAATATCACTCAAAAGTAAATATTTTTCTGAAGATCAGTCATATGACTTTCATTCAAATCACCGTGATCTTAAATAATTATGTAAATTATTGGTGTGACATAATACTTCTCAATAAGCATTTACAGTGGTTAATTAACCTCGGATATAGACAATGTTCATTGGCATCAGTCCAAAGTTCAGTAACTTTTCAGAAATTTTCACTGTATTTTTAAATAATTGATTTCGTTTCATCATTGTCGATACAAAATTTTTTAATATGAACGGAGTCAGTGGTGGCGATTGGCATGAGGTCTCAAATAAGTGAGTAACTTTGTAACAGGCCCTTAACTTGTAACGGTGGGACTGCGGATGACTTGCTATTGTACTTCAATTTCAAAATGAGATCTATTTCTACATGACTGATAAGAATTCTTTTAAACAAAGTAGAGCATGCATGTGTGAAATTTTCAACAAACTGATGATGTGTTTGTTATTCGTTCGCATTAGTTGTCTCATTCAGCCGAAAATAATCCCGATCAATTTTTAAAAAATTCATGTGATTTTGAAATAGCACACTTACAGGCGTCTTACACAAATTGGTAAAAGAAAGCCAAAGTTGTCGCAGTTTGTTTGAGATTTGAATTTCATATGTAGTGAAGATTGCTAAGGAGTAGTTCCCATCACGAATTTGAATATGAATTTAATGTATTCTTTCATTATAATTGATGTGAGAAAACATAAGAGATGAATTACAATGCAGGATCTCATTTTTTTTCAGGAAAAAACTCTCCAATTGGGTTCACTGTGCTGATTGGTCTTATGCATCAAACTATGTTGCAAAGCGATATAAAGAGTGCGTTCCAAAATCTGTTTACTTCGAGGATGTAAGATTACAGATGGAAGCAAAATTGTGGGGAGAAGAATACAATCGAAGTAATCCACCCAAGAAAGTAAGTTATTTTTTATCACCCCTCATGACTAGGGAATAAAGAATTCCATGCAAATGTGATCAGCTACTGCCTGTATTTTGATTTTAAGTTCAGGCAGACAAGACATCGAGTACAAAGCAACACAATCACATAATGATATTATGTGCAATCATCGTAATTTAATTTTTTTGATAGTTGCGATTTGTTATGCTTAATCGATGATCGGCTTCAAGAAAGATGATTCTATCCTGATTGACTCATTGAATGACCATTATAAGCTAGCTTCTTCATCAATACACTCAATTGTGAAGAATTGCTTAGAATGATAAGTGAAAGATTTTGAATTATAAGATACAAGTGAAAGCTTCGACATTTACCCATCCGGCAACATGTCTTCAACCTTCAACTTGTCATGCTCTGAATTATACCTCACGAATAAAAGCGAGTTGATTTAATTTGTTGTAATTGATATACCAAGAAGACCAGAATGATCTAAATTAACCAGTACAATGTGCAGAATAGCAAAATGCTAAATCCTTACTTCAAACCTTAGTAAATTGTCGCAGTAGCAGCTCGAGTTACTTTCGCTAGAAATGTTTCTCGATAGGACTAAGCCATCACCATTAAAACTTGCGAGCTTATCAAGTAGGGCCCATTCTAAATCATCCAATGACGCAATGGGAAATTTAATATGCTGACTTCCTCTACGCCAAAATAGCATCCTAAAATATGGGATTATATGTATCTCGTTTAAATTCAACATTTCCGGCTCAAAACAGTAACCGAAATTTGTCAGATGGAAATTTAGTATTGATTGCTTGTTGTTCAAATTGAAACATCGTTTATCATCACACTCCTCTAATAAACTGTTCTAGACTTCTTGTTTAAGTGTCCGCAGGTTCGGCGGAGGGGGTCTGGTTTTGCTTTCAGTCTGTTGTAATCAAAAAACTTTGTTAGTGATAGCTGTAACAGAAAATTAAATAAACTCGCTAAACAATGTGATCTCCCTATCAAAATCATCAGCAAACCTGGTCCCACTTTAGAGACAGTTATTAATAAAAGAAATCGCAATAATAAGAAACACAATTCTTGTCATCTCTGCTCTCTTTTACCACAAAACTATTCTTGTGGTGACCGGTTTTTAGTTTATAAGCTGAAATGTAATTTATGTGATGATTTTTATATAGGTCAAACTAACCGCCCATTTACCAAACGCTATAATGAGCATAGAAGAGATTTAATCAATAAGAACAAAAGAAATGCCCTTTACGAACACGGTATAAAAGTGCACCGAGTTCAGTGACATTTCCATCTCTCACTTCGACATCGATATTATGGACAAAAGTCATAGCGCAGTGGACTGCAGACTGACCGAAGCTCGATTGATTAAATCTCTTGCACCAGCCATTAACCGCAAATACGAGCTCCCAAATTTCTAACTACGCAGTACTTGAACTCTGTTTCTTTGCTTCTATATTTAATGTGGGTCATCAAATACTGTTGTACAGAAGTCGGCCCATCGAAGTGTCAGTGGCACGAAGCGTTGGCATTTTACCACTTGTACTTATTTTAACTTATCATCGGTCAATAAATATAAAGGAGAGAAAGTGAATTTTTCACCATGACTATTAGTAACAGCCTCCTGTTCCTGACCATCAATTAGAGAATCAGGTAAATTTGATGTATACTCCGAATTTTAGAGAAATATGAGCAAAATTTCAAGTTGCATCAATTTGAATTTCCGTTCATGTGACTCGTTTTTTATGAATCAATCTATAGTTGTCTCATGCCGCTTCAGAAGTTATTTGCTTGGATTGTTTTGATATTGTCTTTGCTTACCCACCCCTACCAAAGACATCGCAATTCAACATCATAAAGTGCCTTCTTCATTTTTCTCAGAAACCACATTACTCCAGTATGCATTTACAGTTGGCATAATATTTTGTTCAATGCTTCCTTTACAGGTTTCAGAAGATTAATGGCGGTGGAGAATCTATCCTAGAGGATAGTCGTGATATAATCTTCCATTCCATCGCGTAGCGTTTTAAAACTAACCTACGGTTTAAAATACTTGATATTCCAAGTATGTATTTAAAAGATTCTCAAGAAATCGTACTTGACATTTATGCTTCCATCACAGACGTTCCTTGCTTTTCATTAGGAACAGCGTATGAATATCTGTGCGATGTCAATCCAAGGAATCGTAGATGAAATTAGCAATGTTCAGAAATTCAAATACATTTAGTAAATTTATTTTGACATTCCTTGCGATGATAGAATTCTGTCACAAGCATTAAAGAAAACGTAAATGTTAGATGCATGGACTCGATGCATCAGGTGAATCTTTTTAATGGCAACCAAAGACATGCGTGGTGATATTCCATCGTTTTATTTTCTCGTCGCGTCAACTCTCTCCCTATTTAAACAACTTTGACCTTCACCTAGTCACGCGCTCTACTATTTCCAGCGACGTGACGGTTTCTAAAGCGATGTTGATGAATAGAAGAAGTTGCCTCTGATGATTCTATTTGCTCAAGAGTTTAAGCCTGGACAACATTTTTAATTGCAAACCCTGGATAGTCCAGCCACTGCTGACGCAATTGATCACTTGATGTAATTTGAACATCGGCGTCGTTTAAGTTGCGCAATTTGTACCTCAGTGCACTAGTAGAAGTGCGTCTTCACAGTAAGGTATTATGCAAGGAAATTTCTGTCCTAGTTTTTCATAACTTTCGCCACTGGAATAATTTCTAATCGAATGCACGTACCTTTATTAGATATACTAGTTTCAGTATTTCCTCCAATATAAATGATCTACCACGTCAAATTTGATTACTGCGGCTCTAGTAGGGTACTTATTTCTGCTTTAGACTAATCAGATTTAAGTGTGGGGTATTCAATGTAATCTTCATGACTTATTCAGAACAGCAGTGTTGCCAATAGTATTTCTAATTACGTTTTTTTGCTTCCTCAACCTTTCCCGTCCAAAGGCAAGAAGTTATGGTGACTGTTACGATTGAGAGGTAACGAACCTTTCAGTTTGAACCATACTCTCATGAATAAAACAGCGATTATCGTTGGTTTGATTGGTGTTGTCTGGACCTAGAGTATAAGTGTGTTTCAGTCTAAACTATGTTGTTGGTCGGCAACACTATGGCGTGGGTTGGTTAAGTGCATTATGGTGCGATGCATTACCGACATGCATCGCACCATCATTCACATAAATGAGATAATGAAGTGATAGACAAATAAATGATGATAAAGGAAATGAAATCAAGCAGCCTACTGTTCAATACAAAAGTTTGTTACACTGCACTTGCTATGTTTCAAAATTTACTTTTTCCTTAGATGATAATGAAATTCTAAGGTTGGTAACGTTGCATCGCACAACTGTAGCATTACATAACAGTACTGCAGTTGCTGTTGTTGATATTTTTGCTTATTGCATCGATATAATGCCCGAACATTTTTTCTTCATCTAAAGACGAAGTAGAGTAAACTTCGAAGCATTTAGAATATTTGAACAGACGAGTCTTCCACATTTCTTCCTCGCATTATTTCAATGTTCATGGCTGCTGGTTTTTATAATTCTTAAGTGATACTTGCTTCCTTTACTTGCATCAATTTTATCAACAGTTCATCTATTATCAAATTTGTGTCATTCATAATTGCATTTTTAGCGGTAGAGCGATTAATATTACTACTATTTCTAGCAAAATCTAGATTGCCATTGACTGCGATAAGACATCATACTCCGCAAAACATTTATGGATTTATAGGTGAGGGAAGGAAATAAGGGAATATTGAATGAGGAAGGAAAATGTAGACAGGGAAAGATTTCTCATGATAAGAAATCGATGTAGACGTCTCAACATGTAAAGTAATGACATATATGTATGGATCGAAAGAGAAAATCAATGACATCGCATTTTGATAGATGAAATTTTTAAGCATCTCTTTTTCTAGGTGGATTTCGTACAGATGTCTGTCTTGGAGTTTGTCGAGAGGCCTGGAAACCCCCTATTTCATCTTGAGCATTTCATTGAAGGAGATTACAAGAAGTACAATTCTAACTCTGGATTTGTAGATGAAACACTTCGCTGCACGCCACAGGTAGTTTATTTTTCTACTTCATAATTAATTGCCGTTAGTACTTGCATTCATCAGAAATGGAAAAAAATTACATATAACTTCGGCTATATATTTAATATGAGAAACATTGAAATTGTCGAAAATCAACCCATTTTATGTCTAGTCTGAAATCAAACATAGAGAATATATCATAATGATTGGTTGATCATGTGGAGAATTCCTTAATTAAAGCTGATACAGGCCTAACATATTTGTTGAATACCAGTTACCTTGGTTTTAAAGAAGATGCAGCAACATAAGCCAAACAAATGTTGAACATCAAATAGTATGGCACACATGCCCCGAAATGTGAAACGTGAACAGCAAAGAAAACAATTTGGATGTTCTCGTTCCATCTGGTTGCAATTTGCTTGTCCACATCAATGGGTGCAATTCAGATTTACAAATGTCCTACTATTGTTCTTATCAGCAACGGAAAGCCGAAATCAATTGAATGAGGCGATGCCGTAACTCAACACGTTGCAGAAATGACCTGTTGTAATGTGAAGCAATGGAGTTGTGCATGTCCGGGTCGATTCTAGATCTATATCTGTACAGATGATTAATGATATAGTAATAGCGTGCCAAGGCGACACAACGGAGATTTTCTGGCGTTGTACTTAAAACCAGTCATTTTCAATGTTCAGGATTTTGAATTCGGAATCACAATTGATATTGATTACTTCGATCGGTGGGGTGCAGAGAGCATCTACTTTTATGAAAAAACTTGAATGAAAATGTATTAAAAACTGAGTGTCGTCTCTCTAAATGACAAGAAGGCTTATTTTAGAAACTTGTCTTATGTAGCGCTTCTTTGTGCCTGAAGTGCTGCGTCACTTAAGGGAAAAAATCATAGAGGACTAATCCGGTAACATTGTCGAGCTACATGGAAAATATAATGCTTGAAAGTTTTGAATGTCTAGAGCTACGTATTTGCATCCGAAGTGTTAGATACATGGAAAGCATTCACAGATACTATCAATGATAGAAAACGTGCCTGCTCAATGAAATAGCTGATATGCGTATTACTGTTTACCCAGGTATGATTCATATACATAATGAATCAAAATCTATGTAACTTCCTGGAGTTGTAAAGAGGTAAATAACGAAGTTTGCTTCATTCGCCTAATACCCGGTCATTTTTCATATAATATGACGCCGTTTCTTCACTAAGTCACAAGTAGAATGCATTAGTCATCTTCTTGCTCTCGATACGGTACAAAATCATTAATCAGTCTCGTCTCTCACCCTTCAGTCATAATCCTAAAACATCAGTCATTGGGAAGTATGATTAAATTTAAACAAGATTTTTATGGGAACTACTGAAAAGTTACGATTGTGTCTGTTAGTATTCCTGATTGTTTTGTGATTGCATGAACCAAACTTTCATTTAAGGAAACTTTTACAAGAGCATATTTATTGTGCGTAGGAGTAATATGTATTTTTAGTTGCAAGTTATGTCAGCTGATTTCTAAGTGGAAAGATATTGACTATGTTGATAATGCCGAAGAGACTTTTTATCAAAATCTAGTACAGCGGAATGATAATGAGAACTTCAACATTAGCAGAAAGCATGTGAAGACGATGCCGCTCTTGAAATAGACTTGATGTAACTAAAAATGTACAATGCATAATTTCGATCAAAAGTGGGTAGTCTATAAACATGGTATAAATCAACTACTCTATTTAGTGAAGCAATCCTATTTCTGTTGCAATTCTCCAGCGACAGTTGCATTCTACATTTGTCACAAGTTTGTCGTGTACGACTTGCAAGTCAATGAGTCATTTTACATATCGTATTGCGCGTCCCACACATTTTCAATGTGGTCAATGTTTATTGAGTTAGACAGTAGATTCAAGTGTTGTATTTCTTATACTTGTATTGAGTACTATTTATCGAACTCTAACCAAATTTTGATTGATAAGCTAGAAAAAAATCGACTTGTAACTCACAGATTCGATGAATTCTATCAATTTTTATGTGGATGAATATTCTGTTTGTAGGCATTCAGTCATTTTACATTCGAACGCTCGGCTCATCAACTAATGGTGATTGATATTCAGGGAGTAGGTGATTTGTATACGGACCCTCAAATTCACACAGCTGACGGAAATGAATACAGCGACGGGAATCTCGGCACTCGTGGCATGGCCCTCTTTTTCCATTCTCATCAATGCAATGCAATTTGTTCTTCTCTTGGTCTCAGCAAGTTTGATCTGACTCCCCGGGAAGAAGAGCGACTCGGATGCGGTGAGGTAAGATTATAATTTTGCAAAACGAAGATTTCCGAATCTTCGAAAATGGCAATTTCTTCTCCTTGTGATGATAAGATAATCGATGTCTAGAGTTCAATATCTGGTTGCGTAAAGTAAGGTCCAGCAGGAAGTTCTAGAAAATAGAATTGTTGACGTAAATAATTATGAATTACATCCAGTATTTCACCTACACATTGCTTCCTGTGAAATAAAATTTTATTATCACCAGGATCGGTGAATTTTTGATCATTTAAGTTCTTCCGACATTCAAAGGAATGTACATCGTAATTTTATCTTAATGATGAATCTTGAGTGTTTTTCCTTGTTATAGGATACTCCAATCTTGCCGTTCAATAAATAATCGTATTTTAATAAGTATTGATGTCTTTCTCCTAAATTTCTATTGAGGACCTGCATAACGGAAGTGCGCTGTGGGAATGAGTTGAAATGATTATGTCGCGCATTTGAATCTAATTCATTTCCAAGGCCGAGCAGCTCACTCAAGTTTTTTCATGTCTCTTATTGCAATACATGCACATGTCTGAGTATGATTCATACCTGTACAGTTGGACACTGAACATATGCATTCATGTTCATTATTTACTGCATTATTCTGTCCTGTTAGAGACAAGTGGTGACAAGCTACTTAGGAGAATTAGCACATTAGGTTGCTATCACAACTTTTGATTGTGATTCATCGTATGCATCATTGGCAAAACGATCTGTATTCTGTATTCCTCGTCTGTATTCTGCTGTACCTGGTTTCGAGCTTTCTTCGATTAGTTTATTGAATTAAAATGAAATACATTAGGTCAATCTAACCGAAGTGAACTGTCATATATATTTCTGTCGATTTATCTATATTTTCAAAGGACAATTTCATTAGTAACTACTGACGATCAAGTATCATCTTTCCTGATTCTTTACACATGAGATTTTCGAGAAAAAAGACTTGAAAGCTAAATGTCATTCGGTTTGGAAATTTTCCCACTTGCAGACAGCAAGCTACTATATTCATTTCTGTGGTTTTCCTGGGTTTATCTTCGTCTAGCTGAGAGCAAGAGTTCAAAATAGCAACGATGAGGGAAGATATCATCAGATTCGTGATACAAACATGCTCACGTGATGACGTCAGATCGACTTGGCTTTCCCCAACAGCCGTTGTTTGATTTCGTCAGCTGACTTCGTGGGAATGGAACAGAAATTCTTCCCTATCAGATGACGAAATTTGCTGGCACCTTTTTATCGAGGGATTCGAATAACTGTCACAGATGTGGTAGATAATTCAACTCGTGACAGCATATTCGCAAAACTAAAGAATCGCAAGGTCAGATGGTAGAGATAATCGATTTCCAGAAATTCCTTACCAATAGCTGTTAAAGGCTGCTGTGAAAATCTTGGCTTTATCATATCTTAACACCTCTCCTACTCAGCATGTTTAATGAGGAAGTGACCTGCCCCAGCCACCAATTTGTGCATCGTATGCATCGAAAGATTTTGAATGGAGCTATGTGGTCGAATCCGGCGTAATTTGGAGGAGCGAAAGAAGGAGCACGTGAGAGGGCGACGTTTCGCGTTCTGAAGTTGCACAGCATGCTGTCTGCTCTTCTCAGATAGATTTCAGTGGCATGAAGATAATTGACAGAGATGCGAACTGGAGAAATAAGGTTATGAAGGAGTCTTGGTGGTCTACGAAGTTAGCCTCCTCTAAGCGAACTAAGCATAGCCTCAGTGACTTCTGATTTTCATAACTTTTCTTTTATTCCCTTTTCTTATTTATTGCTTTCCTTACGTATCAGCAGAAGCACAGAACTCCATATTTCATATTTGTTCATATTGCTAGATTTATATCTATGCTGTGTTTCACGTGATTTATGTTCTGAATTTGTGAATTGAATGTATCATTCGCCTGACGATGGCTGGTTGTACCGGTCGAAGGGCCTCGCCAGAATAGAAATTTTTGCTGCAACATCACGGATTTTCTCAAATTATAAAAAAATTAAAGTAGATTCATACAATATTTCCCCCTACAACATACAGAATTAAATTGTCAGACTTACCTTCATGCATTGAGGAAGATTCAAGTCTCTTACAACGAAGTAGACTTCCAGTATATTAAGATATGGTGCTGGGCTAAAGAATTGCCTTTCTCTGAGATATTCCACTATTGCACCATAGAAATCTGGATGCGAAGTAAGTTATTGTTCGCAAGATGTTTATTCATTGCATTCAACATATATATTCAAAAAAGTGATGAACCTACCTTAAGCCAAATTTTGTAAAATTGTTATTTCAGTTGCCTGCAACCAAATGTATCAACAGTTATCACTACTGATGATACGATAACATTTAAGAAAATATAATTCAGAATAGCTGATCATTGATTATTTGACCTCATTAAAGTTATTAATGTCAGAATTATTCAACAATAGCTGATGATTTTAAATGAGCCAATTAACGAAATAAATGCGCATGATGATTAACATAATATATCAAAAATATTACTTCAGCATATAACATAGTTGCCCTATCAGTGTAGCTCTAATTGAGCGTAATCCATGTTTTCTGATGAAACGTCCTCCTGGACGAAAACCAAAGGAATTATTTTGATGAGGGATTGTCTGCAAGGTTGGACACAAAGTCGTGTTGCTTTTTTCTCAAAATTAATTGACTTCGTTAACTCATTCTCAACGAGTGTCACACTGGCTTGTAGGTCTATTATTGAATTTCTCTTCTGTGTAATATGACCAGGAATAAGTCATTTTTCAAAATTCATTAGACTGTCCTAGATCTCTCTGCTTGTGTATGACCTGCCTAGCATACAACCATGAAAATCTATCTACTGGTTTGTATTACGCAAGTTTCTAATCCCGTGCCCTCAACTATTCTCTTCGAAAGATGAAGGCTCAGTCACGTTCAAAATACAAGTTAATGCATGTACTTTCACAGACAGAGTTGATTCACGAAATTTCATGATAAATAATTAACAATTTTGATCCAGAATATTCTAGGCCAGATTATCTAAATTTATTATCTGCATCACACTGAACGCAAATTAACTGTTTATGCCATCGTTGATTATTTGAGAGATTTATAGGTAGTCCTCTAGATTTGTTGCTCATGATCATAATAATAATAATAATACTTTATTAGTCAGTTACAAAGGGCGGTAATGACAGAGGCGGGGTGACAATATCATGAGTACATCGAAAATTTCATGCGAGTAATGCATAAGGAATTTCAAGTGAATTCATAGTCAATTACTTAAATCTTGCATATTTAACTCACGATTTGATTTCGGCATTTGAGTGCCTTCATTATTGACTAGTGGTTATCGTACTTTGTGATTACGCTTGCGACTTGAATGTGAGTGCAGTACTCATATGTAGTAAACTCTCATATACATACGCACAATGTATATGTAGTTCGCCTGCTACTTCCTCTATCACCATCGTCTGACCTATTATCTGGAAATGATTGATCTGGTGTATCCGGAAATACATTGATAAGGCGAAGTAAACAGACAGTTACTTTGAATTCGACTGGATTGAACGAACATCTCGTGTAAATCTTCGCTAGCATGCCTGGCGTCTGCGGTTATCCTGTCACGTGCATAGAAAGTCACGAGAAGTCAACATAGCCGCCCGCCTGTTTTGTTGCTCATTCTGGTGCACCGCCCACGTGTATGAATGATCTGAATTGAATTGACTTCTTCATACAATCAGGTGTGGTTTGAAAGAAATGCATCTCTCTATTTTGCTTAGAGTAATCAATTCTCCCGCTATCGTTTCATACTTATCACATGGTTAGCCATGAACTGAACATGTTTTCGCTCATCCCCTATCGACAGACGACTTACGAAGTACCATTTTCTATCCATTTTGAAATCTAACGTTACGATCTCAAATGACTACAGAATAGAAGCGCTTATTCATACAATGTAGTAAGAAAATCAGAATGAGTTCAGGGCAAAAATGCTCAATATAATGTTGATTATAGTCAATGCAAATGTACATATGTCTTGTTCAATCGATTATTCAATTTCTTAAATAGCTGAATGCAACTTTCCCTTAACTTCTAGTTGAAATTGATCAGCCTCTACTTATATATGGTCATCCACACGAAAGTGTCAGCCTGACCACTCATTCCATTAAGGCAGTTCACATTGTCAAAAATTCCGGGAAGAAAATCTTTTTAGGTCTCGATCATATAAAAATCAATTAGTGTAAAAGCAACTTGTCGTCCGGCACCTTCAGAAGTTGATAGTAAACGAGAGTCATGAGTGATATTAAGAACAGTGTATTGCTTGTCCTACGTGAGTTTAAAGAATTATGAAGTCAGAATGTTGAAGAAGTAATTCGTGTTTCCTATTGATCGTGGATGTCTGCGTGATTGCTTTTGCTTCACTGGATATTGTGTCTCAATTAAAAATGATTACAAAATGAATCATTGATGCGACACTTCTGCTCAAGACTGAATGAAATGACTCACTGAAGAAGTGGTCACATTTGAAACGATTGTATAACTAAGCAGATATTACATAAGGTCACTGCTATTCACAACTCTGACTGCACGTACCCTCTGTTCTCATAATAGGCGTCACATTCAGATGTAGAACCGCTTTAGTCAGAGAGCAGACAACTGCAGTTGTAATTTTAAAAGAAAACGGTAACTGTAGCTTCATGTAAATATTCTGTAGAAGGATATTGAGCATGAAACTGTAACTAGTTTACATTACTTAGAACACTGCAATATCACATGGAAGATGAGTTTCTATTCCAATTTATTTGAATACATTAATATATTAGGGAAACTCAAGTCTGTCACATGCATCAATATCGTTCAAACCGCAGAGGGAATGAAAAGTTATTATCGATGTCATTCTGAATGCGAGTCTATTACCTACTGGAAACCAATGGTTCTCTCACCGACTGATGCCAAGGGGAGTGCTAATTCAGGCATCCATATATTATTATCATGTGACATGATAGTGGCGGCAGCTTTCCTGGAAAACGTCGTCCGAAGGAGACAGGATGGCTAAAAATAAGCATGAAGTAATTAAAACTGCCTGGCGTTCTAATTATAGATTTGACTATTTTGAAACATGATTTATGTGCTCCTATCTTCATTTCAGCGCTTTGGTTGTTCTGCTACCCGAACTGTTGTACGAGAAGGAATCTTGCCAATCGGCAGCCCCGATCTCTATCGTCAACGTTTATATGCCCCCACATCTCCAACGTTTCCATCAAGTGACTCTGGATTAGGTAACATCGACGATGAGGTGGAGGAACTAGATGAAGACTTTGATGATGATCATTTACCTTATCTGCGATCCGGACCCCGAAAGATTCCTCGCCGAAGATATGAGAGTTCGTGCTCAGAACTAGATCATGTGAGTTGAGGATGCTAGTCACTTTGAAGTACTCCCATCGCTTGTCTCATACCACTGCTTGCCAATTGGTCTATCTGTATTCTGCGTTTTCGCTTGTTTTTTGTTATTGATGTACTAAAAATTAGAATTGCACTAAATTAAATCACTGCTTAGAATTTGCATTTATGCTGCAAGTGATGATTCACATAACATTTCAACGTTTTCTGAAAATATGTATTGTGCTTTTAAATGACAGCAATACCATTTCAGATTCATTCAAGATAAGTGTTACGTTGGAAGTACAGTATTTTTGTCACGTTTTTTTTAATTCAAGGATTTTTGCTATTAAAAGTAAATTAAGTGCTACCGTTTTCCACTATGCATGTATATGTCATCCAATTCAATCGAGAAACCAAACAAATTGTCATTCGTCACTTATCTACGGTATATCCTAATTGCTCAAGTCGATTTATAATTGTGAGTTGGTATACAAACTCATGTTGTTGCAGACCCGTAACCAGATCTGATCTACAGGGGGGATGGCCCAAAGGAAAGAAAGTTGATGTGAATATCATCAACCATGAGAAGACTACAATCTTCAATTAATGACATCTGAATTTGTAGTTTAACTGATTGTTGTTATTTAGGTTAATTAATTATGTAATGAAAGACTCTAATGTAAGATAATGCAAATTCCTGTACATATTGTGTTAACCTTTTCTTGAAATGATCAACTATCGCATATGCTTATACATGAAATTACAAGTTGCATAATTATTAGAAAAAGCATTATGAATATGATGTAGCCTAATTTTGTTTGAATGTATTACATGTATGCCAGACGATTTAAGACTGCATGAAGCCTTTTTTCTATGATAATAAGTTTGAGTATTAAATCACTATGATCTTGCAGCAGGGATGTGGAGTCGGAGTCCCGGAGTCCTATCATTTTTGCTGGAGTCGGAGTCCTATCAAATGGTAGGACTCCGGCCTATAACTAGACCCGAAATATAATACAAACTAATTATTTATCCTCGTACATAACTGTCAGTGTCTTGATGTCAACTTTCTCCGTTTAACAAAAGTACAGAGACAGCAGTGCATACAAAGCTTGTAATAGTTGAAGGAATGAACCGTGATAGTGAAAAAAAGGATTGTCTTTTCACTCGATGATTTAGTAGAGAAGACAAGCCTTCCTAGCCTCGATCACACCAAAGGTCACACCAGAGACAAAAATGAAATGCTAGTTTGCTTGAGAACATTACCTCTTACCCTCACGTTGATCGTGTATGTGATGGCTCCTCTAAAGCGCATATTAAAATCGAAAGTGTGCTGATATTTTTTGGAGAAGGATGGGTGATTTTTCTACCTGGCAGAGACTGGAGAAAACCATGTGAAACACACATCTACAAGATGGGAGGAGCCGAATTGTATGCATCCAACTTAAAGCGACATTTGATAAGCTTACATCGAAAATGATTGATAATTGATACATGAATGATCACCAACATTGGTTCAGCTAAGCCTATAATGATCTATAATGTAGGTTACCGGTTTGTTTTTCAAAAAACTGGGCTTTACATACTTGCCACCCGGAGTCGGAGTCCTATCAACCCCCGGAGTCGGAGTGTCCTATCAAAATGATAGGACTCCGCATCCCTGTCTTGCAGTACATGATCACTTCACAAAGAGAACATCAATTTAGAAAATCCAATCATTTTTCTATTGGTGCTGCATCGAGAGGGTTCAACTAAAAAAAGATACCATGAGAGGGTGAAAATGATTCTTTCACAGACATTTTAGGATTCACATATTTCATATGAATTGTTGTTTCCAAATGCAAATTAATCATGTAATCCTGACACTCCCATAGTATAGGATAATGAATAGTACATTGATCATAAAGACAACCATTTTAGCAGAGGCACAAAAATGAACAGCGGCCTGTATTGTTGTCTTTCAATATTCCCGAAAATTGCTGTAGTGGAAGTGAAAATTGGACCATTAATTCGACAAATCAGTGTTGCCATGTCGGAATTTGGCCCAAAAATTAATTGATTATTTTGCAAAGGATCAAACAATTGTTTGGTCCAATTTCTGATAATTTGATAACTTCTAGATAAGACTCTCTACTGATGTTAAATGCGTTTTCTTAATTCCTTGAGCGACAACCAATCAGAAAGACGCATTGCACTTGAACTGTAATTCTTGGAAAATCTAATATTAGTTGAAGGAGAAAATTCTTGGAAATTTAAAGTGAGGAATGAATTCTTGGAAATTTAAAGTGAGGAATGAATTCTTGGAAATTGATTTGATCCTTCTGTGACGGCTAACTGAATATGTGAATAGGCTCACAGACTTTGTCAACACTCGTCAAACTGTGCTTCGAATATATTTACTAGTGCTGGATCTTTAGATCAATTGAGAATCACTGCTAAATAGAAGGCCTACTGTCAAATTGCAATGTACAATGAAAAATATGTTTTGATGAAATGCACTGAATAAAATTATTTGCATGAAGTGCACTTAGTTACTGAACATATAACTGTACAGTAATAATAGTAGATCATTAGCACAAAATTGGGAAAACAATGAATAGGGCCTAGATAAAATGCATTACTAGAAAATACCTGTGTAATTAATAGGCCCTACAATATATTAAGATAGGCCATATCAAAAGGAAATAATTGCATGAAAAAAATTTTCTTTGGCCAGACCAAAAAGTGGCCTAAAATCAAAATTGATTGATCAAAAATACTCAAGTTGGGCCACCGAGAATTGATGGCTCGATTTTTTCCACTACAGTAATATACGCATCGAGTAAGACTGATCCGCTGACATTTGTTTAAAACACATTTCTATAGCACAGCTGACTTTTCGGCACACAATCCCGAATGTGAAGCAGCCTTTTTTGCTTTCGCATACCTTGATGAAGCTGATTTTGCCGACTCTATAGTAGTGCTGAAAACTTAGAGCAACGATAGTATTTTTGATTTTCGTGAAAGTAGAATATTTTCTTCCATCACTTATCTGACAATCAATCAGGTTATCAATTTTGTAAATTCTTGCCCATTAACAGGTAATGATAGGGATACCAGAAGGACTCAATTTAAGCAAATTGCTCAGAGAAGCTTCTCAAGGAGAACCGAGCCTTGTTATAATTGAATCTTGCACTTGAATGCACTTCTTTTGAGTAGACACTATTGCAATTATTCGAGGAAGTATTGTAAATTGAAAAACTTTTCTTATTATTTCATTTATTGCAGGAAGAGGATCGATTGGAATTTCACATTACCCAACGAATGTTGCACCAGCCAAGTTGTCTAATAATTCAAGGCGGCGTTGCTACCAGAACTTTGGGCAACGTTCATCATGAATTGGCTAAGCAGCACAAGAATGAAAGATTTGGCACACCCGTCGATTGGAACGCTGTTGTATTCCACGAGAAAAATGCTGCTGAAATGGGGTGTGTTGAAGCAATGATCAATGTCGGACAATATTTACAGAATTTGACATCTGATCTTTTACAAGAATGTCCTATCAAGGTAAATGAAAATTCGAAGGAATGGAAGAAATCTTAATTCCAACTTTTGAATTGAAATTAATCTAAATGCAGCCAATCAATTTGTTCACATTTGTTTTGAATTGCCATGGCCTACATGTCTTGCATATGAATTTCGGTAGAATAATGTGTTGGACTATAGGCTGCAATTATTAGATTCTGATTTTGATGACATATCCCACAAATATTTTACAATTTTACTGGCGATATTCAGATAAACTGTCGAAAAAGTGATTCATCGTTCACGACACACGTTTCAATCGAATACTACTCGATCAAGTGATCCTTTAAATTTGCTTCGATGTGAATGATTGCGACAAATTTAAATACTGTGCAATCAATGCATTTACTCTTGGATTGTGAGTATTCAATTGACTGATTAAATGTCATAAAGAGCAAGCTGCTCCACAATTTCTTCTTTATATGATATTCGGCTGTGTTAGAAAATTCCTACAACATTTCGCAGCTATAATTGCATCAGCGTTCACAAAAGTGAGAAAGAAGAAATATCGTTTATTGGTTAAAATGGTCATGGAATTCACAGGAAATTCGGTTTCTTTCGATAACACTTTCTGAAGGGAAATCTCAAAATGATAAGTAAATATTTATAGTTTGGAGAATCCGAAATTGTTGATGAATCAAAAATTAACCTTTTTAACAGCCGAAACTTTTCGCCACAACCAGAACTCAGTTGTACATGATCACGGCAACTGTTTTATTTACATTCAACTTAATTTTGGATATTAGATGGAAAGTTAGATTTATATTCTACCTAAACATCACCGTATACGCACTTAAATTAGATATATACTTTTTTGACACTGAAAACGATTGATATTATTTAAGTGCATGTATATTGTACATGTTTAGGTAGAACATAAATCTTCGTTTCCATCTAATATATAAAATTACATCGAATGTTAATGATGTTGCCGTGATCATGCCAACAATGTTGTGGCGAAAGATTCGGCTGCTAAAAGCAGATTTTTTCTTAATTCATCAGCAATTTGGGATATTCCAAACCAAATTTGAGTAATAGTCCCAAACTCATCTGTCAATCTTTAAATAATGTGAATGTGCATGGCAGCATCTAAAACCTCTGTTTCTGTTAAAACTTAAGCTGCAAAATCAATAACCTCTGACAATTCGTGGAGATTGGCCTACGATTAAGCTATCACAGGCAAACGATTATCCGGATTAACAAATTAACTGCTTTTGATGTTGCTTAGAACGTTTCTGGTGTCTCTGTATTATTTCAGGTACTCTTTTACCAAGGCCATTTTGTATGAGGACCACTTTGACGTGACATCGAAATATCACGAAAGATATAAAAGATAGTGCAAATTTTAAAATTTCCACTGCCTTTTGACTTTATTATATTTTTCCGTCTGGTTTTGCGCCTGCTGATGCTGTTACAACGGTTATAGCGAAATGTTGCACGTATTTTCCAACATAATCGAAAATGATAAAATAAAATGCATTGTATTGCACGACTGAAATTCTCTTAATCAACTGCAGCTGTCAACATCATGCTGTTTACGGAGAACTATTGTTATAAGCATCAATTTATGTTTGATGATGTCTGGATCTGAAACTTGCAAAGTTAAGATTTGCATTTTTCTTTAATAAATTGTTTTCCTTGTAGGTCGAGGATTCCAGTGGTGAGGGTCTCGCATTCATGACAAAAGCAGCTGAGCTGGGGGATCGGTCTGCAATGATCTTTGTAGCTAATGCATATCATCACGGTTGTGACGGAGCGAATGGAAACAAAAACTGGCAGTTGGCTGTCGAATGGTATGGTCGTGCTGTTGCCACTACTGGTTACCAAGATGATGAAGGTTGTTATGATTCTACGATTGATCATCCAGTGAGTTGACAATTCAATTGTTGTTAAGCTACTCACGCCCTATATCTACCGCTTGCGCTCAACATCCGAGTGTTGTAGTCCTGATTAACTGCGCATATATCCATTTTAATATTTTTTACCATTTTCGTTTTCTGATAGAACACCGTAACCAAAACGTTTAACTCATTGCAGCTTCTTCTTGTGTATTATGATATGCTATATGTTGTTTTCTTTTCAGGTACATACGCTTTTATGCAATTCTGCACAGCTATATATGGAGGGTGGATATGAACTTTGTAAAGATTGTGAGCGGGCTGCCGAACTATTTGAGGAAGCTGCAGAAGCAGCGACCAGTGCAATGAAAGGACGATTTGCCTGTCGCATGTACGAAATGGCAGAGATGGCCAGGTGTCAGGCACAGGAGTGAGCATTGCTCGCATCTCACCGCTTTAACACTGTTTTCCTACTTTGTCTACGTTTGTGTATTTGTTTAGTAGTTTTTCACGACTGATTTAGACACTGTTCTATGTTTGTTATGTGGATTTTCATGGATCAAAATATATAGAAATACATGTAAATTAATTTGAGTTGTTTTTTTCATGGTCATAAGGTAGACGATAAGGTACGACTGATTTAGACACTGTTCTATGTTTGTTATGTGGATTTTCATGGATCAAAATATATAGAAATACATGTAAATTAATTTGAGTTGTTTTTTTCATGGTCATAAGGTAGCTCCATCTCCTGCTTTGCATGCAATTTGAAATTGATTCCCGTAATGCTTGCAAGAAGGTTTGTTCGTTTACAGTATATATCAACCGCAGTTTGCTTCAAACTCGTGTAGAAGGTACGCTATGAGCCCTGTATGTCTGCTGATCCTAACCCAATAATATATTCTATCGCAAACGTAAGTGTCTAAAAAATGGGAAATTGTATGAGTAGAATATTACGACAGGATATTACTCTTCCTAAACCTCGTCAGATATGCAATGGTCATGCCATCTTCAGCTTCAACTTTTACAATTATAATATGCATATAGAGTATACCACCATACCTAAAATGGAAGCCTATGTATACGTACCATGCAACTGTCATCAAAATATGCTTGCCAGCTGGTTAAAACCTAAAGCTAGATTATATACAATGATCAGCTTGATCTCTATCTTGAGGGCAATTTTCCGGGGTTTTACAAAATTAGTCAAATTCAAATTTGTGTATTTTAGCCTCGGTTTTTTGGTGAGATTTAATGGAGATCCCTGGTGCAAATTCCACAAAATGAATATTTCTTTCAAAAAAGACGCCGAAATTTGACAAATCAATTAACAAATCTTTCCGACTGTAAGCACAGGCATCAGGATGAAAATTTTCGAGCTCGCATTGAGAAAAAGTACGATAGACAATTGCAACTCGAACCAAATAAAATCTGTCATTCTAATTGCCTACGATATCAAAAGAGTGCAATCTATCACCCATTATAAACGTTGTCCAATAGCAATGAAATATATAGAGAAGACTCGAAGAAGTCCTTTGAATTTCGTCTATGACTGAAAATATAATCTTCATCGATGATTATGAGCTTTACAACATGTCCTTAAGTTTTCTGCGAGAATGGCAATTTTCCTTTGCAATCTGTTTTGTGGCGGTGTAGGCCTACAAATTGGATGAAAAACATGTTAATGCATCATTCTGCTCAAACACGCAAATCAAAAAGTTCAAACTATAGGGAGCTTACTAGCGTACATACGTGCGCATGTATCATGTTGCACCATTATACTTACACATCTTAATTGCTGCTTCACTTAATAAAGGGTGATGCATTTGCATCGGTATGCGCACAGTCGGAAAATTAATTCACTGCATAGAACTGCAAGGCAGGATTTTCGAATTCGAAAAATGAGTTGAGATACAGCTTAATTGAATTCATCAACAATGAATTTTTGGACCAATCCATTTCAAAGATGACTGTCTTCGAACAGAAGAAATCTCACTCCAGCCGCTGTCCCAGCCGTTCTGATCAACTCGATTCTCTATTTTTCAATGCAACCGAAGTGCTTCACAATAGTACACGAACTTTACTTCTAAAAATTTCCTTATATTTTTACATAAATTTTCAATATTGCAGCTCAACTTCATAAAGCAATTCTTCAGTGAGAAGCGACTATAATTTCACTGATAGAACGAAAACTTCGTGCGCCAACCGGGAGATGTGCAACAATTAAGCTCACCATTTAAATCCGTTGATTTATATTATTAGATTTATTGATGATGATTTAAATGATACTTATGATTTCTTAATGAAGATTGATAGATCGGTTGTGATCAACGCTTCATCTCGCTGTGCTAGACATAGTAGGCCTATTGCTTGTTCGACGTCATCTTCATTATGATCGACAAGCAAAACCAAATTTCCCTCCATGCGGTAATGAAAGTTTTTTTGTGGTTGCTGGTGTGATATTCGTGCTCTGGATGTTTAATTAAATAGCATAGCCTATAAAACATGTTGCAAAAATGCCAAACGGCACAATATTCTCACATCACATTATTGACAGAATTCTTGCCGAATGTGAAGCTACGAATAAAAATCATTCATTTTATATCCAAACTGAGTGCACACAGAAATTGGTGAAATGAAGGCAGTTAAATGTGAAGACTTTTATACTGGATTTATTGTAAAATCGAAAATTCTGATAGCAAAATGATCCAATATCACAAATTCAAAGTAAAAAATTAACAGAATCAACAATTTTCTTCATCAAATATGGCACCAATATCATTAATTTATGCACCTGTCATTAATCATCATCGACAATTATCTGGTCAACAAGTTGATCTGTGTCATCCATCGGGATATCGTCACAAATTTGCTCCGAGAATACTAAGGCTATCAAATGAGGCTTTGCACCGCATTCTGAGCAGCGCTTAAGAAACCGGTCATAATAGCCTCCTCCTCGCCCAAGTCGCTTTCGATCTCGAGTAAAACCCAACCCAGGTACAACGATGAGATCAACACCACCTGGAAATAGAAGACATTGCGAATTTCAGTAGGCAATCAGTGGTTTCAGTTCTGAGCATAAAACAACATCGTTATGAAATCTGTAATATTCGTCGGATCTTAAACTTACATAATCGGTAAGCTACTTACAGGTGTCCAACCCTCAAACCTGGTGAAGAAGAGACAACAAACGAGGAGTAAGTAAGTAAGTACAGTGATTTTTGTACTTTGCCAATGTCTACTATGCATGTGCGCACAGTCGCATGTGCATTTCAAATTCGCATGCACAAACCATTCGAGACATAATTCCTTTGTAATACCAGTCATATTCAAGAGCTCTGGTTACATATACATGTACTTCCTACATCACCGAGCGCCCGCAATCCAGCAGTCACTTAATTTCAAAATAGCTCATTTTCATTCAGTCTGAGGACTTTTGAGGCAACATTGAGGAAGCTTCCAGTCTGCAATTGTCGATGATAGAATATAAGCTGCCGATAAATCATCCTTGTTAAGCTCCTGACATCAACAAGCAAAACAATCAAATCATGTGGCTTGACAAGGTTCGCGTGACCTTCGCCTTACTAAACAAAACATAATATCACATAGGTCTGTGATAGATCATTTGAGCTTCTGCGATTCTAGTCTTAACGGGAGTATATCAACTGTTCATATCTCCACTCATCGATCGCTGATAGTCAAAGAATTATTGTGATTCTTCTTAGAATAGTTCGACAGACACAATCGATTTTGTTAATTTAAGACTGTATTCATATTCACTATGTTTTCCGACCAGCTTCTAATGGATGTAATGTAAAAATGATTTCAATTCTTTATAAAAGTCAGGATCTGCACTTGCGGATATAGCAAAACGAACTTTTTTCAATAGCAGTCGAAGCTTTTCGTCTATACACCATAAGGAATAATCACGGTGGAGTGGAAAAACCCATTGTTGTTTTAAAAGAGCGCTTAATGCATTATCCGTAAGCCGAGATTCTCACTTTCATTAAAAATGAGATGATGATCCTCCACTCATGTATACCACATACATGATTTTGAAAATGAATTCCTTTGATTCAATGAAGCTATTTACCACAATCCAGAGACATGTTTAGCTTATTCTCCCGACTGGTTCACCAACCCTAAATTAGAGACTTCCCATAGTTTTAAGTGGATTGAGTTTTGGTCCAAAGTTGTCAGAAAACAGATGCGAAAGCATCGAATATTTTTCCCATTTTTAGAAATGACCTTGTTCTGATGAGACGCTGTGGTAACCATGTGTGTAATGATACTCCGCCACTATACTGAACGTGCCTCTAAAATTGTACACTTACAAGGGTGGGAAGACTACTTGCTCTCGCATATACGAAAGGTTAATTCCGGAATAGAAATCGCATCCTTAGTGCAAGCAAATTACAACACGCATCTTTATATCATGGTAACAACTGATCACGCAGAGTAAGTATACTTACAATCTGCGTAAAATAGCATGATTTGGCCTATTTAACCCTCTGTCTCTCAACACTTCAATTTGGAAACATAGCATTATAAAATATATTTGCAGTAGTAATGGGATCTTTATTTTTTGTCTAAACAGATAGGGAGATGTCCTGAGCAAAATTATGTGGTTAGTTGCCCATTCGCAAAGCTCTACTGTGTCGGCAGATTTGTTGAAAATGCACAATGTTCTGCAATTTTACCAGTAGCATTATAATATGCAAATATAGCAACACACTAATGTATGCAAATTAACACAGTAGTTATACGTATGATGAACCTTGATCCAGTTTTATCTACCAACGAAGTATCACTCTGGTTGATAATTTACTGAACAATTTGTCACAACTTTTCCCAAATGGGAACGTTAGGAAAAATGTACCTGTTTCGGAGTGTTTTCTGCATCTCCTTGACTGATGTGAAAATTACTAGAGTATTATAGATTATTATAGTATTATAGATTAAGTAGGATAACTGCCAACCAATGCAAAGAATCTAAGTCTGAGGTTATAAAAGCCGTGAATATTAGTTATGCAGCAGTGATGATTGAGGTCATTAAACCGGAAATCATACTGAATACTAAAATATGTACATAGTGTATATAGACAGGGTGGTCAAACAAAAATTCAGGAAAATTTGGAGGACGAAAAACCATATAATAGTCTAATTTCACCACAGTTAGTTCATATTCGTGTTAAATTTTGACCTAACGTCATTGCTGAAAATTTTAATCCACGTGATATCTCACAAAGTCACCATACTCAAATAGGGCACCATACATTAAATTGGATGTCATACAAGTGTCGGAATTAGGCTTTCAGGTGCAGTAATTTGCTATTCAGAGTGGTTTCAGGAAGAGCGGCGTACTTTGCTTTAAGGCTCAACTTCGTTAAGTATTTCGGGCGCAGCTTGCTTGGGTGCAACTTCGTCATCTCTTTCCGTACGGTCAGCCGCCTTAAGTAACTTAATACGTATTTTACGGAAGGTAGGTATTAGCTTCTATAATTTTAAGACGATATATGTGAATCTTCACTGATTTATTTGATTAAAGCCACTGTCACATTCCATCCATATTTCCACAACAATGCTGGATCACGAGGAAAAGTGACAAGTTTTGATTGTCTGATAAAAGCAACGGCTACATATTGCTTGCTGAGGACCGATTGGCTGAATCAAGATTTCGGAATTTCGGTTTGTTCCTAGAGAGACAGAAAGCAAAACGCTTCGCTTCCTGTCTCTCTAAGAACAAACCGAAAACAAACAAATGAAATCAGTGATCGACTCCGAAAAAGGTTATCAATGCCAATACCCTTGATGATCACAAGGTGAAATGATGCGATGGGCGCGGTGGATCGCTTTGATCATTGTAATGGATACTGTTCAATTATTTCCTGAAAATGATGCAAATGGAGAAATTATTTTCCGTTTTACTTGAAGTAGTTGTTGTGAGTTCCTGCACTCTGCGCATTGAATGCGGTAAAGAGGGTAATTAGTCACAAACTCGTATGGTCTCCGTGGAACAATGGTTTAGTGCGTCGCCTAGCGATCTTTCAGTCCAGAGGTCGAGCCCTGGTCATTGAAAGTCGGCAGGAAGCGCATCCGGGCTAAAAGATCGTAACACTCCAGATAGAAGTCTGACTATGTCAGCACCATCCACGCCCCTAGTGGTAGAAACGCTAAGCCATAATTCCTTTACAATATTCATGTGACAACGTTCTTAGTATTTCAATTAAAGATACTTTCGACAAATATGAAGCACGCTTCGTAAATTGAATTGTAATGAGGCAATTTTCGTGCTGCATGTACCCATGTTCCCATTTGGGAACACACTAGTATTGCGTTTTCAAAATAATAAATCAATTGGCTACCACTGAAGATAGAAGGGTGCTTAAAGGTAAAGGTGAGTTGATACGGGCACTTAAAGCATAAAACTGGAGCAGAGCATAATTTTCGCATTTTCCACTAATTTCTAGGCTTAATCACGGAGTCGAAGTCATCAGGCACCAGAGTTCCATCAAATTCCCGGAGTCGATATTTTATGAAATTGATAGGACTAGTTGCTAAAATTGAACTCATATTGATGATAAACATTTCAGACATAGTATCACGCCGAGTTTGAAAAAAGAGGAAAAATAAAAGTTCCTGATGAAAATAGTTGCATTGCAAAATGGTCCAGAGAATTCATTCGTTTTCATAAAACTGTCACAGGAAAAGCCATGAATTAATATTCAAAGTACAACAGCGTTCCGAACGCTTTAAACGACTGTTCCAACCAAACTTAAGTCGAAAGATTGAAAGTAGAACTATACACGCATGTGCCAGAGTATTTGAACGATCGACCGATCGCTGTTTTTACTATTTTGATCGATTGGTGTTTTATCTCGTGATTGAACTAACGATTGATCTTCTTTGATCTTGTGATCGATAGGAAAATAGCATAATTGAATTTATTCGAAGATTAGAATCCCTCTCCAATCGAGCGTCGCTTACATTGTGGCAGCCACACAGGATCTTCTTTATCTTAGGGCTTCTATACAGCGCCCTAGAACAGAGATGACTACCATACTTAAATACTACTGGAACGTACAACTCGCCGGCAGTTCAGGCACGTAGCACTCCGTCATAAAATGTTGGTGTGCAGGTGGATGCTTGCACTAAAGAGTTTGCGTCTCACAGATCAATCCCTTTTCTTAGATGCACAACAACACGGATGGAGAGCGCAGTTGAACGCTTCGCGGAGGAAGCTAGCCTCAAAATGCAAAGGCTTGCGAGGGCATGGTGAAATATGAAATCACACTTTTTACTCCTCAATCGTTCCGCTTGCCATGAAGGTCTTCACCATCCCACCAGCTTCCTTTCAACATTACATTCTACGGGAATCAATACACTGGGTAACACTGTTGGATTCCTGCCATCTCGGTTGCGATTGCGCATCACGCCTGAGACGTTAGAGCAATTAACAATGTCTATTGCAATTTGGAATACATGCATTTGTAATTTTTAACGTAAAGCATTTTGTGCTCACTGTTTGTGTCACACAAAGACGTTTTCACAAGACAATTATAAAAAAAGATATGAATTTGCAATTTCTAGCGCTACTTATTCGGCTTTTATAATCCAAGCTAAAAAACAATTTATTTCAACTTTCACAGTCAATTTGAAGAATTTATAGTCCTAAAGAGAACTAAAATTGGACATTTTACAGATACAGATTTTCATATGGCAGTCGGAAAGAGAACAGCAAATGAAATATAACTGCTCAGTTAAACGTCTGTAAGCTTTTATTCGGTTTCAAAGAATGTGAACTTATTAAGAAAATCGGAAAACGTTTTAACACATTTGTAAATTCAGATCGAAAATGATAGATGTGCTTTGATCGATGATCGAACGATCGATTCTGTGACATGGGATGGTTGATGATCGGTAAAAAATTAAGCATGATTGAAATATCAATCGATCGAAGAAAATCACATTGCCCCGAATTCCCTGTGCCAAGTCCTCTTTCCATAAGCCTCTTCCAAGCGTGAAGATAGCGTACAGATTGAATTTGTTTAAGAACATCACATTTCATGTTTCCCTTGCATTAATAGACACTTATAGGCGAGAAATAAGTTTATTTCGTGACTTTCAGCAACCGAAATTGAAAAAAACATAAATCTGTTTATAATGCACACTATTTCTAGTGCATAATAGAAATGCGTATCTATAATCACATGACGAGAGGTGCCAAATCAGAGAAATTCTATTTATTCACTTCGACATGCCTCGACAGCATGAGCGCCGATCACATGCAAATATGACTTTTTTCGTCTGTCCATTCTCGACTTCGGCTTTTATCTGTAAAATAGAGCATCACCGTCGAGTAAGTTGACTAAAAAAATATTATCTATAGATAAGATATTTGAAGGTAGGTACTTACTTTTTTAATTGAGTAATCTGTATATTTCACACCAATCGGTCAAATGGCTAAGTAATCAGTCAAGTGATAGACTATCGGGTGATTCTTATTTAGAAAGTTCAAAGGCCAAGGTTTAATGAAGATAAAAATCAGGTTTTATGAATGACGATGCACGTGACGGTTCATTCTTTAGTATCATTACATTCTCAATATGATGCTTTCTCATGTTTGCACTCTTTTATGTGAAAGGTGTAGCAATGTGGAATTTAATAACAACGCGAAATAAAATAATATTTGTCTCAGATGCGCAACTCCAATGTCATCGCGGTATAATGAACGAAATTCCAAATTACTACACGGAAGAAGCAGTATAATTAATATCACGCCCAGAAACGAAGTTATCAAAATAGAAACATAAATTCAATTCTGCTTCATCCGTATATCGCGGGATCGAACAAGGAAATTCGAGTTAATCAAAATGTGCTTAAGAGAGAGTTGATGAAAGACCACAATGACAATTCAAGTTGGGTGATCCAAAAATTCGAATTACAAGGAGCTAAAAAGGCCTTGTTCATATGCAATTTTTTGCCAGAGCAGACTGATGATACCCGTAATATTGAGTCATACGACTCATTAAAAAATGATGGATTTTTTGCCACTTTGCTCAGGTGGAAGAAATTTGCCAGTTGTTTTCTATTGAAAATAAAATAATGGAATGACAAAAGGGATAAATACAACATGTTCCGCTTGAAACTATATAACTGATCACTTTCTACTCAATTTACAGTTAAACACTATGCATTAAAAGATTTTTCATCTGTAGACTTATCGTCTACTGAAAAGCAAATACCATTCCAATGACGTTTCAGCATTAATCAAATTTGGTACAGAAAAGTCAAATACAAGATGAGATAAAATTTTCAATGTTCTTTTTCTTCATGCAGAATTTTCACCCCTGGACCTAGTGCAGCTAACTGCCATGAGTGAATGAAGCGAAGGGTCACCAAATGAAAATAACTCGATGAATTAGATTACTTTAGATGAAAAAAAGGCCAAATGTCTCTGTCCCCGATCAGCTTATTGAGAATATTAAAATCGTATTGGTTAAGGAAAGTGGTATGGGAGAAGCTGCGTCGTGCAAACAAAAAAGCTCTTCGAGCGACTCATATGTGCGTGTCCTGAGTTCACATGATAGCATGTGAGTTTATTAACACATGTTTGAGTGCATTGATACATTAATTGCATAATGTTCTGCCTAAGATCTTAGGCATGGATACACACTCATTTGATGCTGAACTAATTCTGTGAATTAATATCTAATGAAGAGACTAAGTGAAGCAACATCCCGTCTGAAGGAGAGCATCTACAACTCGCACACGGGGCTTTCATCCATAAGATTCTTGACCAGTTTCTCAGCTCGCTTGAGAAAGATTTGCAATTAGCAAGTTGGTGAAATTTCGACGGGAATTCACTTAATATTACTTTGAACACACTACTGGCAAATCGCCTAAGTTAGCGCGCGCGCAATAAATAATAAATGAAGCACTTCGATGTTGAGAGATGCAAACTAGGCCTGCTGATGATTACTGATATTGGATGAAACGGCAGGTATTCAGGTCTGTTCCCATTTTTCAATTGAGGATGCAACTCAAATATCTAATTTTTCTATTTTTATCGTTTTGAGAAAGTTTAGATGTGCTTCTTGACCGCCGGCCCACAGATGGTAACAATGCCCCATCAGTGGACTTGTTGCGACAATACATACAGATAGTAGTAGCTACAAGCACTGAGTGACGTCTAATTACTTACCGGTACTTAATTACTTACGCGCAAAATTCCTACTTACTTTCCATGAAGAATAATGAAGCTCATATCACAAGCATAAAACTTTATTATCAAAAAGATAGTATTTTGATAATTTCTGATATCACATTTTGTGGTTAACTAATCGTGGTGGCCAATGGGCTGCGGCCAGAGTTATTGATATCCATTAATTTGGGTCGGAATGGATAACAGAATCAAGAAATCGAACTCACGGTCACGGTGTAACGAACACCTGCCTCATTGAAGTTGTTGTGTGTGCAGGGAACGTTTCAAAATTAAGTCTATGATTTCCTATTTGGTCTGTTAATTGATTGTGAAGGTCTAGGAAATCTTTCATGTGGTTCCAAAATAAGATAGCTCCGCTTTAACATCAATCAAAACTGAACACAAGGAAAAAGCTAAGATCCCTGCTGCTAAATCCTTGAATTACTATAGCAACAAAAAATTGGATTTTTCTGCTGCTCAGACTGTGTCACGATTAAGTTAGTAGGAGTAATATTTTTGTCAAATAATAAGAGAAATTTGGAAAAAATGAGTTTTCTAAGAAAAGAGCTTTAGGTCAGCTGTTCACGAAATGTTTTATTTCACAAAACTCCTCCACAATTGACAGTCACTGATATCAGAAAATAAAGAAAAACGTACTCGTGAAGAGATAAAATTATCGCGAATGATAGAGTATACCACTGTTTTTGAAGTAATCAACTAATTCACTACGAGCGACATATTGGTATACCATGGTAATTATAATGTTTTGATGCGACCGGATATTTCTATTGGTTCACTTGTCCCGAATATTTCGATACATGAATGTCATACCAAGTAGACCTATGCAAATAGAAAATTCTATTCATGTAAGTCGGATCATTCACAATGTGAGCTTGTCGTAAGATACAAACAGTGACTGTAGGGCACACTGTGTACACCCTCTGTATTTCAATGTTAGTCTATCGCTGGGCATACCAGGTACATATGACATTCGTATTCACCACTGTAGTAAAAAGGCTAAGGCGTATCAGTGATGTCTGAATGTACAGCGCAAACACGCATGCAGCACAGCTACTGTAATGTAATACATTGATATGTACAAAATATAGGGTTGTCATTGTGCCTTACTTTATGCAATTATACATGTTTTAATGAATTGCATCCAAAATTTACAAATTATACATGTGCGCCGCATGTACCATTCACGAACCACGTAAGTTCTTTGAGAATACACCTGTGTACTTATTTCAAGAACTGTAGTATTTCAGACTTCACCATGAGCACTGCGTTAAAGAAACGACATAACTTCGCGACATTGAAATCTATTTGACTAGATAATCTAACAACAGAACAGTTTCATTTTTGAAAGGAACGAAGGTGTGTGAAGGAGATAATTTGGACAAAGAAGCTGCACTCTTCCAACCGGACAAAGATTGACTTAGGTGACTTCTATGACTGTTATTTTTTAATTTTTTAATAGTTTTTAAAGTTATAAAATAGTTTTTAAGTTTTTGTATTGTGCATTTTATTTTGTCTGCTTATTTTTCTTTTAGTATATACCACTCATTTACTTAACTTTCAGTATTATTTTGATTTGTCTAGATTTTGTGCAGAATGATTTTCAGACTAGTGTGATGGCATGATTTCTGAACTGATGTGAACACTAAGATTTATTGAAGAGAAATAATTCATTTCACGTGGCATGACTATGCGGTTCGCTGACCATTCGAAAGAGTTGTTTTTGCTATTACGCCTAACATCTAGGCTAATGAGGTCCCTCCAACACGAGCATAGTTTTATGAATTAATCGCATAAATACTATGGAGACTCACATGCTCAGATTTCATTGCAAAAAGCTATAGGAAAGTCAGATCTGATAGAAAAACATGATATCAGATCGGATATCAGGTTTCAGTGGAAAATACTGTAAGAAAGTATATCAGATCTGATATAATGTTCATCGAATTTTCTTATAACCCCATAACCTTGTAGTTTCTGATATCAGATTGAAGATTATTTTCGCACCAGTGGTCATTTTAAGTCAGCAATGGATATAATATCCCTATCTCGGAATATTTACAGCTTAATTAAAGAGATGCATATTAGTCAGGGACCTTCGAATACGAGCAATCACATCTCTGGTTATTTGTATTTATCTCAATAAGATTTCTGGGATTTCCCAGGTGACTCCACAGTTTCCCAACCGCTGACCGCCACCCGAATTATAATAACAGATAATATAGATAATAACAACCAAATTATAACAGATAAATTATGCTAAAACAGAGAACTTACAAAAACCACTGACTTTCTACAGCTAAACTGTGAAGAGGTAATGTGAATTGCGAAAATACGAAAAATCAGTCTTAATTATGGCCTTGATTTTACTGCGATTTTGGTGACGTCAAATCCGAAGAAAATAAAAGCTGAACTCAAAACGTCAGGCCGTTGAAAGAAAATCTAGCGATTGCAGGAGTTTTCAGGATGAGCTGCAGCCATGACATCAATGCCATCACCGAGTCATCTATGATCAAGATTGATTCCTTTAGTTTCACAAATCTTACTCTATGAATCTAACTGTGGTAGTAGTAGTAGGTAGTAGTATCTGTGGGTCGAATAAGTGTCTGTCTCTGTTTAATGCCGTTTACAGTTCAAGTTTAACTGTGACCTCAGGAGTTCCACGGGCTCAATAATATATCCATACTCGTTTTCTTCTTACATGTGGTCTCCGTGGCACAGTGGTTAAGTGCTTGGCCTAGCGATCTTTTGGTCCAGAGGTCGAGCCCAGAAGGTGCCAATGGAAGTCGGCAGGAAGGGCATCCGCACTAAAAGTATTACAACGCTCCATAAGTCTGACTATGTCAGCACCGTTCAAGCCCCAAGTATGGGCAGTAATGATGTAAAAGCTTCATCATTCATTCATGGGATCGATTAAGCCCTGCTCGTCGAAAGCTGCAATGTAAAAGTATGCCGATGATGTTTTAATCGTCGTCCCGTTCAATGAGAATGACAGCATAAATAATTTGGTACCTGAAGAAATCGACAATATGAGCTGATGCTTAAAAGGTCGACTAATGCTAAATGTGAAAAAACAAGCTTGATGACAGCAAGCAAGAAGAACCAGCAATATTCATCGCTATGTGTGATTACTCCACAACCCGAGCTCAAGATTATTTCAGTTGAAGTATCTGCCGCATTGCTTCTATAAGAATAAAGCAAATGAAGAAATTCCAATCAACGAAGAAAAGAGACATGGTTGAAATGTATCATTCTCTAATTGAAAGCATAATAGAATGTAATTGCCCAGTTTATATCGGTATATCAAAAAAAAAATGCAAAAAGGATCGAGAAAATCAGAAAGCGCTGCTTTATAATTATGCGTAACTTTAAATGCCGCAGTCGTTTCAGTAGTTCCTCGACTCGTCGGGAAGCAAGAGCTCTACAAGTTTTTCGCCGGACATTACGATGCAATCATATATACTACACTCTTTGGAACATCGACTTCTACCACGAACTAAACAAATTCAATTGTCTTTTTGTGAGACTAGACGCAGAAGCTCCTCTTTCCCCACCCCTTTATTGTGCTCGTCTCTTCAATACGCATCAGAGATGACTTTTACTTGTAAAAATTTGTCCAAACCATGCAATTGTCTACTTTTGATAACTTGCATTTGAAAACACCAGAATATAAACAATACTTACTTATAAATGAAATTTTGAATGAATAACGACGATATTTTGCAAATTATACTTATCCTGTCAGCGATGCACATCGTGTCAGCGTCATGCTGATACATTCTTTTTGCATATGAAATTGTAATCAAAACCATCAACTTGTGTAAATGCAATCCATGCAAATTAGCAATTTTTTTTGCATTTTTCGTATGAAAAGGTGGAGTTACTTTTCTTGCGGATACAATTGTGACGAGTTATTTATTCATTGATTATAATTGCTATGACAACAGATGTGTGGTGGTGAGGGTTTGATCCTGCCAATTGATACAGTCGCATAAGTGGCCCGTAGCTCAGTTGGTAGAGCACAGGTCCAGTTAACCTTGGTCACAGGTTCGAATCCTACCAGCCGCACATCTTTTGTATAGCAATTTGATCAATCGTTTATTTAATTTCATTCTGTTGATAACTGAGAAAAAGTTGTCAACTACTCACCATTTTCTAGTGCATTTTCACGAGTAGCATCATCATCTGCAGGTTGTTTGATTTTCCATTTTGTCATTGGCAATGAGTCATAATCCGCTTGATCTCGAAGATGAAGCATCTCCATTTGAGGTCCAATGTATCGAGGAATAAAGCACTTTTTGTCTTCCGACTGAAAAATATCTTCCATTATTGCACTTGTATTAACCTCCTCTTTCATACTCAAGTAAATGCAAATTCTACGGCTTTTTTGATATTCCGGAGTTGACATCAACTGGAAAAATGCAGTAACAAACAGTTGTATTAATCAATGGAATCCATTTACTTATATGCATGCATCGTATCAATGGAAATGTGAATTCGAATGACAAAATCCAGCTGTTACACATCAAATGCATGAGCATAAAATTCACCTTAGTATGAAAAATGGTATTTGATTAAACATTTTGCTTAATGTTGTCCATCGTTTGTTTTCATTGCTTGTTTAGACAGACCGCTGTGTGGAGTCAGTGACACAGGTGGTCAAACGGAATAAACTACTGCATTAATTTTGGAGTATGGCTGTATCATTCAGTCAAAACATCTTCACATAGAAAATCACTGAGGAGTCACAGAAAGAACATTTGGCTTGTTTACAAAACAACTCCCCAAGTCAGATTGTCAAAAAAATTGCAATTATTACTTGGTTTGCTACATTTGTTTTTAGGGAGACTTGAAACCACAGAATTAGATTCATCTGCGCGCGCCTCGGTTTCCTAGAAAGGAAGAATTGTATGTAACCTTGATATCGAAATGGCACATCACAGAATTAGACAACTTGCTCATTCTCGAATGGATAATTCGTGTATCGCTTGCTATTGGAAATGGCTAGCAATAAGCTGTCAGCAAAGGACACCAGAGCCAGTGAGAGATGCGTGCGTGCTGTGATATCACGTCGCACACACCAAAACACACATCGCTGCGTGGATTCGATTCAATGTATGCACTATACAATGAGCAATGCCGAGGAGAGGATCATCAAGTGAACTAATTTTCGTACGCCTGCTACTTTCTTTAATAATGATCGGAAGGGTCAACATTATGGAGAAAACTTGTGGGCAATGATCTGAATTCTTCGAATCTGAAGGAATTTTGGCAATCGAAGCACTTTGCTGGAACTCACATTAATCCGCAAGCGACGCACGACTTTTTTTCTTATCTCTGTAAGGTATTAGGAATTCCTTTTTGCCCACCTGATAGGTTCCTCAATGTGCCGTCAATTTCGTATTAATCACACTAGCAAACCGAAGCAGATAAACAAAATATTTAATTCTGTGCTTGAAACAGTGTTCTTAGTTCGGTTTTGCAAATTTAACTTTCATATCTACTAGGGCTTAAGGTGGCATACGAGAAGCTGTGATGAATAAAATAAAAAATAGGTTAAATCCCATCTCTGATTTTATTAGCAATTTCTTCAAGGGAAGAAATCTGAAGTCCTAATAAATAGCCTACCAGACACTTCTATTCACAGGTCACAACGGTTTTAATGAAGGGGCAGTTTTGCCATCCTCACAGTTCAAATTGATTTAAAGGTGACTATACTGTCGCATGTCCGATCCTACTTGTTTTATAGATATGTGTTAAAGAATGAACTGCGCAAAACCAGCTTGTCTAACTACGAGTATAACTAACTGTTTATCACAACAACATCTAACTATTTATCTAAGAACAATATATCTGAAGTTAGCAGCAGACGTAACATGAAATCTGTGCGGAAAAATAAACACTACTTGAAAATCCATTGAATCAACTGAACATGTATTAGCTTAGAAAGTTATACTAAGTGACGGCGACACCCGATTCGTAACTTTTAGTCAGACATACTCAACAAAATTGCGTCAAAATGTTTTGGATAAGGCAGTGAGTAAATAACTACGAGTACAAGCAATGAGAAAACGCAGTGAGTCATGATGGTTAAATGAAAAATGACAGTGAAAATACTTTGAAATAAGGCATGACACGCTTAAAAGCACGACGGAAATTCATTGAGATAAACTCTACAGGAAGTGAAATCATGTCTTCATCGACCTTCAAGCTGAGTGTGTCAAAATTCATTAATCACTCCATGGTCAGTCTCCGCAAAAGTTGCGAAGAGCTAAAATAACGCAAGAGGAATCTCTTTGCATGACTTCCCAAGCTAACCCCGTGTTCAACACTTAGTCGAATGGGATATTAGCGAGAAAAACCGAAATCGGAGCAAATGGTCAGTGCATAATAGATGTCCGAAGCCAGTGAAAGCAAGGATCAATTCATTAATCAACCCCATTTTATCTTCTATGATTATTCTTTGAGATTCTGTATCAGCCGAATTAGATCAGTTTTTGGGCTAGCTGATGCTTTTACAAGACCACGGATGGAGGCGGTTGAAAACATTTGACCGGCTAACCGATAATTAGAAAGAAGTCGCTTCTTTTATCCCTTACTGGACCCGTATGAAATATTGAACTTTAAAAGAAATCTGTGTGCTTATAAATCAAGTCAGCATAATATGAAGCATAAATTATCATAATATTTATCATATATCGTAGCTTGGAAGGCTATTTCCAATCATATCCAAACATCTTAACTTTTTAGTATCTAAACAAATAACTTTTAAAACCTATCACACCTTTCACCATTAAGTTACCAACACTTGTGTGTGCTTCGGCTTTTATAATGAAATTTCTTCCAGTTGGAAGATGAGACTGGTTGACTTTCTTATCAAAAGTGTGAAAATACGAATAATATTATCACATGAAGCTGGAGAACAAAAATACTCGCCAACAAATTCATTATTAAAAGAAAATATATACACATGCACAAAAGATGAATTTTCACACGAACGTCAACATGTTATTTATGAATATAAATGCGACTGCAGAAGCAGCTACATTGGACGAACTGAGCGTAGACTGGGGTAGATCATGTTAAAGCTATCAATTGGCATCCTACATTATTCCTCATTCGGTCGTCACACATGACTAGAGACCACGAAAGCGCTCGTGTGAAAATTTATCTTTTGTACATATGTCTATGTTTTCTTATAATTATGAATTTGTTGGCGAGCATCTTTGTTTCAAATGTATTGGTAAGAAGAACTGCTTTGAAGTTGGAGAACTTTTTGGAGATCAAAATTTACATTATCAATGTCCTGTAATCACTGAAAGAAAATAAAGAAGGATGTGACGAAATCGAATTCAGTTAAGGCTAATTTTACTGAAAACATCGGGACGGATAGCAGCGATCATAAGCTCATCTCGTAAATCTACACCGATCTTCTCGTAAGGTTTCTAAGAAACATCGATATATTCTGAAAAAGATATTTCATACGAGCCCGAATTCAAACCGTGGATCTCTCGGATGACTATCATGACTCTCAGTAGGTTTTCCACTTTTTCTTAGCATCATCCGCAGTTGAACCATGATTCTGTTGAAGCTTTCTCTATAAATTCTTAGCTCTTTCAATTTCTTGTTACTGCGCTTTATTTTTGGCGACGATGGCAGCATACTGACAGCCACTGAGTATTCAAATGAACTGAAGCACTACTTGTCACTCTGTCGCTATTGACTCTTCCGACTGACACAAGGTGACGAAAGACTACCCAACATCAGTTCAACTTACATTTAGTGTCAAATCATTCTGTCACTGTCGACCAACTACAAACCTTGATGTACTGTCCTGTGATCACTGAAAAATTATAGATGTTGATAACGATACCGATATTTTCTAATTACCACACATTCGCTGGTTCAACAATTGAACGGAACTGTTTTGATATCATTGCTGTGAATTGCATTTTATAAAACACAAATAAAATTTCTCCTCTGACAACAATCAACATTGCTTTTTTCAAAGAGGAAAATGACGAACACATGTAATATGATACTAGTGATCCGTGGTTCAATGATTATGGCATGGACTAGCAATCAGAATGTAGGACGTTCAAATCGAACCAGGAACGAATGTCATCGAGAAGTCATCCTATTCTCTTGTCTAGCAAGGACACTCGAAATGGATTGGGGACGAAAATAATATCATAGAGCGCTCTTAGAATATATCAATTATTCCAATCCATCCATTATCTCAATTCCGATTATCTCAATTACTCACTGCAAAGTTATTTGAAGGTGTTATACAGGTTCTTCTAATACTCTACAATGCCAAAATGAGAAGCAGTTAATACACACCTTTTGGCATAAACGGTTTGATTTTTGAAGTACAGCCTCCGGTGAAAGCTCCATCAGACGCTTCTTCAGGACGAGCCGAAGAGATTTTTTAGCCGCATGTACAGATAAAGTTGCCATCTGGTAATGAAAAAGTGTGACAGAAATATTCACATAATGTACTGCAAATTCATATGAGAAGCATTCAACAGACATTCGTGCTTCATGGTAGACAGAAAGGGAATGTAAATCAGGTACATTCAAACTGTGAAGCAATTTTTCGGCGAAAAGTTTTTCAGAAACATAGGTTTATGTCATGCTAAGAGCGTTCATGCTATTTCAATTACATTTTGATGTTTCCAATCTATGCGACATATTTATAAAGACCATTTTGTACGAGAATCATTTTGACTTGATACCCATTGCTATCATGTATCCAGAAATTCAGAATGTAATTCTCTAATAGTTACATTCTCTCCCATTGTCACGATAAATAATTTCTAGTTTTTGCCGATAAGTGATAAACACCCGACGCGCATCGTCCTGTGTACAGTATCAAGGCTGTTGGCGGTTGCTAGAGAATACAAAAGTATTATCTATTGATTCGTAATGGGAGCTCATCAGTTCATGACGACGGTTATTTTTGGCTTTATCAACGCAATACAGCGTGCTTCGGCCATCTTTGTAGTAGTCGCTGTTCTTTACTAAACTATGATGGTGCAGTTGAAATTGTTAATGATCATCACTTCATCGGAATGTACTGTTGAGTGACATTCACTTAGGGCGCATTTTCTGTCTATGTTTTTCAAGTTGTGTTCATGTTCTTGGACTCGATAACGGAAACGTCTACACTTTTGACTAATGTAAAATTCGTGACATATAAAGCACGTGAATTTGTAAACTATGTGCTTGTCAGCGCATGTGTGCTTCGGTCATGTCTTGAGATACATGTGAAGGGCAGTCATTTTTGTTATTTGATTTATTGCTAACAGATGACATGAGTTTATTTCCTGGTTTAGATGTGATTCTGACTGTTGGGTTGTATAAACGCTTTAATTAATTTAATTTGCGGTCACAATTATCACTCATAAAGTTGAGATCAAGTGCAACTGAATCATGATTGCTTATCATCTTCTTGTTTTTAATGTTTTTAGAAAAATGAAAACCATTATTTCAAGCCTATTTTTCATTGCAGCTAGAGATTCATGCAGCGACTTTGGACATAAACACTAGTTCTTCCACTAGTTGGTTTCCTAATCATATCGAAGATGATTTTGTTAAGAATAGTGTAAGATATGTTGATCAAGTCAAAAATAGACCGTCGTCATGAACTGATCTGATTAGCTCACTTAATATAATACTTTTGTATTCTCTAACAACCGCCAGCACCCTTGATACTGTTCACATAACGAAACACGTCGGGCTTTTATCATTCATCAGAAAAATAAAAATTATTTGTCGCAACAAAGGGAAAGCAGATTCTTCTTTTGAAGCAAAAAATGACTGCGATTGGATGGTCCGCGTACTTCTTATAAATAACTAATCGCCATCAAGGACGTCTCATCCCATGAACAGAGTTTATCCATGTATAAATTAATCATGAGCCGTAACGGTCCGACGCTACATGCACTTCTGCTAATCAACGATAGCCAACCACGATTCACGATAGGTGTAACGGGTCATATAATAATTGCAAAGCGCACAAAATTTTGCAAATAATATTGCTTTTGGACTTAATGGAGCCGGCTCATCATGTTGTGTTTTCAGCCATTAACACAATATGAGTAGGAATGAGAATGCTGCGATGAAAGCAATCCGGGAAAGTTCTAGAGGGGGCTTCATGCAAACTGGGAACCACGTGGTTTTATGATCGAATTAATCTTGTTATTTAGCTGATGGTGTGTTCAGCCATTTTACCTACACGGTGCCCTTGAAGCCGAAAAATTGTGACCAAAATTCTTCAGAAAAATTGTTGACATTTTCTGATTTGGCTATGTGTAGGAAGTTGTAAAACGTAAAATTTAAAATCATTCATCGAGCTATTCTCGAGAAAATTCAAAATTTGAATTTTAGTAGTAGTATGATAGGTTGAAATATTATAAATACCAAAATCAAAATTCTCCAGAGAAACTGTTGTGACTTTCTGATTTGTCTGTGTATATGGAGTTGCAAACAGCAAATCTTAAAACAATCCATCGAGCTATTCTCGAGAAAATTCAAAATTTGAATTTTAGTAGTAGTATGATAAGTTAAAATATCAAAAATATAAAAAACAAAAAGGTTGAAATATTATAAATACCAAAATCAAAATTCTCCAGAGAAACTGTTTTGACTTTCTGATTTGTCTATGTGTATGGAGTTGCAAGCAAATAATTCCAATACAATCCATCGAGCAATTCACGAGAAAATTCAAAATTTGAATTCTATGACCAGTACAATAGTTATGATAAATTCTGTTTTTTTGGTTTCATGAAATAGCTGACTACATGCAATGCTGCTATTAAACCAGATGATGTTTTGCATGTACGACTTACATACAATGTTTGCTTGACTAATGTGACTGCTTTGCGTATTCTTGTAGGTCCTGACATGTAGAGTGCATTATTTACCATATACATGTGACATGTATTTTCTTTTTTTTTTTGAAATATGCATGCAATTAGACATTCTTATTTAATTGAATTTACCTTTAAGCTACGCAAGCTGCGTTATGATAGCAACTTCATCAATTTACATCCTATGCACGAGGACTTATGCAGTTTCTGTAAGACATAGATTTCTTTTCTACTTATTCCTATTTTACTGGTTTTAAGCTTTAGCTGTTCCTTCAAATTCAAAGCGTAGTTTTCCTTAAAGGAAATTTGAATCTGAATCTGTCACTTGTCTTCAAAGCCCTTTACCTAAATCCTTGTATCCTTGCATCCTTCTCATCATTGAAGAGAAAACAATAATGCGAGAATAATATAATTATAATTTGCCCAAACCATTAAAAAAACATTACCCTCAACTCAAATGTTCTTAAATATGTCTGCTGTTGTAGACTGATACTGCGGAAAGAAGACGATTGCCAAAACTTGGATGCGATTCATTGATTTTGTACCGATTCCAAGTCTCAGAAAAGTCATAATGAGCTGCTTCAACCGACTGCTCACTCCACGGTCCTAAACCTGTTTTTCCAATTTGCAAAAATCCGCAACATGGTGAAAAATACAGTGAATTTTAGGCGTTACCAGGAGTTTCAGGCGCAGAAATGCTGCCTTGAATTCTCCAATTGACTTTTCATAGTCAGACGATAAATGTTGTCCGGAGCAAGATTCAACGCAACGATTCAAATGCATGAATATAAATGTTTTGTTGGGACGGGCATAATGTGCGAAGCTTCGAAATATTGTTCAGCAGTTTGCGACATCCGTTTCCGGTAAAACTTCCACCGTGATATCCTTCACGCTCAACACAACATTGCGCCGTCCATTCCGCAACGCCAGGCCAAACTTTTTCAAGTCCAACATACAATACATTTACGCATCCAATTAACAAATGCAAACCTGGAGGTGGAATTACTTCCAAGAGTATCATATCTTCATGAAAGCCTTGAAGAATAGGCGGATGTGATGCATTGTCAAATTTCTTTGCTTGCGATCGATTACGGCCATCTTCAACATATCTCCAAAAGTTGCTGTTCAGAGATCCAAACGTGCGATCTTCACCTCTTTCATGAAGCTGATTCTTGTGTGCATTGCACCATGAGCAAGGGTGGCAGCTACCATGGGCCATTATTCGGAGCAAATTATTCAGTAATTTTAGATCAGTAGCGATGCAGAAGTTCGAAGGATTGCTTTCTATCAAAAGTCTCATATTCAGGGATGTCCACAAGCGTAAAACATTTTCGTAGTTTTCTTGGATGTTCGAAACCAATGCAATAATGAAGAGTTTCTTTACTCCGGAGTGCTTGAACTTGTTTGCTATTCCTTCACGGTATGTCATGCGAGCTTTTGTTTCAGAATTTCTTGGATCAAAAATTGATAATGTGATTTTGAAGAAACCACCTCCTCCATCGAGCACAATTTTGTGGATCAAATTTGATCCTTGATCAAACATTCTTACCGATTCGATGTCTATCAGATTATTCAATGAATTACATATTACTGCCGGCTTTTTCTCTTTACCCGTAATGGCATATTTTGATTTGGAAATTAAACATAGCTCAGTTATTTCAAAGAAATTGTCATACTTGCTGTCTATCAGTTTCAAGTTAGAGTCCAGATTGCTTTCGATAGATGAACGTGATGAGCAAGCAGCCCACATGTGCGTCGCTAGTTTTCTGGTCTGTCTTCCGCTAAAATTCATTGACACTTGCATATCGGAAAGGCTCTGAGAACTAAACTGCGTCATTCTTGCATTGCTTTCTGTTGTCGGTGATAGGCAAAGCTTCACAGAACTTCCCGACGTATTGCTTAGATCTAGCAATGCTTCATCGTTGTCAGAAGCTCTCCTCTTCTCTTTAATGACTTTTGAGGCAAACCATTCAGCAGTCTTTGGTGAACTTTGGGATGTTAAAGCAAATAAATTGTCATATATGTCAGCTTTGCCACATCGATGGGATATCCCTCTTCCCATATAACCCAAGCAGAGAGGACACAGTACAATCGGTGTTGGTTTGACTGGACGTTGATCAGTTGATGTTGACGGCCTGCCAACACGGCTTTTCTTCAACCCGAAATTGTTTACTGAATTAAACAGCAATATCTCTGGCATCGATATATTCTGGGCCTCGCTGCATCTCATGGAGAATCACGGCAGAATGAAAATTACATTTACAACACAAATGCACGAGTACATATCATGTGTCGCTGAAGAGCGGACGGAATGGACACGTGACACGTGATCATAAAACATGACATAGCACGCGGTATGTCGGTGGCCTGAATAAGACAATAGAAATTAAAGTCAAATTAGAGAAGAGGTAAATTAAAAGCAAATTCCTTCTGTACACACAAGGACGGACGGCGAAAGTGTATGGCGACGGCCTCAGCAGTCGAGAGTTCAAACTTCCCACGGCAGCATTTGAGAGTTGTGAACTTATACTCTCTTCGAGGACAGGCAAGGAGGTGACGGGTAATGGCCGATGATGGAGCGGACCTGCTCCTTCGATTTTCTCTCAACCATTTCGGGACATGCTCGTCGATGCGTCGTGTCAAAGGTCGAGCCGTCCTCCCAACGTAATCTGCTCCGCAGACACAGTCAAAATTGTAGACAACGTTGGTTCGGTTGAGAGGAGGCACCTGGTCTTTGACTCCATTGCTGGCTAGACGACATGTAGTAAAGAATGGGATCGGTTTGATATGGAGGTATGCACGTTCAATCGCTTTCTTGATTTTGTGGGATTCGTCTTCTCTGGCCTTCCCTTAGTATGGTAAGCGGAAGAAAATCACCTTCTTGTCTGCTGAGGCGACTGTTGGACGGGTACATTCGGCTGAATACTTTCGGATAAACCATGCAGGATAGCCATTGCTAGCTAATACTTCACGGAGTTTCTCTTCTTCTGCGTCAAGATGCTGCGGTGAACATAAGCGACGAGCACGGTGAAAAAGAGATCGTACAAGGTTGATTTTGTACGATTTAGGGCAAAAAGCATTATAGTTGTATTTAAGCAGCAGATCCGCTCCATCATCGGCAATTACCCGTCACCTCCTTGTCTGTCCTCGAAGAGAGTATAAGTTCACAACTCTCAAATGCTGCCGTGGGAAGTTTGAACTCTCGACTGCTGAGGCCGTCGCCATACACTTTCGCCGTCCGTCCTTGTGTGTACAGAAGGAATTTGTTTTTAATTTATCTCTTCTCTAATTTGACTTTAATTTCTATTGTCTTATTCAGGCCACCGACATACCGCGTGCTATGTCATGTTTTATGATCACGTGTCACGTGTCCATTCCGTCCGCTCTTCAGCGACACATGATATGTACTCGTGCATTTGTGTTGTAAAAGTAATTTTCATTCTGCCGTGATTCTCCATGAGATGCAGCGAGGCCCAGAATATATCGATGCCAGACATATTGCTGTTTTATACAGATTCGCGCACACGAAAAGAGTTTACTGAATTGATATTGCTTCTTGCTACTTCGCAAACGGTGCATGAACAATAATCTGGCTCATATGTGCGAGTGGCATACGTTCTGGATAGGGAGGAATAGTCAAAAACTTCTACTTTATGTTAGAGCCGAAGTTTTGCTTTGCATACTGTTCCAATTTCAATCTACACGTTGAACAAATCGCTGTGGGAAGTCGATCATCATTTAGTTCGTTGCCAGTAAAAATGCACTCTTTAATCAAATCATGTATCCTTGATGTAATCTGTCGTATTTCTTTAGCTTTGTTCATACACAAGATGCAAACGACTCGACGACATTCCTCGTGTGACATACGTTTTGTTCGATGGGCCATGATTGTTCAGTTCACTATGCAGATAAGGTCGTCGTACAATGTCCTCCAGGAGTCAACAAAATGGTCAGGAAAGATAATGACAGCAACCTGACAGAGGCACTGCGCTTCTTCAATCAATTAGTGAACAATGGATCAATGGCGTGAACTCTATGCCGCAGCAATGGAAGGACCAAGTTACATGTATTTGCGCAGCTGTTGATGAATCATGCCGTGAACATTCTTTAGCCATTTTCAGTACAAAGAATGATCAGAGGTAATTTGATATAAACAAACTTGAACAATAACACGATCGCAAAGATGAAAATGTTTTGATTGAATCTAACTAAATTCTACATGGTCAATTTACAAGCAATGAATTATTATGTCGTTCATGATGATGAAGCACAGAGCTAGGATGCATACATACCGGCAAATGCAGGTCAAGTAAATTGTGAACACATTTCCACTCTTGGATCGCTTTGAGCCAAGCAAAATTGTATCGCACATGTGCCATTTGAATTCACAATGTCATTTCAGCTTGTAAAAATTGATATCCTAATACTAGACATTACATCACTATATACTAGATATCGACGAGTTCATGCATAACTTAGCTTTATTCGAAATTTCGTGAATAGTTTTCCTACAATTTGCAATATTGCAATGTGTTATACTACTTGGAAATTTGAATTTTCTCGTGAATAGCTCGATGGATTGTATTGGAATTATTTGCTTGCAACTCCATACACATAGACAAATCAGAAAGTCACAACAGTTTCTCTGGAGAATTTTGATTTTGGTATTTATAATATTTCAACCTATCATACTACTACTAAAATTCAAATTTTGAATTTTCTCGAGAATAGCTCGATGGATGATTTTAAATTTTACGTTTTACAACTTCCTACACATAGCCAAATCAGAAAATGTCAACAATTTTTCTGGAGAATTTTGGTCACAATTTTTCGGCTTCAAGGGCACCGTGTAGGTAAAGTGGTGTACTCAGGTGTATAGTGAACATCCAAATTTTCATGTTCAATTCAAATACTCCAGTAATGATGTTATCGATGTCATATCATATGGCTTATTTGACTCTGAAAAATTCATTATAACAGGAAAAATCATGTTAAGCAACATATCATACGTGTGAATGAATTTTATTACGTTGCAAATAGCATACTTCCACGGTTCCACATTAAACATGCTAACACAGCTGTATTAGCATGTCTAATATGGAAGCACTGTACAAAGCACTTACACGTACGCATAGAATAGGACAATCACCTACGGTCTATATTATCATTAAGGTGCGATGCGTAGTACTAATCGCTCTCGCAAACCCCCTAACGAGTAGATGCAAATGAATGATGCAAAACCGAACAGTAGCTGAGTCAAATATGCACTAAAGCGATTAATCTTAAACGAAATAGAGGCCGATTTATTCGACGTTGGTCAAATAACATAAAATATCACAGATTCTTTGTCTTGTCTACTTCGGCGAGGTGGTCAGAACATACATGACCAGGCTAATTAGAAGTGAAGTCTTTCTGTCTTATGCTTCGGCATTGAACAAGAAGGCTTTTGCTGGGAATCTGTGGCAGTTAATATTTTCAAGTTTACTATTGATATTGTTGGTGGACATGAAGACACATCGCTGTACCATTAACAGAAAGCATAATATGAATCTCCAGTTGAAAATGTTGCCATTTGAAACGATGCACTTTTTTATGTCTGTTCGTCACTACACGTGATAAAAATTGCAATTAATTCATCTGTGCGTCTAACTTGACGCCTGCTTGAACGCTTCCATCTTATTCACATGTCATGTCGGATGACTTCTCTTTCAACATCCATGCGATAGAGGTCAAGTTAAAAGAAATATCCAGAGTACGCCTTTAAATTTTCGAGGACGGGCTAGCAATTTTGATTATTGTCTCAAGTGCCGAGGACGAGCAGTGTTCGTCGTGTTATTAGCTTGCGTAAAACTCGAGTTGGCGCAGTTTTAATGCAAATAGTACGGGCACAGTTCATCCTCGGCACCTGAGGCTATTTTTTTCATTTGCGCGACTTGGCAGTTGAATGGACGTCATCAACATGTTAATGATTCAGAGACTCCAGAATTCGTAGACTACTATCAATGTGTCATCATGAAGTGTTACTACTATTAATGATGGATAAGTAAGTTGTAAGAAAAGGTTTTTTGTCTAAAGTTCTACAAGTTTCAACAAGACCAGTGTCATCCGCACTCAACGCGGATCGCAATATACATTGTACAATATACAATGTAGTATTTCTGGACGTGATCTGACAATTGCTGCAGTAGCCAATGCGGGAGATGGTCAGCATTTTTCTTGGGGAGAAGTGACACAGTACGAGAGGTATAATTAAGATAATAATAACATAGTAATAAGATAGAGACCGAGTGAGCGTCAGAATGACATCGGCACGCAATAGAAATATCGGTTCAATATTTAATCGAGAAATCAATCGAGAGTGAACTTCACACGCTTTTAGCCCCGGAAAGCCGAATGGGTCACTGGTGACTCACAGAATGATGTTAAAGGGCAAAAATCTTAAATAGTAAAGAAAATGTGTTCATCAAATTTTGGTCTGTTTTGCATTCTGACTTTAAGGAAGGATGATTATTTTCGTTATATGCCATTTCGTAAAACTAGACTTGGTATCAGGTATCGCAATTAGCCACAGGAAAAAACGGAAAATCGCGAAAACCGGGGTTTGAATGCATACATTTGAAATAATTACATAAGACTAACTTCGTAAAAAACGGAAAGGACGGAAAATTGCGATCGCCGCTTGGTACGAGGGTCACTCCATAAGTCTTTAGACTAGTATATTAAATGATTTCCGAGTTTAATGATTTTTTGATATTTTACACCACCCAACCTGAAGGTAAAAAATTCAAGTGGAGAAATTAATTTTTTTCAAAATGACCACCCCACAATCAATGCAAAGTTGTATGCGCCGAAACCAGTCTTGTGCGAAGCATTTTCGCCAAATTTCTTTTGGAATTTCCTCCAAGGCTGCCTCGAACGCCTCCCGTGCTTCTTCAGAAACGAACTCCACGGATCTTATCCTTCACTTTCGGAAAGAGAAAAAAGTCACGCGGCGCCAAATCCGCGGAAAAGGCGGGTGGGGAAGCAGTCGATTTGAACGCTCTTGCAGGTGTTGGCACTGGCGTTGTCGTGATGTCACCAGAGTCCTCTCGTTCCCGTCTTCAGACGCCTCCTGCTCCAGCTTTCCAGCACTTGTGGAATGCAAACAGTGCAGTACCAGTCTGCAGTCACTGTTCTTTGAGTTTCCAGTGGCACAGTGACGACATGGCCAACAGCACAGAAGAATGAGGCCACGATTTGTTTTCCGATGCTCCGACTGCGAATGCATTTTTGTGGTGCATTTTCTCCGGGGAAGACCCATTGACTGGACTGGCGCTTGGTCTCAGGGTCGTATTGATAAATCCACGTCTCGTCACCAGTGACTATGTCCCACACTTGCTTAGAAGCTCTGCCGTCAAACTTCTGCAGCATAAAATTGCAAAAGTCGATCCGCTTCTGTTTCTGCTCCCCCGTGAGTAAGTGTGGGATCCAACGAGCAGAAAGCTTTCATAGCCGAAGATGATCATGCAGAATCCTGTTCAACGATGCCGATGACAAGCCAAGAGAAACCTCTATCTGATGGCATGTGACTCGCGAATCTGCCTTCACCAGTTTCTAGACAGCAGCAATCGAATTTTCATGAGCAACCGAAACTGGCCGACCTGAGCGTCGTTCATCTTCAAGGAAGGCAGGTCCGCGGCGGAACTCCGCAAACCAATTGAAGACTGTTGCTCTCGAAGGCGTTTGTTCCTCAAAAGCGGCAGTGAGGCTGGCTAGCGACTCGGCGGCAGACAAGTTGCGCTTGAAATCGTAAAAAATCATTGCTCGGAAATGCTCGCTGCGAAGCTCCATGTCTGAATGCGCTTTCAGCGTGTCTTGACCAACTTTAAGCGCAGACTGAGAGATGACTGTTCACCGGCCAGCGCTGAGCTTTTCACCGATCGATAATGACGTTTAGAGGAGTCATCGAGCAAAGTTTCATTTAATTTGACGGATTCCTTCAGGGCTAGTCTAAAGACTTATAGAGTGACCCTTGTATGCAGACGCATAATATGCTCCATATATTCTGAAAAATGCATATACCAAAGGAGAACTTTCTACACTGAATCCTCACTACAGAAGAGGTTCCTAAATATTGGTTGGACACCTGTGACCCATTGGGTTGCGGTGGAAGAAAAGTGATTCTTGCCATAATAGACAAAATTTCTTATTCGAGTTATAAAAATGCAATTTCCTTTTAATTTTGTGACTTATTGATGCAAAAGCAATTTAGTACATACCATTTTTAAGAAAGGTCACATTGACACGGTGCAAGTAGCAATTTCGAAGAGCATCAATGAGCTTTTCTTTTATCGAAAAATCTGGGATATCATTATCACGAAAGTCAAATGGGTCACCGATGAATGATGACCCATGCACAAAATGGAACTAAAATATTTTCAAATTTCAAAATATTATGTTATTGAAGTCAGAGTGCATAAATACAATTATTTCTTTTTAAACCTTTCCAGGAAAATTCTGGTAACGTTACGAGCACGACCTGAATCATTATAAACTCCGAGCGTTCATCAGGACATCATCAGCAGCTATTTTCTGCACTCATCGTGTGAGAGAAGATTAATAGTCATATATTAACTCACTTGTAACCGCTATCTAAATTTGAATCTACATGTTCAATGAAAATCAGAACAAATTTTAAGAAAATCAGTACGTTTATTGCATTCAAAATAGATAAGAAAATACATGACAGAAGCCCGAGGTCATAACATTGCACACCACGCATTTAAGAGAATCCGAAATGACTGATGCATAATACCTTCCTTAAAAGAGTATATACAAAATTTGTTTGCGATTTTTCACTGTTGATAATTCAAAAGCAAATTGAAAGAATGAATTATATTTCATGTATTAGAATCAATAATGCGAAAAATATCTGTCTTCTCTCCCGAGTAATTTTAATGCCAGGAAGTTAAATAATTACGAATAAAAAATATGTACACACAGACGACGTTTCGGGTCCAGACCCCTTCTCAATGCAAGGCAACAATGAAATGACAGTGTCTAAACTGGCTCATTAGATAAGCAGTATAGCTCCGGTTGTCTCATGACGTCTGTTCATTTTAGGCTGACACTTATTGATAAATCGCGATTCCACCACGCTTGTTTCAACAGGATCATATAACAGCGAAGAAATTCAACATCAAAATCATCAATCGAACAGTTAACAAGACAGGTCTTACTGTGTTCAGACAAAGCACTTAGATCATTTTTATTACGAATTACTGAGACTGTGTTCGTTGTATCTAATGTAGAATGGTCTAGCAGTTTTACCTATATATTTATCACCACACTTTCTACAAGAGAATTGATAAACAACACACGATGTCTCACAGTTATGATTTTGGGATAACTTGTTGCATATTCAACAATCATTGTGTTTACTTTTTTTGCATTTTTTCTTCAAAACATTACGCAGTTTTTTGTTGCCCGTACTGACGAGACGGACATTTAACCTTGTATGTTTTCCTACTTGGTAATTAATTTTCCGATTAAGACTGTCGCTTATAAACGGTAACTTCAAAATGCATTTTTTATCATCGTTGATTTTTCTAGATTTACTTTTGTTAATTCTATCAGACACGCTCAAATCCTTATTAGTGTATCCACTAAATTTTAAATTTTCTTTACATTTTTTCTTTGATTTCATTCTAATGTTATCAGAGAGCGTTGAACTACACCGATTACGTGTCTATTATGCTCTGTTTTACGAAATTAGTTTAGACGGAGCTCGGTAACCAACTATCTTTTTTCAAAGCATTGCCGGACAATATGTCGTTTACATATTTTTTGTGCATGATTTTCCTATTCTCTAACCAAATACTTAAATCTAAAAAAATTCAGAAACCCATCTTCGGTGTTTTCAATGGTAAATTTTATGTTGTCATCAATCGAATTGAATGTCTCTAATATGAAGTCACAATATTCTTTGTTTCTTTCTAACGGACCGATGATGCAGTCGTCAATGTATCTTTTATAAATCAAGTTATTCAAATGTAGGCGTGAATTTATAATCGACATTGCCTTTTCTATATAACCCATGAATATGATCGAAAATGGGGGTGCATAATGAGAACCGATCGGACACCCTTTTATTTGCAAATAGTTTTTGTTGTTGTATTCAATCTCATAGTTGTAGGAGACGGATTTGATCATGCTGATGAACTGATCAGCAGTAATTCCGAAGTTATCAATATCAGTCCAATGATTTTTAGCTAAATTAGAAATCACGCCTCAACCCGTATTCAACCCAAAGTCACTCGCTGCATACTATCCAAGATATTGCGACTTTTATTTTGTAGTCTTGTTGCGGCGATGAATCCTGTCTCGATCAAGTACGAAGTTGAAAATGGCAGTATGGACCTCTTTGCCTCTTCACTTAAAATATCCCCCTTGCTGCCCCTTTCGTAATCAACGAACAGATGCTACCAACGTCTTTTTTCTGAAAAATTGTCGCTTCGATCTGAACATCTTAAGGAAGACTGCTGCCGAACACCAAGAATGATGCGAGGAACAAAACTCGCTTATTCTCAACAAAAAGTATGAGAACTGTGCAGATAGTTTTAAGATAATCCATCGGGATTATATCAGAGGTACAAAGGCAACAGTCATTGGGATTCAGCAATAAAAAGTGCTTGCTTTGACTTTACACATAATAGCACACGACACCTAGCTAAACTTGACTATTGATAGTCTTCGGCCCACATGATCAAGAAAGGCCGCTGGCTTTCCTTAAAACCAGTAATGAAACAGAGCAGATGTTGGAGGCATCCCGATACTGGAGCAATGCCAGGAAAAGTTGGTGAGGAGTGCTTACAAAGCAGTGTCGGCGAGAGTACCCTGTTCTGAAATAAACAACACTCAAAAAGAGCATTTTTGTGAAATAAGCACTTTAAGGTGATCTGTAGTAAATTTTTCATTTTACATGGCGCCATTTTTAGCAGAATAAACATCCTTTATATATCTCTATGAAGAGGTTTACAAATATTTATGACCTTCATACAAGGCTCTTTTGTTACAAGATTCAGTGAAGAAAACAGAGGGAACCGATTCAGGAGGTTCTTTTGCTACAAGATTGAGTGAAGAAAACAGAGGGAACCGATTCAGGACTGACGCCGACACATGCAATAGTTCCCTACATCGTTGGGGCGGTCGGGAGCATTGATGTAGGAGTTAACAGGATAGCGGACTTCCCTAAATTTCTCGCTGCCGCGATGAAGCCTGAAAATTCTGACCGCCTGCGCGAGACGGGGGATAGGATATCCCACGACCAGCGTGCAAATCATCAAATTTTGACAATTGATGAGATGTCAATTCTTATCTGACTGATAACGATCTAAGAAAGAGGCCCTCTGAACACAGCTGGGATGTCACTTTAAGGTGTAAGTAATGGCTGTAAACGGGAGGTTCTTCATTATGTACAATAAAATCCGGTTATCACTCCCTTAAGTTTTTGCCGATAAGTAAAATTGAATAAATTGAATAAAATTTTTTATTCAATTTATTCAATTTTACTTATCGGCAAAAACTAAAGGGAGTGATAACCGGATTTTATTGTACATAACTTTAAGGTGTGAATGATAATTGTTTGCACATTAGATAAGCATCCGAAACATAAAAATTTTGCTGAATATCGAAAGAGAATGACAGCTATTAAGTCAATACAAGACACCAACACCCTTGATTCCCCGACCGCACTCGCCTGACCTAGGAATCGAACCGGAGAATCGTGGAGACGAGCTCGCACCTTCTTCACTAGGCCACGCTGACGGTTCAATAATCAAGGGTGTTCGTGTCTTGTATTGACTTAATAGCTGTCATTCTCTTTCGATATTCAATGAACTACGACAGACCTTTGTTGTCAAAAATTTTGCTGTGTATTTGACGAATTTAAAGTCATTCACTTGAGGTGTTAAATTGAAGAGGATAGATAAAGATGATGCATGATTCAGAGAGAACCTATTAATCGAATGAAAGAAGGAGAAATTTCAGAAATCATAATTTTCGATGTGGTGAAGACGTGTAGTGTGCCGTTATGTGACAACCGAGCCGCAAAAGGCAACACTAAATCTTTCCACGCGTATCCACATTCAAATTTGGAATACTTTTTATTTCGTTATACGCGTTTTTTTTTACTTTTTAATTTATGTTCGTTTAGCTGCTCAGACAATCAGCCGATCAGTTGCTGATGTCATTGATTTTTTTTTGAGAGAGAGTGGTGTAAAAAAATTTCGAAGGCAGTGAACATACAACAGAATTTATTTGTCTGATTGACGAATTGTTTGACCGCCTAAACAGCAAAAATCCATGCCAAAATGGAATTAAGGCACCGCTGTGTCGAATTCCGCCCGCGAGAAAATAAGTGGGTATGAATCATAGTATGATTTTACTATGAATTTTTCATAGTATGATTTTCATATGATTTTTTCATACTATGTTTTTACTATAAAAATGATATGATTTTCTAATATGTATGAAATGCCCAATTTCAATACCAATATCATACTATAACTTAAGTTTATATATAATAACATACCCCAAAAAACGTAGCCTATATGCGTTTTCCACTATCATTAGGATTCATAATTCGTAATATTTCTAATGATTCTTGGCACGAGATTTCAATCATACGAACCACCTTAGTGTGAAATTTATGTAGGGGTAAATCATGCCTGTGAAATTCATTGTTTGGCCTTTGGGTGGTAGACATGCCAATTATTCAGAAAACCTATGACTTTGGATGGAGATATGAACTTTGGGTAGGCAACTTACTTACATGATTACTTGATGACCGAATCTCAGTCTATATTAAAAAGACTTGAAACGATTGCGGACAAGATGGATCACGGAATGAATACTAGCAGATCGCAAAAGTTTGAGGAAGAAGACCGAACGTTCAATGGCGTGACGTTCTCAGTCAAATGTTTGGACGAGATTGACCAGATGTCCAAACATCCACAGTCGACATTCAAAGCAATTCGTAAAGCCATTAAGGACATATTCCCCGTGGAGGAGTTATGTACGCAGACTCCAGAAGGTCAAGGAAGAGAAAACGAATGGATGATGCTAAACTTAAGGCCGTTCGAGGTAGGCTACTTGTGCTTTACATAAATAATTTATAAAGTCGATTTTAAAATTCAATCGAATCTATTTCTATAAAATTTTTAAACATCTTGAAAATTCAATTATGAAAATTTGAAATATGGTTTTCATAGGAAATTCATAGAATATAGGCCCTGCAGCTTTCAATTCTTGTCATGATACTATAATACCTCGAAAATGCAACTTTTACATTTCTTCACTTCAGAACTTGTCACATACGTTCTACATACAACCTGCACAAGTGCAACTGTCAACAAGGTGGCGCGGCAGATCAACCAGGAATGCCGGACCAAGCGGAAGATAAAAGGGCACCAAAGACCATCATCCAACGAGATGACGAACCGGAATGAGTTGTTGACATTGTTCGAAGATCGTTAGCGGATAATGGAATTGACATTTATTCCATAATTTCATTTTTAACTGAAACTGCAGAAATAATAATGATAATGACCCATGGACCATGGTCTACGTAATTGAATGGTTGTTCATTCGTAAATAGAAATACTGCTAGATAATGTTACAACGCGAAGCTTTCTTCTTTTATCGAAACATATTCAGGACAGTCGTGTTCCCAATCTGAGGACTACCAAATATCTCGCCACAAGTATATTAAGATTTTATGTAAATACAAGAAAATCTCTGCATGTCTATCTGCGGCGAAAAGATACCCACAAGAAGGAAAATCACAAATCACATAAGTGAAATGCTTGGAAAAGATAAGTTGTTTATTTTTAAGTATGAGATTTCATTGTTTTGAAATAATCCATGAAAATGCGATAATTATACTTAGGCTTATGTACGCCTAATTATCTGAATAGGGGCTAAATATTGTGAAGGTTATGGCTACAGCCTTCAACTTTGTCATTAAACAATAAAGGGAATGTTCGAAAATCAATATTTCATTAAAGAACCCCCCCTGCCGTAAGATAAATTACAGTATGTAAAGATCATACTAAGATCATAGTGTTGTGAAATCATACTATGTTTTTCGTATGAAAATATCATACTATGATTATACTGTTATTAATTCATACTATGTTCTGTGTATGAAAATATGATACAATGATTTGTGTGCAAAAAGGGTTTCACTTTCATACGTATGAATCATATGTATGATCATACCCACTTATTTTCTCGCGGGCGGACACTCGAGACAAGAAGCGACGAAACTCATTCTTTTTCGGGGGAAATAGATCTTTCTTTGAGAACGACATTGTTTTGATACAAATGACATTCATGTGTTTTAAACTTAAGTCAGTGAAGAAATGTGTATATCACGGCCATTTCATTAAATACAAATAACATATCCACAATAAATTATTAATTCATCATGCCTTGGTAGCGTAGATGAATGTACGACAAAAGCCACTCCAACAAAATCCTTCTGTATGATCATATGTAATGTGATACCAACCCGCATATGTACTGCATACAAGTAGATTGTATAAGTACGCCCTGTACATAGAAGTACACACATGTAAGTGTGCTACAATACGAGCCCGTATATGCCCGCATGTTGAAAATATACGGTAAAAAAGAACTCACCGGTTTACTGCAGTGATCAATGTATGTATAACTCACATATACAGGCGAATGCAATTGCCGATTGCTGTTAAAAATTCAGCAGTGTTTTTTGAACCGTTTTCATGTTGCTCGCACAGATTTCCAAGTCGTCGTTGAAGGTCAGATGTTGATTTTTTTCACTTTCTTTGTTGGAGGATTACCATGATAATTTTCAAAAACAATTTTCTTGTGACCTTTGTGGGTTTGAATAACTTCCATGCTGATGATTTCACTTAATAATGATTTGAAATCACAAGGCTTCAAGTTTTGACATCAAAATTTGGTTTGCGATTCATTTTGAGCTGTCAAATCCTAAGCCACTTGACATGTTGGTTCACGTAATTATAATCCGATCTGACACAGACAGGTATGCAGCAGGTGAGCAGATTGTCCAGAATAAAGCCGTGTGTGCAAATCTATAGAATCATACAGATGTTATCAATCTACAGTTATCAAGCAAGTTCTGACAAAGTTTTACCTTTAAGTAGAAGTAATTGATTCTTATCAAAATGAAAGTGTTAGCATGTAAAAGAAGCATGTATTTCATATGGAGACAGATCTACATACAGTACATTATACATCAATTTGTCGGGGGGGGGGTGGGGGGCTTTTGTCGTTGCTCCAGCGTAGATTGTAGTCTAAATGTGAGTCAAACAGTCCTTTTATTAACGGTCACGCGTCCCCCGTCTCGAGCTCGCCTGGCTGAGAGAGAGAGGCTTCACAAGTTTAGGGAAGTCCGATATCCTGTTTACTCCTACATCAATGGTCGGGAGTCCCTTCTGTGCATCTGTGGAGAGGTGCAGACGATGCGAAACATCTTGGAGGATTGCCCATTCTCTGCGTTCAGAGGTGGACTGAAAGATCTATACTCGGTTTCTGACGATGCGATCATATGGCATGAAAATGTCACTTTCTAACACCTACTTTGCCTTTCTGATTTGAGTGGTATTTGTTAAATAAGAAATAAATCTCCGTCACATCCCTTGCGTGTAATGTTTCAAACCTTCATCCACATCACAACCGTCTCAGCCGATCTAGGAGTATACTCCGACGTCACGTTTATTTCCGCTTTCATCATTACACGATTCCTTTGAGCCAGCTACGAAACAGGCAGCTCGCAGTCAGGTGTGCGTGTTGTGTCCAACAAGAAGTCGGCTAATGGAGAGACAATTGCTCATGATCGTCATGGATCAGGCGGCTTGTTCGGCAGTTTGTTCGACACTAAGGAAAATCATATTGTGTATCTGACAAGCTGCTTATGCCCTTCTGTTGCTTATCAGTTACCGCCATCACGAGTCACAAATGCCTTTATCGAAGTCTAGGATATGGAATTTTCTCACTAGGGCGGTCAAATGTATGAAATACAATAAAGAATTCTCTTCGTCAACAGGTCCATCAACACTGAAATACCATCTAGAAAGCCTTCATAGCATCGAAGAACCAAGAAAAATACTGAGGTCATGATTACTCTTCTTGTCGTGATGCGTCAGGGCGAAACGTATCCAACATCTCAGTCAAGATGAAGGCAGCGACAGGATTAGCCCTCACCTCTCAAAGTGCTATTACCCAGTGGGTGGACACCAAGAGACCTTGCAGTCAGGCTCGAGCGATCGAGATCACAAAACTTGTAGTAAACTGAGCTGTCAAGGATCTGCAACCACTCAGCTTTTGCGAAGACCCTGGGATGTGAGCATTGTTGTTATTCAGAATGTAATCACAGCATCAGCCATCTACACATCCTGCCTTCAAGGCTCGCCTTTTGAAGATATATACGGACAGAAAAATGTTTTAATGGATACTCTCAAAGGCTGTGAAGTCAGCATACCAGTAGATAGGTGGACCAAAAGCCAAATGACAGATTCTTTCTCCGTTGTAACTCAATTGGTGAATGATGAAAGGATTCTGAAAAGCCATAATTTGGCTGGTCCAGACATGGATGGTCCACACTCGGCTGCTAATCTGGCTAAGGTAATCGATGACATTATCAGAGAGTGAGAATCAGTTGCTTTGTGCGTATCCACGACACCGGCAAATATGAACAAGGCACTTCGTGTATCTAATTATCATACGATTATGGCTCCATGGCGCATATTTTGCAAATGGCCATTCAAGATACCATGAAAGCTCGTGAGGGAAAGGCACTCACACTAATAAAAGAGTACGCGACGTCTTCAATCACTGTCACAAATCGGTGAAGTTTCACAAACTTTCCGGAAATATAGGGACCAGATTCTTCCCGAACACAATAAGAAAGAACTTCAGCATGACGTAGAAACGCGCTGGAAATCTACCTTAATCATGATCGAAAATTTCGTTTGCCTTCAATCAGCAGTCGACCTCGCCTCCAAAGACTTCATGGACAATGACCATCGGTTCTACTTCACGCTTAGAGGTATAAGTTCCACTTGATAAGACCGGATCGTGATAGTGTTGTGATTTATGTGAATAAGTCAAAGAAAGCAGCTGAAACGTGTAATTTTGGAAAACAGTTGGACTCCGTGCTCAGAGATAGATTTGTATTGGGTCCTAGTGACAAGACTGTTCTAAGAAGCTACTTCTTGAAGACAAACTGATTCTTGATAAAGCGGTTAGCATAGCATCAACATCCAAAGAAGTTGCAAGTTGTCAAAGCGTTTTACGTACATTGCAGGTCAATCGTATTGATGATATGAGTAAGAAGAAAGGATTTAAGTCCAATAGGCTTAAATGACCTCACAATGAGAATCCTAGGTTTGATAGACACACGAATGCCGTTGTTATTCATTATCAGAATTTGTCATGTAGATTCTGTGGTAATAAACACAACCGTGGTGCTAGTCCCGCCTATTGTGAAGAAAATAGACCTATGTAGTATGTGTAAGGTGAGCCATTCTGCAAAAGTCTGCAGGAATAAAGTGAAACGAGCAAGATGTTGGTCGGGTTGGGAAATGTTGCAAATGAAATTGACCGAGCTATTGTTCTCTACTCGAAATACATTCTGCGTCATCTATGTATGAATGAATTTCTCATAATCAATAATGTGATGCAAAAAAACTCCCTTATTCAGTAAAATTGATAGAATTGTTTTCGCTTTTGCAGATATTTCAAAGAAAGACTGCGACTCAGTTTTCTCCGCCTCCTCCACCACGCCACGTGGTTCATGGTGAGTTGAAACTGAAAATATAATTAATAAATTCGTTGCGAGGCAGTGTTAGCCATGGAATAACAATATTCTCGTGAAACTCTAGATCATCTTTTAACGATGATGGATAATCAGGTCAATATATTTTAGCTTTTGTTCTTGTACTTACATTTGTCTACACAAACGAATAAATGCAGTTTTTTAAGCTTCTTGCACACATGTTGCATGTTGCACACAAGTTTGCAGAATTTTTGCCTCTTTATTTTGAGTTTGTAAAACTAAGTTCGTGTTTAAAAAACGACTGCATTTACACATTTAGACTTCATTGTTGGATTAGTGATGATGGTGAATCAGGTCAATATGGTTTCATTTTTGTTTCAAAGTACCGGCAGTATATTTATTTTCACATCTTATAAATTGATGCAAAAAGATATAATGGAGGCAGCACGTTTCTAGTTTTGCTTACTTGAAAATAAACACGTTTGCAGATTTGTTAAGAACATCAATTTAAGTTTTTAAAACCACGAAGATGAACCTTTCCTTGAGTGTCTATACAAACAAATTCTATGCAGTATATCCTCCAAAGCTTCTTGTGAACAACTTAAATGTTTACTTTTATATATTGAATTTCTAAGTTCAGTTCGTGTTTAAAAAACATTCCATACAGAGTCGTACTTCATGGGAATTTAAGAAGAACATCCATAAAATGAATTTTTATAACATTGTTCTTCATTGCTATATTTTAAAGACTGCTGTCTCTTCATTTTCCTAATCTGACGACAGCTGCGGAGAATGACTGAAATAAAAATTGCACCTAAACTCTAAAATATCAATTTTTTAACCTTTCCAAAACATCGCTAGTTGTTCTACAATTGAATTGAATTTTGGAGAATTTCATGACAATGTTTTTCTTCTAATGTTTCCATGAACTGAACAGAACATTCAACTGAATTATTTTCCTCCTAAACATATATTTGACGTCAAATTCATTCAGCTTCATTTCTTTGCAGTTCGGTTCTGTCTGTAGGACAACACGAACACATTGAAAGGACTCCACGTCCTCCACATATCGAGACTGATGACTGTCGGATAACTGCGAAATGTTGTCCCAGAAAAGATGTAGAAGCGTCCGCAGGAGTGGAAGATGAGTCGATTCACAGCGGTCTCGAAAGATGGAGAAAAACTGTTCAGGTGCCGCGGGTTGTAGGATGGATCTTCACAACCGCAGATGGACAGGAGGTGAAGGATTACATGGACAGCAGACGAGAATACCTTGAAGATGACGATGAATTCTTCATAATTCCTCCAAATCGCTGTCCGTTCCTCCGCATCGATCGTCGATAAGAACTCAGGAAGATCACTTCAAATTCATTTCATTTCAATCAAAAATCATTTTGCCATTCAGTTCCCAACAAATGACATTTCTGTTGAATTTCCATCGTCATTGAAAAATTTCTTCAATTTCTAAATGAATTTTGAATTAAAATCACTTGAACTCTTTTCGTGTCTAATTTGTAAATGAAATGGCCTTCGAGAATATTCCTGAATAAAATCATTTTCCATTCAATTTCACATTAAATGACATTTCTGCTGAATTTCCATCGTCATTAAAGAAATTCTTTAATTTCTAAATGAAATTTGAATTAAAATCACTTTTGGTTTCCTTTAGTTTATAATTTGCAAATAAAATGGCCTTCGAGAATATTTCTGAATGAAATGTTGAAGAAACTATTTTCCATTTGCATTCCGTTCATTTCTTTTCATTCAATTGTCCATCACATAAATTGATAAGAAAAGGCAAATTCCTCTTCAATTCCCTCTGTTCTTCAAACAAACAACTTTACAAACAAATCATCCACAGTGAAAACACGCAGGTGGGATGATGTTGAACTGCTAGATTTTGATTATCAGTGAAATTTTCAAAACATAAATGAAATATATTGCGCAGAACACGTCAGGGGTATGAAGTCTCGCATTAGTCAGGAGCATAGACATTTAAACATCTATATGTCTCTTCGAAATTGTGAGGAGACCGCACACAGTTGGCACAATAACCCTGTGGGAAATAATCGACTATCATCTGGTGCCACGATAAAATACATTCAGGAGATGTCTCCGCAGACTAAAACTAAATAAAAGTTAGATAAGTGGACACTGTGAACCAATTCAACATGCTGCGTGCTTATTTGTAGAACGTCAATAAGAAAATCGAAACAAGTATTATGATGCATGCTGAAGTTCGCCTTCACTTAATTTTAAGTAAGGAATCCACAAGCAAGACTTACAAGCAAGAAGTTATGTCATACTGCACCAATATCAAGGCGTGTAGTCTACCTGCAGCTTTAGCCACCGGTCATTTTCAAAATATAACAATGTTAATGAGTAGTTCAAAAATTCGAGGTGAAGCCCTGAATGTGGCTCATCGGCGAGAAGCAATTACTGTGTGTGATCCAGGGTTTTTTTAAGAAATTTCTTTAGGTGTATCATACACCTAATGATAAAAATTCTAGGTGTATACAGAAAAAAATAGGTGTATCAAGACATCCAAATAATTATCGTTTTTGTTTGATTTCTGCTTGTGAATTAGATCTTTTCACAAACCTTCCCCCTATTTGAACAGAGCAAAAAATTGATAGAGTAATGCACTGAGAAGCTATTTTCGGTACGACTATGATAGTGTGGTCCCTCGCCGGTACAACTATGATAGTGTGGTCCCTCATACTGCCGACATTACAGGGATCGTAGTAAACGTGTAACCTCTCTTGCACTTCGTCATCATTGCCATGGCAACGCACCCGGTGTGCTGAATGTCGCACGCTTGGCGAGCAGTCACTTTTTCGCTGACCATGAAGTTGACTGACGTCGCTTCCCTATGTGTTGACGAGGCTACCGCAAATGACTTTCTTCGCCATCATGGTATCATAAGAGCTGATCCTACAGTATGCCAGATGGAGTATTGCACTCGTACGATGACCTGTGTCAAGACTGGCAGGAGTGACAATGTCATATGGAGATGTCCATCGCATAAGAGCTACAAAGTCTCCATTCGAGAAGGGAGTTTTTTGGAAGATCACAAGCTGTAGTCGAAGGACTTTATTCTACTTTTGTATCTTTGGTCTCACGAGATTTCAGTGACCACCTCATCTGAGTTAGTCGGCGTTTGTATTCAAACTTCTGTGCAATGGTACAGCTGCTTCAGGGATATTTGCTCCCATCATCTGGTGACTGGTGTCATCGTTCAAATTGACGAGTCGGTGATGACCAGGCGAAAATATAATCAAGGTCGCCTCGTTCCAGAGCGCTGGGTGTTCGGAGGAATCGATTCAAGTTCAAAAATCGGATTCTTGTGTTTCGCCGATAACCGATCGTCGAATACCTTAATTCCTCTTATACAGCGACATATCGTCAGTGGCAGCATCATTCATTCTGACCAATGGAGTGCATATGGACCTCTTCTGAATCTACCATATACACACGTGACTGTCAATCATAGTCAGAATTTTGTTGATGCCGATACCGGTGCTCACACCAACAACATCGAGAACATGTGGCGCAATGCCAAGCAAAAATTCAAGGGAATGCTAGGTGTTCACTCAACAATGCTCCCCGGTCACCTTGACGAATTCATGTGGCGTCAACGCTTCGGTAAGACTCATGATGAGGCCTTTTACAACGCTCTTTTGCACCTCTCGGAGTGGTATGTCTTGCAGTTGAAGAAATATAGACTTAGTTTGGATAAATGTATATTTTAGATGTCGGGACCACAGTAATTTTAGGGACCACACTATCATAGTTGTACCCTATTTTCTATGTAGACATATTCGGACACTGAGTTGACAATGTCAATTAGCAGCCAGACTATTAGACGGAAATAGTGCTAACTCGTTCGACAACTGACGAGTGACGAGTCTAAGGCTGCGGTTATACTACACAATTTCGTCGCACGATATTGCCTTTCCGCGTACACTAAGTCGAAATCGTAGCGTATAACCACACCTGCGATACGTCTTACGATAACGTCGTAGGGAATCAGACTTGTCAGATTTTGTCGATGCTGACATGAGTCAACAGTCTAGTATAACCACGCTTGCGACGCGTGGTATGAGATCAGCAACTTACCAGCCAATAAGAGTTGGTTAAAGAATAAACTTGGATTCATATCCGTTGTTCGGAGAAGAAAAAAAACAGTCTAATGAAATATGCCAAGATCAGCAGACCCATTGCTAGTAAAATTGATAGAAGCGGTTCATGGAGAAGAATGCCTCTGGAATACGCGGAGTCCACTATACAAGGACAGGAATAAGCGAAAAGATGCATGGAATAGCCTCGCCTCGGAACTATCAATCGTATCTGGGGACAGAGCACAGAAACACTGGTATAATTTGCGCACAACGTATGGTAAAATACTTACCAATATACGATCATTGAATCGGAGCGGATCGGAAGCTAATGGCGACACAGGGTCCAATTGGCCCTATTTAGACTTAATGTCTTTTGTGAAGGACTATGTGGTTCCGAGGACATCCAAGAATAACATGGACGAAGAGAATTTCACCGAAGAAGACCGCGAACCAATTGTCAAAAAGCGGAAGTTAGGCAAAGAAGATGTCATTAGGTCTGCAGTTAGCACATTAAACTACGTTCGGGAGGCAGCAGGATCCATTTCGAGAGAGAAGGACAATTTTGATGTATTTGGGTCATACATAGCATCAGAACTTAGATCGCTGCCACCTCATGTCGCTCAAATCACAAAAATGCGATTTCATGACATTTTAAATCAAGCGTATCAAGAATCTGCTTTACAACAAATGTCTACTAATTGCACGGTATCCACCAATCACATTAATCCTGTATCAATGATGCAAACACCTTTAGTTGGAGAAAGTGGACAAGGTTTCGTCATTCAAGGTAGACCTACTGGTAACCAACCAGTACAAGTTGTTTCGCCTGGAATGATGAATTCCACAGTTGTTCAGGCTCCGTATTCGTACAGGCCTATTCCAGTGCAAGTGTCCACTCCTGTCCCTAACCCCAATCCTCAAATTCCTAACCACGGTTCCTTCCTCAGAAGTGTGGAGAATATTACTGATGATGATGAATGAAGTCATTCAAACAGTAAGCGTATATTTTACGAGTACAATACATCTATTCTGGATAATTAAATAACATTCGTTTTCTTTCATACCACACAAATGGGTCTGTAGTATTAGCATATTCATTATACATAGTTTTTTAATTGGATGACAAATAGGCCTAATATAGAAATCAGGAAAATAGAAGAGAATTTAAGAAATGCGGTTCAGAGGGTCATCAAGTTGACTGCTCATTGAAGAAGTTACAGAAAATTTCACGAACTTCATAAGCACGAGTATTGCCATGCCTATTGGATGTGCTTTCTAAAGCCAAAAAAGAGCTGTTCAACAATTCTTCGCGCATTTCCTCAGTATTTTCAACAACATCAACGCTCGAATTATCAATTAAAAAATTGTGCAATATAATTGCAGTCCACACTACCAGCTCAGCCTTTTCTGGTTCAAGATTCAATGGAGATCGGAAAACTCGCCATCTTCCTGCCAAGCTACCAAATGCACATTCAACAGTCATTCTGCATCTCGAATGTCTGTAGTTGTAATACCTTTTTGCAGCATCAAGAGTTCTGGCTGGAAAAGGTTTCATCAGATACTCCTTTAGTGGAAACGCTTCATCAGCAAGTAACACAAAATTATTCTCCGTTGATGAATTTGGTAAGATTCGTGGAGGTGGTATCTGAAGGATATTAGTTTCGAAATAATGAGCAAGAGTATTTTGCCAAATGCCACCATCTGACACTCTTCCGTTGCATCCAATATCTACCATAAGAAACTTTCCATGTGCGTCAACAATAGCCATCAAAACAATAGAAAATGTTCCTTTATAATTATAAAAATATGAGCCACTGTTTGATGGGGATACTAGTTGGATATGTTTTCCATCAAGGGTGCCAATCACATTGGGATATTGCCATTTGTCAAAAAACTCATTTGAAATCAGAAGCCATTCATCTGTTGATCCAGGAACGTTAAGGTAAATATCTTTCAAGCTTGAGATTAGACCTTGCATAACTTCTGGTATCATTTGACTAATAGTCGAATGGCTAACTTTGAATTGAAACGCAAGGCTACGGAAACTCTCACCGGATGCTAAGAAGCGAAGTGTAATCGCTAGGCGAGTATCCGTAGGAATTGCTGTACGAAGAACAGTATCTTGTTTAAAGAAATGATGCTCTACCATGCTGAGGATGTATTCAAATTGTCTAGCGTCAATGCGTAAATAACTGCGAAATCCCTGAAAATCATCCAATCGAATCAGAAGTTTGAAGACATGACTTTCCTCATTACGCATGAGGTTGAAGGGTTTGGTTCCACAAGACCTTTTAGCTTTGTTAGTCGTAACGGTATCAACAGCCGAAACACTTGCTACAACAGACAAACATATTAGTTCTAGGCTAGAAACCTCCTCACTTGTAGTCATGATAAAAACAGAAGAAAAATTCAAGTGAGAGCTTTAAACACGGGCTGCTATTTGAATGCCACGTCATTGATAACGATCTTCTTCGCACAGCTGCTGTCAAATGTAACCACTCTCACGATTTACATCGCACGACAGTATCGCACGACAACATCGTATAGTGTAACCGTAGGGTAACACACGATAGGCAACGCCAAAGACTATGAACTTTGTCTCACTACGAATCATTAAGTGGCTATTTTCATATGCTATTTTTAGGTTACCGCCGATCCTGGTGTTGTTAACCTCAGACATGCCTTAGCATTCCCAACATCATTTGTTGCATCGTCATCCATGACTCATCATAAGCTATCAAATGAAGACAGGCTTCGCCGATAACTAAATAAACTTTCACTTGTACTACAATCGCTGAACTGGACGACCGAAATGAAACGCCTGAGACAGACACCGCTATCGTTTGCATGCTCCTCCGGCAAGACTGCGGAAATAGCTTCATCTTCCGACAAATACACCGACAACGTTGACCTTGATCATGACATTGATAGTGAACTCACCGAATCCGAAAACTCTGTCAAGAAACTGCGCACAGGCCCCAGTTGCATCAATGAGAAATTTATGATATCATGGATGAAAGTAATGCCGTGAATCAATTTTAATCACGAAACTAATCTCGTTTGGTGTCATATTTGCTGTGACGCGAAGGGCAAATCATGTTTCGCAACCACCGGATATTCCAAACCAAAGAGTGGATGGCGAAAAAGTGCCTTTGAGAAGCATGAGAAATTTAATTACCGTAAATGCTCTATTAATGGCCCCTCTCAAATAAGCGCCCCTACTTTCAGTCACATGTCAAAATAAGCGCCCCTCTCTATTAAGGGCCCCCACATCCTGTGTTCTATCAAGGAATTCATGCAATCGGTTCGTCTCAGACTCTAGCCTTACATTTGGGAGGAAACGCTCGCGCATGGTGACCTCTTTAATGATTGGTCTTGTCTACAAGCGACTCTAGTACACACAGTATCATTTGCCTTATCGGTACAGACGTCATTATTGATCAATCCTGCTACGTCCGCCAGTACCTCCATTTCGTTGTTATTCTTGACATCGCTGCGCCATGAAGTTGAGAGCCTTCTCCGTCGAAGAAAAATTACAAGCTGTGAAAACTGCGAAATCACAGTCGAAACGTGCTGCCGCTCGAACTCATGGAGTTTGTGTAAAGAGAATCAGAGAATGGTGCAAACACAGATCTAATAATAAGAGTAGATGACGAAGTCACTGCATCTTTGCGTGTCGGACGGTGAAGCGGGAAAATGTTTATTTACATTTGGCGAGCGCTCCGATCTAAAGGCAGAAAGCAAATGATTCTGTAGTTGATGATGGAAAGTGTTGCACAGACCCACAAAGGAATCTGTGCGGAAAGAGAAATAAAATGAAGCATGTAGATTTCATATATAACGCCCACATCGGTCAGTTGGCATCAGAATTTACATTCGTTTAAACATGGTAACGTCTTGTTGTGTGCCTCACTGTACTATTCGTTCTTCGAAGATTTCCAGTATTTCTTTTCATCGTTTTCCTTTATCAAACAAAGCATTATCACAGAAATGGTTAAATAACATCAAAAGAAAAAACTTTAATCCGTCCAGGTCATCATTTGTTTGCGCTGCTCATTTTACAGAACAAGACTTTAAAAGTGATCTTACATATTCGAAAAAGAAAGGCTGTATCAAGCCAGTTGCTCGACGAATTCGCGTGCTTAAACGTGATGCTGTTCCCACGATATTCGAAGGGTACCCAGACTACCTTTTGCCGTCGACTTCAAAAAAAACGACGTCTGATTGCTCGACGACCAATTTCGCCACAACCCTGATTTTATCTGATTCTGAGACTGATTCTGCACCCGAAACAGCTCAACAATTTCTACCGAAAGACAAAGCCGTACAAGTTAGCAGGTAAGCTTTCATATTTTTCATCCATTCAGGGTAAATGTACTTCATATATTTCACTGATATAAGCTCTGTACAAGCAAATTTATTCTAGCATGTTGTAACTGTTAGACTAATAAAATAATCATGAAATATGTGATGAAGACCTACATATAATTCATGTAAATTATTGAATCGTAGGGGAACTCAAGTCAAACAAATATTATGAAAACTCAACAACTTAACTTCATTTTTCAGATGCTCTTGCCAAAAATTGAGAAGTCGCTTGAAAATTAAATCACAGACACTAAGACGGCGTAACAAGAAAGTATGTTCCTTATTAGATGAATTGAAAGAGCGGAGATTGATTCACTTAGATGCTCACGAAATTTTGAAGAACTCTTTTGGTGGTTTGAGCTATCACTTGTTTAGCAATCAACTGCGAAATCAAAATAAGAAATTTGGAAGAAGATACAATGACGTAATAGTAAAATTTGCTTTGACACTTCATTTTCATAGTCCCAAGGCTTATGGATTTGTTAAGAAAATTTTATGTTTACCTCATGAATCTATGCTTCGGGAATGGATTTCCAGGATTGACTGTGAGACTGGATTAATTCAACCAGCTTTCGAGTATCTTAGAAAAATCAACAAAAATAATTCCAACCTTCTTCCCTGTTCCCTTTTATTTGATGAAATGAGTATTCGACATTCCACAGATTACGATCCAACAAAGTAAGTTGCTTTCTACCTGATACACACACGAGATATTTGCTATATAATGTTGCATATAGTGATAATATGATATGCATTGATGTATTGCACAAATCATAATAGATAATTTCGATGTATGGATACAGTATTGTAAATGAATATATACAGTAGCCTATTTTATTCTTGACAGACGGTTATTTTGACATGCTTGAAATATTAAAACATCTATAAGATAAGATCAATTTACAACGGATAATTGACAAGATAAATGTGCAACCCTGTGAGAAGAACAATCAATTTTGCAAGTAAATCACCACTTTTTACAACAAATTATAAATGTAAATAATGAGAGTCCTACAATGGCAGATTGTTAGAATTGCACATTGATGTGCTATCAAAAAGGGATTTCCTTTCAGTGGCACTTTTGGTGGTGCAGAAGATTATGGTGGAGGTCCACTTAAAGGCACAATCGCTAAACATGCTTTGGTGTTTGAGCTTGTTGGATTAAAACAGCATTTTCGACTACCAATCGCCTACTTTTTCACTGGTAAATTGTCAGGTGAAATGCTAGCATCAATGCTGCAATCCATAATATCGAAATGTTATGAAAGTGGGGTAGATGTCAAAGCTGTTGTTGGAGACGGACTTTCCACGAATGTCAAAGCAGCAAAAATACTCGGCGTCAAAATTGATTCGACTGACTGCTTGAAGCCGTACTTTTGCGTACGAGACAATGTTAAGATATATTGGATTTTTGATGCATGTCACATGCTCAAACTGGTAAGAAACCTTTTCCATAAGTATCTCGTACTAACCCGCAAAATGCCCGATGGCTCAACGGAATACATTAAATGGTTTTTCATAGAACAACTTCATAAGCTGCAATCTCGTGACTCTTTGGTATTAGCTAATCGTTTAAGCAAGAAACATGTACATTTTCAACGATGTATTATGAAGGTAAGAAGTATATACAGTAAAATGAAATTTCATAGCTGAACATTGCCCATTTCTTCAGGTAAGCATTGCAGCTCAAACTTTGAGTAACTCTGTGGCAGATGCAATTGATTTTCTGCGACAAAGCGGGCATGCATCATTTCAGGGAAGTGAGGCAACGACCAGGTATATCAGGTATATTGACCACTTATTTGATAAATTGAACAGCCGCAATCCCTTCGCCAGAGGTAAGAAGTCCCCCTTGAAAAAGTCGCAATCGTGGGAATGGCAGATGTTCTTCAATGATGTTTCCAGCTATCTTAATTCCTTATGCACATCGAATGGTGTCCCGATTTTAAATTCTCCGCGCAACATGGGTATTCTTGGATTGCTTACAGATATCTGCGCGATAGAAGGATTGGCCAAAGATTTATTTGAAAGTGGTGATTTCACATATTTGCTGACCTACCATTTATCCCAAGACCATTTGGAAATCTTATTTAGTAAGATACGACAACGCGGGGGATTCAACAACAACCCATCCATGTCGCAGTTTAAAAATGCCTTTCGTCGCATTTTAATGAATAATTTTATAAAAGCATCCTCCAATACTAACGTTATAGAATGTGGAACCTTTACTGACATTGAGCTTGATTTCCGCTTTAATAAGCGTTTTGATCTTCATAAATGTAATGATTCTGTACAAACACCAGCCGAATTGTGGAATCAGGATCGTGAAAATCTATATTCGTCTTGGATATATTCCATGAAATTCAATTCTGACTGGCGTTGGAATGTTCTATATTACATCGCAGGATACATAGTTCGGAAACTGAAAGATAAAATTGATTGTACCATCTGCATTGATGCTCTGTTTGACAACATCTCTAGTGATTCAAATGCCGGGAATTTAGATGTAAATTTTGCTCAATTTCTCGCTGTGAAACAGAAAGGTGGTTTGTTGACACCAAGTTATGGGGTATTTTCTGTTGTTTGCGTTACAGAGGCTATTTTCCGATCAATATTTCCAGGTGTGACTGATGTCTCACTCTTGCCTAAGGAAAAACATATTGACATTAAAATTGAGAATCTTGTGTTACAAAAGGTTGATAGGATCACAATTTTCCCCGATATAAGTGGACATATATTTGACAATGACATTGGAAGTGAATCTGATCACATTATCAAGTTGATCCGTATGATTTGCAATTCTTACGTGAAAATTCGACTACTCAGGTACGGTAAGCTGTATTTTGAAAGAAACATTGTTTGTTCTTCAACACAATCTAGGCAGCAAGCGACAAAAGCAGTTCTGTCCAGAGGAAAGTAAATATTCTTCTCCTGATTTGCAGTCGTTTTTACTTGCATGTGATGTGACCATGTATTTTTTTATAGTCCTAACATCATTAAATAGCGGCTTCACGTACAAAAATGAACTATCACACTGATTTTTGCGTAATTTTTGATAAATAACTCCTCTTTATTAAATTGTGTTTTAATTGGGACTTGCTGATATCGATAAATTTTGCCTCATCTTCTTGATAAAACTGATATGTTTGCGCACATTCTTATTTTCATGTCATGTTTTAGATCATTCATTAAAATATTACAGTGCACACATTCGCAATATATACCGGTATACATGTATATACATCACTAATCATTTGTCAAAGGTCTGTAAGTGTAATCAATCCCTTATCTCTTCCTATCGCCAAAGCGTTGACGGCGCTGTTTGTTGCCTTTACTTCGGAGCAGTGCGATAACGTAAACATGCTTCACGCCTTCGCGTTGCCTCGTCATCTACTCCTATTATTAGATCTGTGGGTGCAAACGAGAGAGTGAATTAAAAACTGTAGTGAAGAAGACAATAGTTAAACGCTTACCAGGTGGAGGTAGGCCTGTTACAAATGAAGAAATGGAAGAAAAATTGATTTATTGGATTACGACTCAACGAAAACAAAGCCTTCGCGTTAGTAGACAAATGATACAAAGGAAGGCGAAAGAATTGTTTTACGAAGGAAAAGAGAATGTCGATACCAGTAAGTTCGTGGCCAGTGATGGATGGTTACAGAAATTTTTGAACCGAAATCACTTGACTCTCCGAAAAAGAACAACGGTAGCGCAAAAACCTCCCGAAGATATTGCCAACAAGGTGATTAGCTACATCAATTTCGTCGAAGGTCTTCGAAAAAACTGTGCTTATCGTGACTCTGCTATCGGTGCAGCGGACGAAACCGCTGTTTGGATTGATCCACTGCAGGATTTTACGATTGACAAAGTTGGATCAAAGACGATTAGCCTTTTCGCAACTGGTTATCAAAAGGCTAAGTTCAACGTTACTCTTGCAGCGATGGCTGATGGGAAAAAATTACCTCCCTTTATTGTTCTCAAAGGGCTCCAGAATTGAAAGATTTTCGAGGAGCAGTAGTAAAAATGACCAGCAACGGTTGGATGAACGAAGAAACAACAATTCTGTGGCTAAACGAACTGTGGGGCTGATTCGCCTTTGGTCGAAGGCTTTTGGCATGGGATGCATTCCGATGCCACAAAACACGGTCAGTGAAGTCGCGACTAAGCAAAACTCGGACAGATGTGGCCATGATTCCTGGCGGCTGCACTGGTCTTTTACAGGCTCCAGACGTGTCTTGGAACAAACCGTTTAAGGCTCACTATACAGCACTTTACGAAGAGTGGGCTAGTTCAGTTGGCTGTTCGGCTGAAAACCGGACGAAGTCTGGCAATCCACGTCCACCACCCAAGCTGCTCCTCTGTCAATGGGTCGTCGATGCCTGGAGATCAGTAAGTACTGAGGTCATCGTTAAGTCTTTCCTAATATGTGGACTCACATCCTCGTTGGACGGCTCAAATGATTCTGAAATTCGAGCCATTTCTCAGCTCCAGTTGCAAGATCAAATGAAATCAGCCAGAGAGACAATCGAACAAATCAACATTGAGGATGAAGTGTCCTCAAGTGATGAAAGTGTCCAATCCTAAGACTCTGAATCTGAGTGAGCTTTATTGACCGGTAAGCTTACCTTCACTCACATCTTTATAGACATGATTAATAACACTATATACATGTACGAATTAATAACATTCACCAAAGTTTTTCGAAGATTGTTTTTCTGTAAATGCTTCAGTACAAACCTTTTTGAATGCCGCGCGGTATGCGGGTATGAATTACCGAGCATCATATAATAAAAAAATTGTTAGTGGAGAATGTCAGATGTTTTCTTTTTTCTTTTGAATTTATATCGGTCATTGGGTATGCTAACTCGTAAGTTATATTAAGCGCCCCTCTCTATTAAGCGCCTCTCTCTATTAAGCGCCCCCTCCGAATTACCACGACTTAAATAAGGGCCCCGGGGCGCTTATTAGAGAATTTACGGTATCACATCGGTGCGGTGTGCAAGGTAAAGCAAAAGGACTCATTGATTGTGACAGCGTCTAGATCAGCTGAAAAATCAAAGCATGAAGTTGAGCAGACCCTTTCAAAATACTATTGCTATTGCAATATATTGCAATTCTAGTATTGCAATATATTTATTGAACCCATTTCGTGGCGCCAATACTATTGCAATATATATTGTAAATTTGCAATATATTGCAATAGTATTGTTTCAAAGTTTCAGCGCATCATCATCGATTTTGTTGAATAAAAGTCTGTGTTTCAGTTGGACGAGAGACAATAGACTTAGTAAATTTATTTTGGGACACATAAAATTTTTCTACCTCAAAACGCGTGCGCTTATAATGCACGCAGCTGAGACGAATGATTTTGCCTGACGTTTTATTCATACAGACATCACCTGATATGACATCACAGTGAATCAGTCAGACGCTTTCATAAACAACCTACTCCCTCTGTGGCCTCTGTTACTCCTCGACGGGGATACAATGCAAGGTCATTTCCTCAAAGTGCTCGTCACTGTCGTCAACTTTATCGTATTAAGGCCGCCATACACGTAACGACTTTTACAGCGACTTGTCCGCGCGAGACGAAGTCCGTGTTAAAGTCTGTGTGTGTATGGAGTAATCGTTGTTAAATTGACAGTGACAAGTCGCGGTCGCTGTGATTCTGGCAGAGCCAGAATTTCGTCCTTGCTATTTGTCCGGTAATGCAGAAATCTCTCGTGTATGTTGAAGTCGCACGGACTTGTGATGAGTCACGCAAGCAGTCGAGTCAGTGCGTTCACTTTGTTTCATGTGTCTGTGAGAGATGGCCTCGTGGTCGAAAGAAAATATATTGGAATTTATAGAACGCTATCGTAAGGAAGAGGCTCTATGGAAAGTGAAATCGAAAGACTATTCTAATAGAATGAAAAAAGAAGATGCATATACTCGTCTCCTCGAATACGTCAAGACGTTTGATAGCTCTCTCACGAGAGAGGGTGTCGTGAGGAAAATTTCTAATCTAAGAAATGTATTTCGAAGGGAGTTGAAGAAGAAGAGACAATCTCAGAAATCTGGAATTGGTGCAGAAGACGTTTACAGCCCGCGTCTGTGGTATTTTTCGTACCTAAATTTCTTGACGGATGGAGAGGAAACAAGAACTCCAATTTCCAGTGTGGGCGAGTCCATGAATTCTGATCTGGATCATTCGGTAAGTCAAAATTAATCAGTCAGTTAATCATTTCTTTGCTAATGTATTGTGTCATAATCTGTTTAGGGATGCTGTAGCCTACACTGTACGTACAGGGTGAATACTTCCGAGCTTTGAAAGATATAGGTAGTAGTAAAAAGGATTTTCAATTCCGGGATATCGTCATATTTATGGGATTCAAATCCCAGGATTTACCGTGCGAGATCCCGAGATTCACTATTCTGTACTCAGATGAAATTGTTGTTTGCCATCGTAGTCAGATTCATTTATCCCATGGTATCGTTTAAAGCTTACTTTTACTTCAATGATAGAAAGTCCTGATATGATGAATTTATCCTGTTTATTCAAATTTTGATTCCTTATAGTGTAATTTTATAAAATGAAAATATTTGTTCTCACAAATGTTTTATTACCGTTATATGCAAATATACACTACATGAAAATCGTGAACCATTTCAAGAAAATTTTGAGGTAGACCTGTCATGAAACACCTGATAAAGAATATATCGCGTTTTAAAAAAATACGAAGGATTATATAATACATGTAAATTCCACTACTGTTTATACTCTTCATCCTACAATTAAATAGAAACCTTTCTGAACGAATTTTTCTCAAAAAAACACACTGACGAAGAAAAGCGTAGGAGGGGTTAACTTAATATTGTCATTCTCATCCATTTTCATTTTCATCAAAAGCGTGACATAAGTCAACTCAGAAATAAAATGAATCGATAACTGATGATTTTTTATGATGCCTTGTATCAAAGTAAGTGTACTAAATTAATTGTTCTTGCCACTCGACTTTTCCCTCTCCATTGAAGAAGCGTTCAAATTGCTCTCTGCATTTTTTTGCTTCTTTAGACGTGTTTCTGTTATGTCCTTGGTCCAAGGAAACCATGACATCATAAGATTCAAATCCAGATGACGTTGCACCAGTATTAACGTCTTCATTATCAAAACATTCCGGTGGAGAATAACTTTTGGGTGATTTGGATTTCAAAAAGTTATGCAAAAAACAACATGCCATGACGACTGATTCAATATTTTCGACTTTCATGTTAATGCTTGTTTTAAAAATTCCAAACCGAGCAACTAAGATCCCAAAAACATTTTCTACGACTCGTCGTGCTCTAGACAGTCTGTAATTATATATCTTCCTTTCATGATTCAAAATTTTGCGGTTGAAGGGTTTCAAGAAATCCTGACGGAGTGTAAACGCTTCGTCTCCAACGAAAACGTAAGGAAGATTTGAAGTAGAATGTTTTGGTAACCTGAGTTTATTGTTTATCAATTTCTCGTAAAAGTCGGTCGCACTCAAGACGCCACCATCACTCACGCGTCCGTTAACACCAAAACTCACGTATATGAACTCATAATCTGCATTTGCAATAGCCAGGAGAACGAGACTGTGATAACCTTTGTAATTGTAATAAAACGATCCAGATCCAGTTGGAGGGACTATTGCTACATGCTTTCCGTCAACTGCACCAAGGCAATTCGGAAAATTCCAATTTACCTCAAATCTCTTCGCGATGTCTTTCCAATCGTTTTCACACTCCGGAAACTGAAAAGAAAGAAATCAATATGTGTTCTGCTGAATAAAACAAGTTCATATGAACATTCTATTTGAGCAATTTTGTGAATTGCTTGATTAGTGTTTTTTTCTGTAAATTACCTATAATTTGAAATGTTCACGGCGTCTAATCGACTGCTCTTCTTAGTAATCAGTTATCGACAAAGATTTATTTACTTAATTCATGTCATAGGCAAGCGTCATTAATTCGTGTATATACATGGCTTCAACATTCGTGTACTTCGTATTTTTATAAGAATTCACATTTAATGGTCGTTCTCTGCATAATTTTAATCAAAGATGGCGTGTTCTTTGTAGTTTATTCATTGATTATCATTCACTATCATATCTGATAAAGATTAACCCATACAAAATTAGTGGTAGACAAAGGTGCTGCTCATGAAAAATCATAGTGTGTTTAGAGGAGAATAGGCCCTTTAAATTTAAGGCGAAAATATTGCCAAAACGAACATGAGGCATAAATGGGTGAAATAAAGTTGTAATTAACGTAGGAATTGAAAATTGAGTCGCATCTGAAAATACCGATTTACATATTTATATTATATTTTTCCCGATTGATAACAATTAGAAAATAATTGAACTCAAATTTAATATGTTTATGCGTTTCAGGATGCCGAAACCAGCGAGAAAAAGGACGACATTGACACCACTTTTGCGAGCTCTCAAAACGATTACGATTCCGACATTGAAAATGACTCTGAAATGATGGTGTCTAACTCTTCTTTATTTCAAAGGAAAAATCGTATTTGTAGGAAGAGGACGATGAAAACGGAAGATGAGATTTTGGATCTCCTAAAAGAACGGATACGCAGTCAAAACGCTGTTCCGGACAAGGATGACGCATCCATTTTTGCCGATAATGTGGCATCAAAGTTAAGAAAAATGAGCAATGAGCAACGACTTCTTACCGAGAAAGTTATTAATGAAGCTCTATTTTACGGTGAAATGTCTCAGATGACGTACTACAGTTGCGTTTCGACCAGTGGATATCCTACCCATTCTTACGGTACTTATTCGTATCCCACGAGTCATCATCATCAACCAAAATCTCCCAGTGAATCTACCGTCGTCTACCAGCTTCCTAGTGCATCGAATAACATGAATGCTATGTGATTCTAGTGTGCATGGTTTCTTGTTGTCTTATTAATTATGTTAATGAATTTGGTAGTTCTTATAGAATAAGTATGATTGTCATTTATATTAATTTTCAACGAATCAATTTCATGTGAGAGATCAAACTTGTTTTATGAATTTCAAATAAAGAAATTAGCAGTATAATTTTCAAAATGTAACCACGGAATTGAAGCGAGTTAACGGATATCACTTAATGTTATGCTGTTGAAAATCGGTAACCCTGAATAATGGATATTATGCATTCAGTAAATTTACGAATAATTCACTTAATTTTCATTTTTTAGACTCGAGTAAACTGTATACTGTACTTCTTCTATTCAACTATACTTCAAAATGCAAAACTGCACAAGCAATATTTAGTTAAAAAGAATATTTTTAACTTACCTTCATATAATCTTGCAGCACTTGACAAATTGCTCGACAAGTCTCGGGAATGATCCTACCCAATGATTGCGCAGAAATAAATGTCGAAAATTTCAGGTCTTCATACGATCTTCCGGTAGCCAAAAAACGAAGAGTAGCGGTTAAACGTTCATGAGGGCTGATACACATCCGCATGCAAGTATTTTGTCTTTGTATTATAGGGGTAACTTTTGACAATAATTCTAAATATGTATCCTCATCCATGCGAAGATAATTCTGCCAGTCATGAGGGTAACTCCTCAGCTCCTCCAACAAGTTGATGTGAGACAATTTTTCTCTTTCGAGCAACCATTTTTTCGTCCAAATAGTCCTTTTTCTTTTACTTCTCCTTTTCTTTCTCAAAATAATGACAGCTAGCAAGCCTGACGTCGTCAAATCAACAGTAGCCATGTCACGAGAATGATTTTGTAGCATCGAAGTCTGTCTGAATAAGTACGTTCGTTAATGGGGAAGTCGGGAGGACCAAAATCACGTCAACATGTCCTCGCGATTAGTCCTTGCGGACAAGTCGCTGTAAAAGTCGTTACGTGTATGGCGGCCTTTAGGTTTGACGTTTGACACAGTGGAAAAACCATTAGCACCATTAGGGAACTACAATCTACATCGTATTGTCGTCATGACACCGGATATTATTCCTCCAGTTCGACACTTAAGTCAGACTCAGTTCAATCTATTGCATGCAGCAGACTCATATGCTCGTTGTTCGCGTTGGCTCGTCGACTGACTGTTATCATGGCGTTAAGTTCAAATGTGATCCTTTCTTCCAAACAGATAGCTCTCCATTTTTACAAACTTGTTGACAATACCAACGATCAATACAAATGTGCTTGTGAAAATATAAGGAAGCAGAAAGCAAATACTGGTTGGATGAACCTTCTCGGTCATATTAAGGCACAGGCCGCACAGCATCGTCATGAATATGAGACGCTTACAAATACTAAATCTTCACAACGATTTCTTACTGACTTAATGCCTTCAGTGTGTTCATCGCCATCGGACAAAGCCAAAACGGCCTTCTCATGGATCGAGTGGGTAACAATGGGCTTGAAACCATTCAATTTTGTTGAACACGAGATGAATAGAAAGTACTCGGCGGTGCCTAGTATTTCGCGGAACACCCTGATGAAGTACATGACTGATCTGACAAAAGTAGTTGAAGTGAAAATCAGAGACGAGTTGCCAGATAAGTTTGCTTTGATGTTCGACGGCTGGTCCTCTGGAACGACCCATTACTTGGGTGTATTTGCATGCTATGACAAAAATGGAAAGAGTCAGTGCGCTTTACTAGCATTTTCGCCTTTACTCGACGAGAGCAACTTCTCCGCAAAAAACCACCAGGAGTTTATCATTTGGGTGGTTGAGGAAGTCTTTCAGAAATCGACGTTGAACATAATCGCCATCATAGGAGATAACTGTTCGACAAATAAATCCGTTGCTGATTTATTCAAAGTTCCTTTGGTCGGATGCGCATCTCACAGGTTCAACTTAGCTGTGGGACATTATCTTGCTAATCACGTTCCTTTGCTAGAGAAGTTACAACATCTTATGGTGAAGTTATCTACGTTAAAAATCGCCGGTAAACTACGAGAACTGACAAATCTTCGGCCGAAACTGCGTGTGGTGACAAGATGGTCAAGCCTCTATCAACAAGTGAAACGGTACTTCGAATTACAAGAACATATTAATTTACTCTTGTCAAAAGAAAGACTACATGAGTATCTTTTGTCACCAAGTGAAAACCAAAACCTTGAAGATCTTCTACTCCACCTACAAAACTTTGACTCTGTCGTGAAATCTCTTCAGGAAAACGAGAGAACTCTGGCTGATGTCAGATTGCTTTTCGACGAACTGATACTCCGATATCCTTCCATGGAAAAACACTTATCAGCGAATGCTGGAGTAGTACATTCGCCACTATTTGAATCTGCTATCGTAAAAATTCAAAACCGACAATTCGACAGTTTGTCCCAGCCAGAGATCAACGCAGTGGCCCCTTTGAAAAGAGGATCTTCTGACGAAAAGGAAGTTGTGCAAATTTCAGGTACTGTTGGAACATCGAGAAATTTCGCAAGCGAAATACTGAAGAAAAGAAAGTTAAGTGCCGTACAGGAAGTGAAAGACCCAAGACCCCTACGTAGACTGCTCTTTCATTTTGCCTACTAGTAATATTGCAGAACGATTTTTCAGCCGTGCTGGTTTCTCTTATTCAGATCGACGTCAAGGAACTCTGCCTGTCAATTTGGAATGTCAGTTGTTCCTCAATTTCAATCGAGATTTCTGGGATATTCAGACTGTACAAAACATTTTGTTGCGATTGTGAAGAGTTTAGTTATTCAATTCTGTTACCGAATCAACATGGTACCTGTATACTTTCCGCTAGATATGAAAGATTTATGGAGAACCTGAAATGATCGATTTGAATTTGTAATTAATTATTTTGCAGCTCCTTTATTTCTTAGCATTTTTTATAAGAGTTTATAATTACAGTTGATATGTGCTAGTGCTAATGTAGAACAGAGAAGCGTTTTACCAATTATAATGACATTTTCGATGCTGCTTCGAAATAGAGGGGCTGTCAGAAATAGGACATATCACATAGCTAAATGTTGATAACAGTCTATACATGTAAGTATTAAGGCAACCATAGTGCATGTTGCCCAAATCGGCCTATACAAGTGCAAGTAGACTGGATGGATTTAGGCCTACTAAGGCCTATAAGATAGCTAGAGATTACAGTTATGCTTGCGTACACTCTGAAGTTAAAATAGAATACATGTTTATGTACATGGTGCAGATAAAAATAGACAGATATATCCAAACGTTCACCAGCCAGCTGGTAAGTCATGGTAAAGCCTAATCTTACCGCTACATTTCGTGATGAAGCTTCGACATGAAAGCCGAAGTTCGCTGTCGCGAATACCATTTTTTCTATCTTTCTGTAGTATAGTTTACATGCAGGTATAGGTAGTTAATATTGGTACCGTACCATTTTTCAGAAAAGCCAAGAGGTTTCAGAAAACACCATTTTTAACACACATGTGCAATATATTGCAATATATTGAAATATATTTATTGGAGGGGAAACGGTATTGCAATATATTTATTGCGCTTATTAATGGTTGCAATATTATTGCAATAGTATTTTGAAAGGGTCTGAAGTTGAGCCGCTTATGATGAATGTACTATACGCTGTTCAGAATGAGAAACCAATCTCATTCACTAAGGAACTTCATGATCTTGTTGAAGTTCATGTTCGTCGCTTGTGTGGATCTGAAATACGTTTTCCACAGCATCAACGCTCGAAAGTGCCACGAAAAACACAGATACAGACCGACTGCAGAACGCGAAATGTTTTGGAATACAAATTGACGAATCAACTGACATTGGGAAAACAAAAACATTATTCATCTTCGTAAATACTGTGGACAAATCGACCGGTAAACTGCATTCTGTATTCTGGGAAATAATAGAACTCGATGGACTCAACGCGACAGCCATAACCAACAAGCTAACTCAAAGTTTTCAGGCACACCAGGTCGATTTGACGAAATGCATTGTCCTAACTTCTGATGGAGCAAATGTGATGCTCGGTCGCAAGAATGGGGTTTATCAGAACTTAAAAAGAACACACAGTCCTATAGCTATTGAATTTCATTGTGTTGCCCACAAAGAAGCCTTGGCGGTAAAGGACTCATATCATACAAACAATTACATCGGCGAAGTTGAAAACTTAATCAAAGATCTCATCACCTATTGTTCTACGCACAAACATATGGTCGCCTTGAAAAGCGTAGCTGCTGAGCTGGAGACTGAGTACGTTCTGATGGAACGTATTATTGAAATTCGTTGGCTTTCGCGAGAACATGCTGTGAAATTATTATTCCGATATCTTCCAGTTCTACTTAACCATCTAGCCAACGAATCGAACAGCGATGAAGTCTTATACAAGAAAATTGTAACCCGCCAATTCTTATACACACTCGCTTATCTAAACGATATTTTACGAATTCTTGGATCATTGAATTGTCATTTTCAAAAGTGTGGTCTTCATCCATTTGAGGTTCGACGTAAGGCTATTTCTGTTCATGATCAACTGCGCGATCTATTTATATTTGATGATAAACTACCAGAAACAGACTCCATAAAGGAATTGAAAAACATCATACAAAGAAGTGATGTCGTGCTTGAAGATGCTCCAATCAAGAGTAGTTGTCGTGCAGCTGCAGACCGCAGCTCTAAGATCGAAATGGACAAAGAAATTCGATTATTTATTTAAGCGATCGCCGAAAATTTATATAACCGTTTTGATGACGAACACGAAATTGTTGCGGCTGCCAAAATTTTCATTCCGTCCGAATGCACTGAAAATACCAATTTCCAAACGTACGGCGCAGATGAAATAAAGATATTATCGAAATTCTGTGGTCACTATCTCCCCAATTCTGTAGAATTGTTCAATGAATGGCAACAATTCAAGTACGAGTACTTGCGTGGGCAACAACGATCATGGCGAGAACTTCTTACAGTTATTATGAACCGACCGGAGGAATATCCTAATCTTTCGGAACTAAGAGAAATTATGTTGTGCTTCTGTGCAGAGAACGCCACGGTCGAGCGCGGATTCAGTCTATACAATCGTATAAAAACGAAGGTACGAAATCGTCTGCTTGCACCCACGACCGATATGCTTATGAGATGTACTCTCAATACCGATCGATGGTGCGATTATCAGTACGAAAAAGCATGTGAAATATGGGCCACCAACAGTTCGCGTCGTTATGCAGGAAATTCAACATCACTGTTGGATGACATCAATGAAAATTCAGTGACGGAACTGATAAATACCCTATGAATTAACGAATTAAAAATTCAATTTGTGAAATTAAATTCTTTCACAGAGAAAAGCGTTTTATCTTGGACATTTCTGCAAGCACAAGGAAAAAGTAAATGATGAAGGCACATAGGGTAGGCTTGTATCAATTGCTTAAATTACGACACTTGTAATAAGAAGTTGAAAATTTCCAATCTTATTAGACTACATCATATCATTCTAAAAATCATTTATAGTTTTATATTACGGGATTTCAACAAATTCGAAAATGTACATTAGTTGACCAGTGAAAACGCAACCATGCTGCTGTCTTAAAAGATATAAAATTATATTCTAATTATTTGACGAAACGTTTTCAAATAGCACATTATCAATACCACTAAGTTACGAAATATATCTGATATTTATATTGGTAATCGATTCAGAACAAGTAAATATCCAATAGTATTTGAATGATAATTCATGGTAAAATAAACTTCATAGTTTTACGCATTATTGTGATATAAATTATCTTAAGTCATAAAGGCGTAGACCTCTGTTTACATCGAGGATTGTATGATAATGTCCTTTCCATTTTACTAACAAACCAAATTTATGGCGAAATAGGTACGTGTACGGAACTTTGACTTATTACTTTCACTCAATAAGATTACTTCATACCAATTTTTGTAATGAAACTCATGTGTTTCTGCTTTTTTAGTGGATGTTTTCTAATTTATCATTTAACTTAACGTGTATCATACACCTAAGCACGTAAATTTTAGGTGTACAGACCCCCTCAAAAGTCTTGACCCCCTCTTAATTTTCTTGTTTTCTTTTCTTAGTCTCTCTCGCACGGGTAACTGATCACATGTACATGAATCAGTTTGCTTGTAATTGAAAGCAAACATCATGTTTTGAACAAAATGCTCAAAATATTTACGAAAGTTGTAAAATATCGGGAGAATAAGACTTTGTTGCCGTACAAACCTGATATCATGTTCAGTATCTTTTTTAGACTTCACCTCCAAATTATTGATTTCCGATGTTGCAACCTGCATCATGCTCTTCAATTATATTTACAGTGGTTCCAAATGTCCTCTTTTCGCATCACTAAATAATTGGCTATGGTTGCTATGGACGACGATTAGCGATTGGTTGGTCAAAACATCAGTTTTTGGTTGGTCGCTCAATAATGTCATGCGAGTACAATGACACACATTTCCTCTGATGCTGTTTGCCATGCCAGGACGATACACAACTCCGCCTGATATTGCTGTTATTAAAGCACTTTCGAGGGAAAGACTAAGCAACAGAGAAATATCAAAACGTGTCAAGAAAAGTAGGACTGCGGATCGTGTAGTTTGCAAGATGAAGAAAGGACAACCCTGTGAACCACTTCATAAGTCGGGAAGGCCAACAAAGCTGACAGTTCGAGCTAAACGAAGATTGAAGAGCATGGTCCTGAAAGATCGCCGAGTAACGTCTACGGAAATGGCATCAAATCTGACCGAAGTAGGAGTTCACGCGAGTCCTCAGACTGTTCGGCGTGCCCTGTGCCAAATGGGATACGTTGCTAGACGTCCAAAGCGAAAACCTCTGTTGACCAAGAGGATGATGCTTGCGCGCCTTACTTGGGCAAGGAAATACTCATCTTGGACCGAAGATCAGTGGAAGCGAGTGGTATGGTCGGACGAGTCAAAATTTAACCTCTTTCGTTCAGATGGACGACAGTTTGTAAGGCGAAGACGCGGAGAAGCTTATCATCCGGACTGTGTGCAATCAACAGTAAAATTCCCCGGAAGCACCATGGTATGGGGCTGCTTTAGCTGGTACGGAATGGGAAGACTGCAAATTTGTGAAGGATCGGTCAATCAGGAAAGCTACATGCAGATTTTGAATACAAGCTTGCTGCCTTCAATATCCACTCTGACGACGCTTCATGGATATTCACGAGAAGACATTATCTTTCAACAAGACTCTGCCCCAGCACACACAGTACAAAAGGTGAGTCTACAAGGTATTGATACTTTTAGATTTGCCAATTTCATTGTCTTAATCTCATTTTGTTATCAGGTTAAAGCATTTCTCGCCCTGAAGAACATCCGCGTAATGGACTGGCCCGGAAATTCACCAGACATTGATCCAATTGAAGAGCTGTGGAAGCAATTGGGAGATTTAGCAATGAAGAAAAACCCAAGAACGAAGCAAGAGTTGATTGCCTCCCTTGTTTGGGTATGGTACCATGAAATGGATCAAAAAGAACTTGCGCGCAAGCTCGTGGAAAGCATGCCGAGACGATGCAAAGCCGTAATTCAAGCACGTGGCAGAGTGACTAAGTATTGATTAGTACCTTCTTCGCTTTCTTGATATCTTGTGTGAAATATTTTTCTATTGACGCAAATTTTGTAACAAAGTATACAAGGAACATGATTGTTTTCAATAAGTGACATAATTAATTGCATTGGAATGATCTATCATCAAAGTATACAAGGAACATGATTGTTTTCAATAAGTGACATAATTAATTGCATTGGAATGATCTATCATCAAAGTATACAAGGAACATGATTGTTTTCAATAAGTGACATAATTAATTGCATTGGAATGATCTATCATTCACAAAGTGAATGTAGCAAAATAATCGGGCAAAAATGAGGGTGGGTCAAGACTTTTGAGCGGGAGTGTATGAGCGATTTTTTAGGTGTATAATACACCTCATATACACCTTAAAAAAAACCCTGGTGTGATCTGAAAATGCAAGCATGCAGTCTCAATTTATGCCTCGAAATCTTTTATAAATTTGGTGGTGCTGGATTCAAATTAATTTGTCAGTGAGAAAACCACAAAAATTTATCGGAGACTTTTCGTTCTAGCTAGCGTCGGTGAAAGGACATGTCGCCAAGCGCAAAGGTCGCTCAAGATAATTTACAAATCAAAAATTTTTACATTAAAATTTTAATAATTCTAAGTTTCTTAGATCGGGGAGGGGGGCACATTGAACATGTATTTGACCTTTCCTCCATAGTTCGAAAATTAAATCAAATGAACCAAATTCAAACTCGGTTGATAAGTTGAGGGCATGCATAGTAATCTCTGAGTTGGACGCTTGTGACATTTCATCTCCTCACAATTCGAATTTTAAATTTTTTACCTATGTGGTTCAATGTGCCCCATGCTTGGGGCATATTGAACCACCTGTGTTTATTGCTCTCTTATTCAACTTTATTAGACTTTATGTATCTCAACTATATCTCCAGCTCATGAATTATCAAAATCAAGCAACAAAATTCATAGATTGAGATTTTTATAGGCAAAAATGGTAGTGAATGTTTATGTGAAAAAGTACATGCTAATTTTTTTTACGGATTTTACGTCACTTTTTACCCCTACTGGGATCTTTGGACGTGCTGACTTTATAAGTCAGAGTTTTTGGAGTTATTGTGGTTGTTTGTAGCATTGTTGACCCTGCCGACTTCCTTCCACATCCAACCCCGGGTTCGACCTCTGGGACCATGACCTGAGAAGTGTCCCCGACCTCGACAACACACTGTGCCACGGACACCAGTAATTTCTGAAGGTAAAATGTTCATAGACCATCTGAGTTCTCAGATCAACTATTCATCCATAGAGGAACCTTGGTATGAGCATCACTGCTAATTGTATTGATACACAATTACATTTATCATTGTGATCACTAATTAGAGCATGAATTAAATTAAACCACCAACTACGCCTATAGATACGCATTCTGCCTACATGTAGACATGCAAGACACACCAGCATACCACTAGTCGACACATCGCACTCCGACTTGTGAAAAAGCCAAAGCACCAAGGTTGGGCACGCGATCCAAATATTAAGGTCCGCGATCGCCATTGAAATTTGACCTTCCGAGATTGCGATCGGGCAGTTGCTATATCTAGCACTTTTTCAAGTAACTGAAGGAATGTTATGATTATAATGCTTACTGTAGGCCTAACGTTTAATTTTTGCAGTTCTTGTGTTCAGCTAGACCTTGTTTGCTAAGCTTAAATAAATGAATATGGCGGCCCATGTGTTGCCTAGATCGTGATAAGGTTTCGAATGCAATATACACGTCACGATGACAGGGACTCGAGAACTTAAGGATGCGTCTTCAACATATTCCGACGCATATGAAGGAGATCTGTATGAGAATAGATTATTCACATAAAATAAATTTAAGATACGCAGTAGCATTTAGGCTATACTACCGCAACGATCAAGTGCTAAAGCAAATATTTTTGATTTAAATTGCAAAGCAAAGAGAAATCACAGGGCCAAATTACATTGCAATTTATTTTTATAATCTTTCCAGGAATGTCAGACAACTAAAACATTATTTTGGTAGGTAATTGAATGAAAACTTAAGATATGTTTTCAAACTAATAATTGATGAAATGCGAGATAAGCCCACACATTCTATTGATCAGGCATCGTCAGAGTCCATTTTGAGCGTTAACCATTAATCACTAGTTAAATGAATAAAAGTGAACGTTGTTGGCCCGGCCATCATCTGGCAAGCCTATTTGATTTTTGTGTTCTGCCACATTTTTTACTCCTGGCCCGTGATCTGTGATCTTAATAATAATGAATTTAGGAAATTGAAGCGATTGGATTAAGTCGAGCGATTCGTCTGTGGAGCAAGGTTCGTGACAAACCAAGTCTCCAAGAAATACTTGAGAAAGTTAACATCAAACTGATAGGGAAAATTGCTCACAACAAAACTCTCATCCTCTAATCAAACATTTTATTGTTCGCGGTGAAATACATGTATCAACTGTGCGCCATTCAAGATCCCTTTATCTCTATAACGTAAATCTGCATTATACAATAACAGCTTTAAATTCTTTCCATTCTCGTGAAAATTGTACCTTTTCATATACCGCTATCTACATTGAAACTTGATTTCTTCATATGAAATGCCACTCTGGGTGCCTAGAATATATAGAAAATATATAAAAAAAGTTGTAGTCAAATTCATTCAGCTTCATTTCTTTGCAGTTCGGTTCTGTCTGTAGGACAACACGAACACATTGAAAGGACTCCACGTCCTCCACATATCGAGACTGATGACTGTCGGATAACTGCGAAATGTTGTCCCAGAAAAGTTGTAGAAGCGTCCGCAGGAGTGGAAGATGAGTCGATTCACAGCGGTATCGAAAGATGGAGCAAAACTGTTCAGGTGCCGCGGGTTGTAGGATGGATCTTCACAACCGCAGATGGACAGGAGGTGAAGGATTACATGGATAGCAGACGAGAATACCTTGAAGATGACGATGAATTCTTCACAATTCCTCCAAATCGCTGTCCATACTTTTCCTTGAGTGTCTATACAAACAAATTCTATGCAGTATATCCTCCAAAGCTTCTTGTGTACAACTTAAATGTTTACTTTTATATATTGAATTTCTAAGTTCAGTTCGTGTTTAAAAACGTTCTATACACAGTCGCACTTCATGAGAATTGAAGAAGAACATACGTAAAATGAATTTTTATAACATCGTTCTTCATTGCTATATTTTAAAGACTGCTGTCATTTCGTTTTCCTAATCTGACGACAGCTGCGGAGAATGACTGAAAATTCTGGCTGGCAAATTCATTTCATTTCCATTAAAAATCATTTTACCATTCAGTTCCCAACAAATGATATTTCTGTTGAATTTTCATCGTCATTGAAAAATTTCTTTAATTTCTAATGAATTTTGAATTAAAATAACTTGAATTCTTTTCGTGTCTAATTTGCAAATAAAATGGCCTTCGAGAATATTCCTGAATGAAATCATTTAGCATTCAATTTCCCAAAAATTTAATTATGCTAACACTAATCGTGCTCAAGCATCTATGAAAAGCAATCAAGGTGATCACAATTCAAAAAAGTCGAGCGTTGACCGAAACTCGTCTTCTATTCATAAAAGTTTCTGACTTCCCTGAATAACTTCAGAGTTTTCCATTGAAATTAATCGTTCCAGGTACCAAATCATTTCCTGCATTTCTTCTAAAGCAACCCAATTTTTTGAGTCATTTAACTCTTCTATTTATTTTGGTTCTATTGGAAGCCTGGCTGAATTCAATAATCAACAAAAATATTTTCTACATATAATTCACGCATTGAGTAAAAAAATAAATGGTGAGAAATAGTGACGACCTTAGAAATAAAATTTAAATTTTTTTAATTAAATTAAAAATAAAAATAATGGCCTTTGACTGAAAACTTTACACACTCTTCCATCACTGTCAAGTGAACATGCGCACGCTCATTGCAATCACATAGACTGAATCGTGTGGACAATAACCATAAAATTCAATTCGTTGCACTTTATCAGTAGTCATTACATCAGACGATCAATCGCTTCGGAAGAGGCGTAATCAATTTAACTGAGGGATAACAATACAATGATATTGATGTGAACATGTCAGAACATTAATCGAAAATGAATTGTGGCATCTGATGGAGCTATAAATTTACTGTTGAAGCATTCTAGAAAGATAAATTCAAGAAAGTTGTCAAAATCTGAACACTTTAAAATGGCAATTGAAACTATTAAACATACAGGATGCTGAATTTAGATTAATTTCATTATCATAATTGCTATCAGAGCAGCCAAGATTATTAAAAGAAAGGGGCGGCTTGAAGATAAACAAAAACTGTTCTAAGAAGTTGATGCGGGCATCCGACTTTGCAAGTAGCCGTCAATACACCAACTAGGAGTTACTTGGAGAACGGCTGTTATTCACAATGGTCGGATTATTTCCGTCCCGATTCGATAACACAGTAAGTACATTGAATTTGTCAAAAAATTAGAAATTGACCTATGAAAAATTTTAAAAGTGCGATTATTAAAGTGATCGAAAAATAAACATTTAATTGAACATTTCAGCATACGTTTGATAAAGTTTTCACTTTCTGACAAAGCAGCTTCAGTGATAAAGGAATCTGAATTTGTTCGTGCATACTGACTAGGGATTGCAACCTGGTTAATCCGACGCTGATTATTCAGATCGGGTTGTGGTTTTAGTCCACACGGGTCGGGAACAATTTCGTTTCCAACCCATTTCAGGTTACCTAGTAAATTCATTTCAAAACCGGGTAACCCATGACATTTGCTACTATTACTCATTTTAGTCATTCGATTCACGAAAACATTGAGAAGCCTCGTGAGCATTGACGTGAATATGTTCGAATCGTTCGATGGATATTACATTTTACAGCCGAATGCCCCTTCTGCAGCCAACCAATTGTACAATGAGAATAGAAAATAAAGGGATCCATGAGTACTGTGATCTACAATCCTAATATGGGCATAGAAGCCGGTAATTCTATTCTTTCCCGCCCCCCCCCCACATTTTCTAACTTTTCCAAATTCATGAAATTTCATCAAACTTGGTCACATTGGATTTAGAATAGACTTCATCTACCACTGAGTGACAGTATAACACCACTGAGAAGTCTTACTCGAACCCCATGATGAAGGATTGGTCCCTTGGATACTCACATCACGAGGTACAGCTGTGATCATGAACGTCGTGGTATTGTTGTCTACAGACAAATGACGAGCAGTTGTCTAATTCTGAGACTGTAAATATTCTACAAGTCAGATAAGAGGAATTTTACACACTCAACGCTTTTGAGTAGTGAGACTGCCCTTAGAGCAAGAGGAGATCGTTAACGATGCAACACTCCCGGGTGTCAACAACATATGTGGTTGGGGGGGGGGGGAGATTAGAAGTACCTAGAAGCCTTTGTGTAGTTATTTTCACAGTATTGCTGATGTCAGACTTAAAATTTCAGTGCATGTTTACCGGACAACATTTGATTACACATCCAAAATCAGCATCCTGTAACAATCGGCATCTAAGGCTGTTCTCATCATCAATGGAAGCAACATGAAAAACAACTCATAAAACTACTTCCCTCACTTGCTTTCCAAGGGCAGAATCATTAAAAGTTCTCACATACTTTTTAAGAAATCATCGAGGGAAGCATTAGGAGAAGATACTTTGTTTTCTAAAGAAATCTTCAAGGTCTCCTTCCATTTCTTCTTTCCAGATGACATTGGTGCTCGTTTCGTAACAGTTATTTTTGTCATTGGAGTTACTGCACCTGTGTTTCTTCGAACTTCTGATATGCGAGCAGGGGTAGTGACCGAAGCTGCGTTATCTGTCTTCCTGAAATGAAAGATAAATATTGATCACTGAATGATCAAAATGATCTTTCAATGTTCACAGGCCTAAAGAATGAACACCAACGAAGACTATCAAAATAATCGCATTTGAAAAGAAGATTTTCACACAAAATATAGGTGATTGGTTGTTTCAATAAGACAAACTTAGGACACGTCGCAAGAGGAACAGATACTAAAATCGGATTTTCAAACGAATACCCAAGCAAAAATAATCATAAATTTGTAGGTACAGTAGAATGCTCATTCAGTGACACCTCTAAACTCTCAAAAATCGTCAATTACACACCACACTGACTCCACAAACAGTCCACATGAGTTAGTACAAGTATATAACGTATATAATAATTATTAATCATTTTTTACATATAATGCTCACTCTTGTATTGTGTAGAATGATTGTTTCCCTCTTTTTTTTAATGCTCTAATTTTGATAAGTATGATATTATTCTACTACAATGCACTTAGTAGCTACCGGGCCTGAGCACAAAGTTTGAAAAAAATGTATTGTATTTTGTTCATTTAATTGTCACACTAAGTACGAAGAATAATCAAGAACTTCTTCTGTGTGGATTGATGAACAATTAGAAGTAATTAGCTGCTCCAGTTTATCTAAGACAACAATGATCGATTGTAGTTAGTACTTGTATTACAAGTGTATGAATTGAAGAATTGTCTTCACTTTTCAGCCAATCAGCACAATCACTGACAGACAGGCGATGTCCACTTCGTCTTCTCCTCTCCCCGTCTGTGTTTGTCATCAGGCTCCGAACATCAGGATGGGCGAAGTTATCCCCCTGTCCCTCCACACATCGTTCTCGGAAGAAATTGTGAGTTGATTCAGTGTGCTTGTCCAGTATAGGCAGTTTTTCTCGACGATGTATAGTCTCAAGTCGAAGAATCCGAGTTACCAAGTTTTTGATAGTCGAAGATTTCCAAGACGAGACTACTGCATGATTAACAGAATCAGCCTCATCCAACACTTTCTTCAGCAGATATCATCTCAGCCGTATTTCAAACCAGTCTATATTTATATTTATTCGACTCTTGGTTGAGTATCCGAGCTCCAATGTTTTTGTCGATCTTTCTCGACAATGTGTTCCCTTGCTTGCTTCAAGCTTCCAGATGGCTTGCTTAAACAATCATATCCAGAAGCTCGCTTCGCCTCGAAATCGAGGTCTTTTTTCATTTCTTTTCGAAATTCTCAATAAATATTTCCGGATTGGAAAAATAGATTGACAATTGAATCTTTCCGCTTTAACTAGAATTGATTGATGTCGTGATGCACGCGACCCGTGTGCTTACAGTTCGATGATATTATCGCAGGTTTTCTCCACTTCCTCACACTGCATACTGAGCGACCAAAAGTAGACATTTTTCTAGCGACTTTACTAGGTGAATCCGTCATGCTCGTGATTAGAATTTCAAAATGCTTCGTTCCATTATTCTCTACGGAGACACGAACAAGAATTATGCTTGGTTGTGTTGTGTGATGCCTAGCTGAGGCTAGAAGAATTTTCTTTGCTATGATTGGTCTAGTGCTTAGCACTCAATTTTCATTCAAGCTTATCGGCGTATCTCTATACCGTTCATATGGTGATATGATGGAAAAACAAGTTAAGTTTCGTAAAGTATAAAATCTATGATTGATAAAGTAAATAAAAAAAGTTTCCGCTGACTAAAATATTCGATTGAATGGTGTAAGTAAAAAGGTTAACACTTATGTTGCGCAGAGAACACCAGTAATTATAAAAAAATTTTTTTACTGTGTATGAAAAGCATAGATTTGTTCACTCAAACAAACATTTTTTGTGTCACTGAAAAACGTCACTAGATTTTTGTGGTGTCAACAATAAAAACTGACGCGGTGACTGCAAAACTTACTGTAATTTAAATTACATTCAGTGAGTTTCTTTCAAAAATGTGAAATGTTTTTATCTAATTATTTCATATTGATCATGGCACAATTGAACACATTCGCTTGCAACTTTTTAACAACTACTTGTTTATCTTTCAAATAATGATAGTTCAATTAATGTAGACTTGGAACCTCTACTCACGTGCTTGTTCGAGACTGAATGGATAACTGTAAATTTGAATAAATCATTTCAAGTTGTAACTCAGACACACTCATCCAAGTTTCAACTGTTCTTTTATTCAAAGAAACATCTAGCCTCATTTGAGTATAGTTTAGAGACTTCGTTAGATGTGAACTTACATCTTAGCGTTAGGGGAAAAATCTAAATACAGTTGATCCATTGATACCAGTTAGCGTAATTTCTTTCATACGGATTCTTCATCTTTTGCTCTATCACTAGCAAATCGTTAATGACCTGATATTGAAAGGGTCATAACTAGGGCAATTTTTTGTGACATGAAAATCTAAAAAGCATGACCCAACAAAGCTTAAAATATAACCAAATATGACCTAAAAACTCAAATTATGACCTAGAGACAGACATGAGAATGCTCGGCGATGATTTTGGCGGAAAATATTGGAAGCTTAATATTGCGCTTTGATGATCGAAATTCAATCACTTCGATTTTGGGGTTGGAGATAAAACTGTATGTCAGAAACAGTATGTCGAAAACATGCTTTCAACTGCCAGTAAATAACAGTTTGTCAAGTTTTAAACATACTTTCAAAGGGTTTTACCATGCTTTCAACAGGTTTTTTGATGTCTTCTTTAAGCTATTATTATCAATTTATAGCAAACTTTTCAATGGTTTGAAATATTCTATATATTCTCAACATCGATAGTCATTTACCGGTAAATTGTCCATTTTGACTCACATCTGTATAAGTTCCACTTTGAAATTCAGTATTTTGTTTAGCTATCACGTAGGTATACTATTGAGCTGATGGAAAGCTGCAGTGTTATGCATGCGACTTCCAAAAGTTGGACGAACTATCCATTATTCTAAATTCAGTCATTGTCATTTTCTCATCTGCAGTCCCCGAGAAAGCCTTCTCAATTTAGAACTTACCGCCAGCTTAGAATCTCACTTGGAATTGAAAATGCCATGAGACATTTTTAAATCATCAATTTAATTTGAGTTTTTGACTTGATGATAGGAATTTATCACTTAGTCTTGTCAGATATCCGGGTGTTTGATAGATACATGTATTTTCATGAATACTAAAATCATTTAAAACCCTTAGATGTTTTCAGCTTTTTTAAAGTAATATGGGCCTTTTTAAGGGGTCGAAGCAACGTAGTATGTTTTTAATGTATTCCTCAGTCCTTTTTACAGTTTTAACAGTAATAAACGATTTCTACGCATATTTATGAGGATTTCAAAATAATCAATGCGTTCTAAAAATCTTCTTACTATTCCTGTTTTGAATAAACAGTAGGTCTTACCAATTCAGAGCATAAAAATCGATATTTTGCTGGTAGAAGTCGAGCATTTCTTGAATATCAACACAGATATAACGCAAATTAAGGTCAATGAAACGATAGATCAACTTAATCGTGTACACTATGACCCCTAAGGATTGTTATTTTATATCTTTCTTGTATTTTTGGCATGTAGGGATTGATATACATGTATATCAATTCATTTGATACATGCTACCACTTCACCAACCTCTACAACGGCTAAATAGTAATGAAAAATATTATTAACAGGATGTTTAAAGCTCAACTTAAGTCGTCAAAACATGTTATGTACTGACCTTCGAACGGAGACCGACAATTTTTTAACTGAAATGCAGAAATTGTGACTATACTACATCAAACTATAATTACAATTATCATATATATACCGGAATATATATATAATAGCAATATATTAACATGAACTTATTATAACTTGATATACAACTTGCTTATAACTTAATAGCTGGTTCGATCAGTTTTAGTGATAAGATAGTTTACATTGTGACTTGATACCCTGATCAAGACAAAAATCCTCTACATTTCATTGATTTTATTCCTACAAAAAGTGTATGACCTCCCCCCCACCCCAAAAATTTTTAAGGCATTTTTTAACGAATCTCGGGAATCATCATTTCGAACCCCATCTTGGCGGAAATCCGCCAAATTGCGGAAGATTCTCATGTCAGTAGAGATCGTAAATTGTAGTTTGGCAAGATTTAAAAATCCTAAAATACAGCAAAAATCATGTTTCCATTTTCAGGCAAAAAGTTCAATTTAAGACAAATAAAACGATTTATTTCAAACTTTTACCACAGCGCACAGCATATCCATTTACAGTTTGTTGTACAAAACAGTGATGTAATTTACTTAGTTTGATGTTAAAGAAAGTATGTCTTCGCATACCGAAGGCTTTACCGAAGCAGCGGAATTGGCTGACAAGGAAAGGCAGACGATCGACAAACGAGCCAATCCTGGCGCCGCCGGTAACATTCATTTCTGTAGGCAATGCATGCATTGGAACTGTCCTCAGACTGCATTGTGCTGCTGATGAGAAGACCAACATTGCGTCAGTATAGTTCTGCAAGCATCGGTCATTTCTATATCTACTTCCTGGCAACTCTAACAGTCTAAAACTACAACAAAATGACCAAAATATGATGAGACACAGAAAATATGACAATATTACCTTACCCTAAAAATATGACATGTCATAAATAATTGCCCTAGTCATAACAATAAAAGCTAGGACGGCAGTTGGGGAGTTTACTTACTTTATTCGTGTATAAACGATCTTTTTGCATTGTTGACACGTGAGAATCTGCAAAGGAAACATTCGTAAGTGACTTTGTCCAAGCAGTCGATGATACTCAAATACATAATTGAGAGAGCCTAAACTTGGAGCCTATCAGCAGCATCAGTCGTAGAAATCGTTTGTGATGGTCTGGACATGTATACCGAAATAAGAGCGATGATTGGGTAAAAAGTCTGGAAGATAGAAAGTACAGCAAAAATGGAGCATCCGAAGAAGTCGTGAGACAAACGGTGGCAGCTGATTGCCGTCTGTAAAATCTGACATCTGAAGCAGCCCTCTACCGTCAGAGTTGGAGGAGATATATGGGAAGAAAAAGTCGGACGAGATGACATTGAAACAAATGGACTCAAAACGCGAAGTAGAAGCAAGTAGCAAGTATAAACGTATTTCACTACAATGTTGGCATTATGTGAGTATTTTTTACACATGCAAAAAAGGCGAATTATCTCTAAATGATGGGATACACATGTACAAGTACAGTAAATTAAAAGAAACCAACATCAAAAATACCATAAGGTACTAATAGGGATATATGCTTTTATTCCTAAAGATTTCTCGGAAACTGGGACAATTGACTATGTTACAGGCGAATAAGGGTATTCCAATGTGCTGTGCAATATTCGTTGTGTAAGAGAGTGAATTTACCTGCACTGGAAAAAAATTTAGTGCACTTGTGCGTGTCCAGGAATCTGTTATGACACGCTGTGAACAAAGTAAATCTAGAGTGTGATAGACGAAAATGTGAAATGAACCGATGTTTTTTCGTATACCTAAAGATTTTGAGCGTACCAACACACATCAACGAACAAATCAAATTCTTACCTCACGCAATAGTGGACGATTTCTTATCCTTCGCACAGACATTTTAACTGAATTTTTGGATTTTCCAATTTGTCGAAAGCAATTGCAACACAAGCCTCTCTTAAGAATACCTTCTGCAAAATGTAATGAAAATAATATCGAACTGAATAAAAAGATAATAAAAAGGTCTCCAATTCGTCTCAAACGGATTTTGGGAAACCAAAAAGAAACTTTCAAAATTTACCATTAGCTGATTCTTTTCGAACAACACTTCGTAACGCGAACATAACGAAAAATGAATGACAATATACATATGTGAAGTGGATTAAAGTACAAAATAAAGGTCAGTGCCAAAGAAGTGCGAGTAATGCTGGGGTGGCTATGTTTCTGAAGACAAAACTGGACGGATTGAGGCTTCAAGGAATGACAGTCATCATTGGATGGCGTGGGAGCGCCAAATACTCGAAGTTAGAGGTCCTTTGTTTGGCGTGATCGATGATGTGCACGTGAACGTGTGATGTGTAACTGCGCTTGCCAGTACTGCTGTATAATGTCTGCACTTCTCTTGCATCAGCCGTTGCGGAAGATGTCTGTTGAGAGGTCGAGCTGGAATCTTGGTGGTTGGGAAGACGATCTTGGGCTCAGTGGTATAGACCGCCTGCTGCTGCATTACGGACTCTAATTCTCACTTCACTTGAGTACTACTCATCCAGGTACGAAACCATCAGGTAAGTTGCTTTATTTTTCATGCCAGTTGCAGATTGTCTTTGTTGATACAGGCTCTACTTTTCGATGAATGAGGATGAATGGCTATTATCGCGCTAAATTTCAAAGAGAAACTTTCATCGAGATGCTGAGTACCTCAAATCCGTCTCGCACAATCAAAAATATGTTTTATTAAATTTCTTTCATAGAAAGTAGAGGTAAAAAAATAAAACGCAACCCATACAAATGTCGCCTACGCATGGACCCAGAGGACTGTCCATGGCAACATCATCTTTTAGAAAAAAATTGTTATTACATTTGAATTGAATTTTTCTACTACACTGAAGAATCAGGGATTTACATGTAGTTTTGAATAACGAGGAGGATGCGGAATGATGCCGCATGATGTTATTTGGATAGTGGGCGGTAACTAAATGATCCACTGTCGTGAAGCCCATTTTCTATAGACGACATTTCAAAAAAGCATACAAAAAGTTTCGTAGCGGGCGATCATCTGATTTCTGTCAGCTGCCGCGGTAAAATATCATATCATTTCTGTGGCGCTTGTCTGACCAAATTTCCTTGCCTGCTGCTGCTTGGATGATTACTTGTGTAGATTATCGCTTTGTTATTTACAATTGAGCAATAATTACTGTTCTATCTGAAAATCAGATGGAACCCATTACCTCGGAATTACACAGATGAGAGTACAGAATGATAAAAAATCAGACAACACTCGCAAATGGAGAGGTCCGACTGTACAAAACATAGAAGTAGCAATAGCAACATTATCTGAAAAGCCCTGAATGCAGGAGAAATCCAAAGATTCTTATCCCTGGAATTAGCCAATAAAAAAGGTATCACCACATAGATAATTTATTAATTAATGCTAAATGATGCAAAATAAAAACGTTGTGATATAATACAAAGCTGTTTTTATGGAGATTTTATGTCAGTATGACTGTCTTTGAGAATGATAGATTCATTATATACTAATTTTGACATTCATCGGTCATTTACGTAGTTGACCATGCGGCGAGAGAGATTCGTCATTATCGTTTGTCCAAAATGGTAGCAAAAATAGCAGTTCTCTCGAGATACTTTTTATGGTCAGAGTAAGAAAGTAATAAGTTAAAATGGCTTTGACAGGGCCTTCGGCGTCCAGCGCCTTCTCATGTGGTAAAGTCGGCAGCCTGTGTGAAGTTTATAAAGAGTTGAGTGATATTAAGAAGTGTGTTGTGCGTCAAGTGTGAGGTGATTGAAGTGTGAAGACAGACTGTACTGCGGTAGTTCATGTTTTCTATTGATTTTCGGCTGAAGCTGTGTGATTGCTTTTGATTCGGTAAATGTTGTGTCGCGAGTGTTATCGAGTTTAGCAATGAAACCGACCTGAAAATCCCCGACGTCGCCTATGTCGTTGTGCTTATTTCTAATATGCTCATACAAGGCACTGCTAATTGATTTATTCTTAATGGCTCTTTTGTGTTCGTTGTGCCTAGTTATAAACTTACGAGCGGTTTTACAAATATAAAATTCATTGCAGCGTTGACAAGTGTACTTGTAAACTACAAAAAAAGTACCATACATTAGCGACAAATGCAATAACTTAATAAAGAAAGCCATTAAGAAGTATGACTTGCCAATTAAAATTGCTAGCGACTATGGAAAACAGTCAGCTAAGTATCTTAATAACAAAAAATATAGAAACAATTGTAACTGTGACATTTGTTTGCAATTAATTAAATTGTAGTTTACAAGTACACTTGTCAATTTTATATTGGTAAAATAAGTTTATAACTAGGCACAACACAAAAGGTATGAGCATATTAGAAATAAGCACAACACGTCGGGATTTTCTTTCAAAACTCGATAACACTCGCGACACAACATTTACCGAATCAAAAGCAATCACACAGCTTCAGCCGAAAATCAATAGAAAACATGAACTACCGCAGTACAGTCTGTCTTCACACTTCAATCACCTCACACTTGACGCACAACACACTTCTTAATATCACTCAACTCTTTATAAACCTTCACACAGGCTGCCGACTTTACCAATTACATCGACCGAGAGAAGGCGCTGGACGCCGAAGGCCCATAAAAAGCTCGAGAGAAACGATTATCTCGACGATAATTCATCGGTCAGTTCTCTTAAGTCGTGATGTTTAGCATATTGACAGATTCACATGACCATGCACATACAATTTAATTAAGCTTTATCTATGTTTTCTCAGGTGATGTTAAGTTGTTTCATGTATACAATTCTTCGAATAAATGATGATGATGTTCATCTTAACACATTTGTCACATTTGAAAATTTTGTACACTTAAAAAGTATACTTTTGAAATATAATTTTACTCAAATATAAATTTGATTACAAATCATAATTACTATTCTTGTTGATCTTGACAAACATCTTAGGGTTATTTAGTATGTTTGCACATGTGCATTAAAGGCATTAATTGTGTTTAAAATTGAATTAAACTCACCATTGTAGTTTATAGTGAAAAGTCTCTCCCACTGTTTTTATCCACTTGTTATTCAAAAATAAAAACTATGTACAAAGACAGACGCTTCGTTTTTGTGACTCTGTCACAGTCCTAGTGCAGGTAAAGACGGTAGTAGCGGAAGTACAAAAATGGAGTGATCTCCAAATACTGCTCGATTCGTTAGCTGGGGATATCTGTCAACCAGCTTGTGCAGCGTTGCCACCGGGCCTCGAGACCCCATCCGCGCAAGACGATATCATCCACGCAGGTAGTGTATCCATGCACGGTAGTATAAATGACGGTCTAAAATCAAGCCTATGATATACTAGGAAATTGTATCCGTGAGGAAAACATTTTCGTTGTTCTTGGAAACTATCTACTAAGCAGTGGATTGTTATAAGTTGTTTCATGGAAAATGTTTACGAAAGGAAAGTTTCTGTTGCTAGAAACTTGTTCTAGCCTCACGGATGTGATTGACCGAACGAAAAAAAAATCAGGAAGCTAATTTTTGAAAGGACCCAGTATATAACAGTCATTACTACATTAATTTGGGACACTAACATATCGCATGGTATAGTTCGATTATAAGCAAGAAATTAAAAGACAGAAAATGAGCTACGCGGTAAGTAATGTATGCAGCTCATATTGTCCACTTGTAATTTTTTAATAGAATCTGCCTTATCTCAAAATTGACCGAAATCAACACAAAAATAAGGATTTCCTGATATATCAGGAAAAATCACATCCCTGAGCCTTTTTTTGAGTTCATTGATACGAATGACCATTTTAGCTTAACCACATCGAAAATACGCTCCGCGCAAATTATGTGTTGAGCTTAAACTAAGTTCACTAGGTGACATTGCCCTCGTAATTACCGAGCACCCCAAACATCAGTTTATACTTACGCGCGTACACACGCGATGCACTAAGAATCAGCAATCACATGATCTGGTACTGTCAAAACATAGGGAATGTTTATGAATACGCGCGGGCGAGCATTCATAGTTTACGCGTCGTCTACGGTTGTCCGCGTTGCCGCTTGAACCACGGATGATCTGCTTAGCATGTTCTGTCTGCTCTGAACATGAAATCTAAGTCCTATCACATTGTTTATCCTCCGATATATACAGACACATGAGACGCAAAGTCTATATAACAGGAATGCCGACAGATGCTGCATTGTTGCAGTAATGTCACCCGTAACCACGAATGTGTTAGGGTCATGTGAAATTGCGCGTGGTTTACGCGTGAATTACGTGTGGCATGTCCCCTAGTGAATTGTTATTATTATTATCACAAGAAAATGAAAACACATTTTTTCAATCTTAACAAAACATCCCAATCGATATAACTCACAAACACTAGTTAGAAAATTCGGACATCAAATCAAAGTCACTTTCAGCTATAGGCTTACCTACATATTTATCGATAGTCTAATAGTTAAATCATGTTATATGCAGTCAAAGTAGTAGTTTTAGTAGAAAAAAGGGTTAATTGTATGCATGAATTGACAAGAGATAAGCTACCGGGACTTCAAAAACATATCTCTTCTAAATTTACAACCTAAAACAAAAGAAAATTTTTCTGAGACCTTCATCCGCGCACGATCAGGCCCATCCGCGTAGGTTCCGCGCACGCGCAGCTCAACCGCGCAGTTCCCCCGTTCAGACCTGAATTCTTAGTCTTGGATAAATTGTGCTTGCAAATTTGAAATCTTTAATATTCATTCTGCGGCGATGAAAATATTTCGCATGTTCGGAAAGGGCACTGTTATTGTTACCAGCTTTTAAACTGCTTGCATGTTCTTTTAGACTGGTATGAAAACTGAAAAGGACTAGTTTGACCGATGCGTTATTTTTGAATAAAAAACAGGAGGATAAAAACAGTGAGAGACTTTACACTATAAACTACAATGAAAAATTACCTCCAGCATGACACAACCAATTACGACTTACCATTACTCGTTTGGCTTTCCTTCATTTCGTAGAAGCGGCTGAAACAGAAAGTTCCAATGAATTACACCTGAATATGATATATTTAATACTGTAAACATCGGTCTTTGGGTCGCTTAACGACAGAAACGAAAGTTCCTATAACAGAGATAGATCCTCAGAATTGAAAAATATAAGCACCAACCTCCATGACAGCTATAGGTGATGCGCTTCGCCTACAAGAGATTGATAGCACGACTCGAAGTGACCCAAACTCTAGTTTAAAATATTCAGAGTGGCTGAACAAGCTGAATGACTATGCAACCGGCTGCTCAGCGTTTATTCATACCGCTTGCTGTATATATATTAGGGTGGTTCAAAAAAATCTTAAGTTGGAAAAGTCAGGGTGCACGTCGCTAAAAGTATTCCTTTTAGTAATAAAATTGTACATGTGAAGTTTTAGCTCGATTGGTCAAGGTTTAGGGGTCGCCCATAGAGGTCAAATGTGCAAAAATTGCTAAAAATAGCCCCTGACGTCATCAAGTGACCTCGAATGACCTTTCTGACCTTGTAAAATAATAGATAAAGGTCACATTTCTATCTGTTGGCAATATATTATATTGCTCTAAAATGCTTGGTTTTATCGCAAATTAGAATTTAAGGTCCGAAAATCATGCCTTGGGATGGATCGCGTGATCAATGCAATGGTGGCATGACAGCATAAAATGTCAATTTGTGATGAAACTAAGCAGTTTAGAGTCATTCAATGTATTACCAATGATTATAAATGTGACCGCCATCTATCATGTTATGCGGTCAAAAAGGTCATTAGAGGTCATTTGATGACGTCAGAGGCTATTTTTAGCTCAAATTTGGATGTTTTATTCAAATTATTTGATAATGCCTTCAAGTATAAGGCAGAACAAGTAGGCAAACTTTTGTCTAAACTAGACATCGGATAATTCAAAAGACGAATAAGCCATGATAGATGCCTATCAGTTAATAGGCACTTGAACTGACAGTTTTGATTAGAATTTTATTTGATTCCAACTGTAATTTTTAGGAGTTAAATACGATTTTAATATATAGTTGTTTTTAACCACCCTACAACATTTTTGACATGAGTTAGGATCGTCCATGATGACTGAAGTGCATGCTTACAGTGGCAAAGCAAAATTCTTCAGATAATTTTCTTGAAAATTGATGCTTTTCAAAGATTGCATTACGATATACAATCAGAAGACAAAATCAACTTTAGAGCAAACAACTAACAGAAGATATTGTAATGCACAAATACAAAATATATTAGGAATGTAACGCACGCAAAGCAAAATAGCTTTCTTGCGAATTGGGAAAACTAGAATTGCTCCTGATTCTCGATGTTCGTGATAGTTCGATGTATTAGACTCGACAGCAGACCACAGACGAACAGCCTATCTCCCATGCAATTCATTCACTCCTCGAAGGCATCGAAATTTTCTGCAGGAGACATGCCTTTAGGTAGTATAGGTAGATCACCTTTGTCATCCATCGGGCAGAGTACGGTCTCGTAAAGCCTGAACCTCGCACAACCGCCTTGTTGCACGTGACAAATAGTAGAAAACTGTTGTGTTAGGCCTACTTATCTATTAGGATTAGGAAGCATACTCCACTGCGTACTACTTTGACACTCATAGTCTTATCAAAAAACATGCCAATTACTCCACCCTTCATTTTCTACTCATTGAGAATCGCAATCACTACCATGACAATTTCGAATCACCAAAAATATGTTCTAGCTCACCTAGTGCTGAGATATCCTTTCCATTGATGATGATGGGAAGACGCTCTTGCACTTCATTGTAAGGGAGGGTAGGCTCTTCCCATTCAAGTAACTGACGTGATTATCAAATGAGACGCTGTTGCTGACGTTGCTTCTTGAGCCTAGAGGTTACTCGGGCTCGCCTCAGATGACTCAGGACGATACTATAGTGGCTGTCTCAAAGCTCTAGACAGGTGAAATCCTTGACCCTTTGAGAGTCCAAAAGATGCTCATTTTGAATGACACCAATGCTGCGGGACCATTCTTTTATGTCTTTTTTGGTTTCCATTGATTATTTGAATTTCAAACGCTTCGTTGACCATTTCAAACAGGAGGAAGCTGATCTGACGGATTCGATTGACATGTCCAGTACATGTAAGGAGTCTATGCTAGCAATAAGGAATCAGTTATTTAACGCTTTGTGAACATTCGCATTAATATCAGCAGTAGCTTTGCCATTCTTGGATATCGTGTAGGGGTGGAATATCACTTTGAAATATCATCAAATAATCGTCGAAGATAAGACTGATTCCAAAGAGGAATTTGATCTGAAAAATTTTCTCTCCATCAAACGAACGACTTGGCTAGTGTCAGGCTAGTGTAAGTCAACAAGTCTCATAAACAGGGGTCTTTATCAATTTCCAAACTATCTAAAACATACTTTAGATTTCTATCATGCATGAAGAGTTTGCTCACACATGAAATAAGGTCAAAATTTATCACAATTACAAAATCGAAATTCACTTGATAACCTAAATATAGGATCAACTAAATATTTCCAGAGCGAAGTGTCGAGATGACAAGATAAACCCTTAGCTGCCTCTTTTGTGGAAGAAGTGATTTATGTTAAATTTTTCTCATTAAAAATATGAAGATGAAGATGTATTTCACTCGGCAGGCGTTTCTAACATTTGAAACTTTCAATGCGAAATATTAGGAAAAGCCATCAATTATCTAGAAATACCATAAAATATAGCAGAATTTTTGGGGAAAAGGAGGAAAACACATTTTTTAGCCAGAATGTCGAAAAATAGACGACTTGACATCCTGAGTGAAACACCTTTCCTTCCTTGCCATCAAAATTGTGTCATGTTGCATTAAGTTTGTAAATATATTTTGGAACAACAGGAAATGTCAGAAAAGAAAAACATGAAGAAAAGAGACAATATCAATGTTCCAAGTTATATCTGACTTTGTCAAACAAAAATATTTCAGTATTACAAAGATGGTCAGAGTACAGGACGGAGCAGAAAAGCATCATGTTTTGTAAAAAACTCCTAACTTTTCATAGAAATCAAATGAATCGCATTGTGCTAGACAAAGGTGTTGCCACAAGCCTTTTCTGAAAAATCGAATTCGTCGTATGAGTAAGAATATGAATGTACTTAATAATCAACACTATCATAAAACTACAGAGGAATTTCATTATCTCAGTCATAACATGCAACCGCACATAACTTCAATTTCATAAAAATCTTTTGACTATAATCCAATATCACCGTATGAATGCATCTATCGCACACTACCTTCTTCTTCTACTTCTTCACCTACCTAGTATCTGCACGGGGTCGTCTGCTCAATCAAAGCACATCTCCTGAGGTCCATTTTCTATTTAATTGTGAGTTCTCTAACATCATTCTTATATCTCCTTTTTGCTCTTCCAGTAGGTCTCTTGCCCTTTAATTCCATCTAAAAAACTTTCCTGATATCGCTATCTTCTTCACGTATCACATGTACGAACATCTTAGTCTGTTATTCTTTACTATGTTTTATTACACTTCTCACTCAAGCCTGATCTCTCTGTGTATCTTTTCTCTCAAGCGGATTTCCAACATCCATCTCAGCATTCGCACTCCAGCTCTTCTCAACAGTTATTCATCAGTTTTTCTTCTATACCAACATTGGCCTCAGTAAAGCATTGCTGATTTGATGACAGCTAGATTTACCCCAGTTCGCAGAAAACTATTAGGAAAAACACAAGAAACTTAAGGTCGCATGCAACTCAGCTCATGTCTCTCAGCATTTGTACAGTAATCCGAGGAAACTGCTCATACAGAAATTAAGGGATTAAAATCAATAGTTCTAATGAAAAGTTAGGTGAAGCTAAATTTCAGAACAGTTCTACTTATTAAATTCAATCTGACTTTCATATTACAAAGATTCTAGAGCTGTGATAAATATGTGGTTAAAAAATTGATTAGATGTTTCTCTTTCAATGATAGGAGTTATAAAATTCGTCAAAATGAAGTTGTTGATCTGGAGCACATTTAATTTTCACATAATCTCCTTTTTCACATTTGATTTTCGAATCTCCCTATTCTTTTAATCTATTAAATCCCTCTTTGTTCAAGTATATACGCGTACAATTCCTATATAAATTCCTTCTACGACTTGCAACTTCTGCGAATATGCTAATTTAGTAAAAACTTTCGCATTCAGATTACACTTTAAAACAAACAAGCATGGTGACTACAAATGTTGTCTGACATAGGATTTCGTCCTGAGGATTCACGATTATTTTCAAGCACCGAATTCACGAGAATTCATACCGGGATTCCCAGAAAGTTGTTTTATGTTGTGTGATCTGGACTTCGAAGCCGTATGTTCAATAACCAGGTAGGTAGGGTCTATTTTCTAATGCAAAGGACTACCTACACTCGACTGAGAAATTTGTAATTACATTCTTCCTATAACAAGTTAAAAAAATCAAGTGATATTTTATGCCCATATTCCACACAATAAATTGAGTGTCATTGAGTGTAATGTTTCAATAACATTCAATAAGATAGAATAAAAACAACATTTCAATAAGCTTTACATCATGGCTTGATTTTTTAAATTTCACGGGTTACCAGGAATTCCCGATAATGATTCCCAAGAATCATTTAAGCCAAATGTCTGACAAGAACAAAACCTACTAGAGAAATCAGTTCATGAACGCTACGGAAGTTCAATTCAATTCAACAGCAATTATTGGAAATTCTGTTTTCTCACTTGACTCGTTCAGAGTTTACCTGTGATAGGATTTATAAATCATTCACTCACAAGCTAAAAAACACGGATCTCAAAAATAATGACTTGCTTACCGACTTGCAGATAATCATTTGACTCACTTATAGCCCAATTCAAAATAATGCTATATACATGTATAAAACCGGGTAAGACTCAAATGCGACATACCTGAAATAATACGGAGCAAGGTCTGATGTTTCCATTAACTTCATCATTTCTAAATGATATTGCGTTCCGAGCGATTTGCTACATTTTGAGGTTGTAGGAAAAGAAGAAACATCTTGTTCTTCACTTTCTGTCCTTTTTTCCATGAAAGTTTACACTGGTCGAAAATCTGAAACGAAACATTTTGCTATCCTCATGATTCCGCAGTATCTGAAAAATGTGCCCAGATTTAAAGTATTTAAGCACAAATATTTAACAATCAAATTATCATGTTAATTAAAATTAACAATCAAGGTATGCATATTAAGCGTTACAAGCCAAATCTCTGCAAGCAGAAGGATCTACTGATTAACCTTCTCTTGCCATGGTAAAATATGTTCACACTTAGCTTGTTCTTTATGTCTTAACTTATAATTTTATCTCATTCCGGGTTTTCCACCGAAGAGACCGGCCGAAAGGACCCATGGAATCAAACTTCGCAATGAACTGCGCGCTATTTTTCCTCTACAAAACAATCAAATTAGTCGTTGATATTTTCAACAGCGAATTTGTTGAAGTCAGTGGATATTTTTCGCATCTATGGACAAGTTAACTGGCACTCTGCAATCTCAAAATGAAATTTATTGCTAACTACATCATTTCCTTGTCTCATGCTGTGTAAAATATAATGATAAGCGCAATTTTTATTTATCAATCATCACACATCGCAACAGGACAATTGACACTAGATGAGATGTTGTCATCCTTTTGATTACTTCTACATGTGCAAAAATAACTGAATATTTTGACAATATGAGGTGAAGTTGTGGGGATGTAGGATGCACTAAATATTCTGTAGTGGATTTTCTCGCAAATATTCTTGTCAACAAAGAGCTTGAATGCATCATATGGTTCTTCACCTGATCAGTAATTGAATAATGACATGAGTGGTCAGCAGGCGTAAAGGGAAGGGATACATTGACGGCGAAGTAGGGTGTCGGACTGAGTGTGCGCGCTTAAGACCACAGTGGATCCTGTTAACGCAAGAAAGACTGGCAAAAGAAGTATGGAGCATTCTTTGAGATCCAAAGAAATTTTTTTCCACTATTCCTCCACGATACCATAAAACGAATCACTTTGTTTCCAAGAACAACATCTCTTCACTTAAGACTGTACTTCACTTATAAGTTCATTTATAAGTATAATCCGGAACGCGAAGCGCAACCAAAAAATTCTCCAAAATCGGATCGCGGATCACAGAGTGCACTTGCGGTTGCAAAACCGGAGCACGCCCACCTCTGCAAATTATAATTTATGCGTTATAACTTATCAATTGATGTGTAAGTTGCTTTCCATTTTTCACTGCCCAACCGCTTGTTCCCTATCTGGATGTTAAATATATCTATGTTATCTACGGTAGGTGTTCACGCGTAGACATGGTACGAACAATAAAGACTTCGCGGCAATGCGACACAGCAAGGTTAAATTGTCTATAGGCTACCACAGAAGTCTAAAAATAAGTGATAGAACAATATACGGTACCAATAGATAGGTTCAAAATAATAATCTACGATGACAAGAGGTGCCTTTCTGGAGATTGTCTATACCGGTAAGCATTCATCCATTGGAAGTAACATTCCATATTGCAACATCGCGTGCATGAGACATGAAATTAATAATACCTATAGATGTACCGGATGAGTGTCTGACAACTGAAAAGCGCATCACAATCCACAGGAAAACGTATATGGGCAATTCCACGCAGTCACGAACTTTGCAGGATTTATTGTTACATTTTTGATTGTCATTCCTAACCTATTGAACCGGTGATAATCATACTTTATTTGAATTGGCTGCAATATTCACTGTTAATGAAACACTAGTCAAACCGATGAAAAAATGTGTATTTGATGGTTTAAAATACAATCGTTTGAGTGGTCACAGAACGACACGACTTTTTCGAAAAAAATGTAAACGTTAATAGCCTCCAAAGCTCGGGATTCTTCATCACGAAATTTGCTCTGATTGAATAGACTAGTATGCTATTTGATCAACTTAAATGCTGAAAAGAAATCTAGAAACGTTTGATTACTAGCAGTTCATAAGTTTCGGGAAGTGCGGTCACGAACGAACATTTTGTCCAACTTCATCAGAAAATATATTCGAAAAAGAAATCAGTCACAAACGCGCTCCATGCATTCCTTTGTATAAAGATAAAGTAAATAACACATTTCGGAACATTTGCTTCGTGTCGGGCATCGAATATCTATTGGCATTCGTCGTTTTTTTGGCATACAAGTTCATTCACGAAAGTTAGTCATACTGGCACAAATTTACAAAGACACGACTCATGGCTAGGTACAATTTCGACGCACTTCAATGTCCTAGTTGCTTGTAAGTTATTCTCCAAGTTTCCAAGAAATTCTCTTGACTCGAGAGTAATTCTATTTTTAGCAGTCCAGGGATTCCCATGATATTTCAAGACTGATTTAATCGATATGGAGACAGATGTACGTCTTAGGTGGAGAAACAAACATCAACCATAATGTAAAGCTTTTTTAGTAGCCTTGGGCTTCCCATGACATGACTAATTAACTGAATGGGAGCAAATGTATGTATTGGGTAAAAGAAGTAGGCTATTTTAAGTATCCAGGATTTTCGCATGAACATGGGTATAAGTTGCGCTATTTTTAGTAGTCGTGGGCGTCCCATGAATATTTTTGACTGTGACATATAAAACAATGGAAGATATATTTCAATGTGATTCATGACCGAAAAATGGGCAAGACTCGAGCTGAAATCGCGAAGAAGTATCGTTCCACAAATTCATCATATCTTTCCCGAGAAGTTGACCGGATGAGAGTGAGTCGTTCAAATATGACCCAAGAAGAACTCGAACGTGATCGTGAGAAGGCTAAAGTAAGGATGAAAAATCTCCGAGAGAAGAGGAAGTTGAATGATTCCAACACGGTTTTCAAAACAAAAGCAGCCGAATCGAAGGGAAAACAGCGAGTGATCAATGCAATGCCACGTTCCCCACGTCACAGGAAAGTCATAGCACAAGCAATTGCTGAAGAATACAAAGTCTCCAACAGCTCGTCGTTCATTAAAGGGAAGAGAACATCTTTATCAGAAAGCCACAAAGACACCATTGCTGATTTCTACGATCAGGATGAAATATCTCGTCCAGGAACCAAAGACTATGCTACTGTGCGCGAAAAAGGCGAGAAGATGAAGGTTCAAAAGTCCTGATGCTAAGCCAGATTGCCTGAAGAACACATGCGACGAGTGTGCCAATGGTCAACGAATATCGGAGAACGCGATCGACCAGGATGTGGATTTGACTGTTACTTTCTTTCTTTCCTTTCTTTATTTCCGAAAATTACAGCAGGGCTGATAGTTTTACAATAAAAAAGGCACATGTACAATCATAAAAATTTCACTGCAGAAGGTAAGAAAGATCTACGATATCGCTCAGTTCTTGTCCGTATTGTCGTTGTGGTCCGTCGTAATCTCCTCGAATATTCGCTCTTCTGAGGAATCTTCTGCTTCAGGTCACTGGAGAGATTCAGCATTGCTTTCCGGCACAATAGCTCTCGTCTGTCACGTAGTTTTTGCAGCTTACAGACTTGAAGTATATTTTCATAATTATAGCTATGGTCTTGGTAGCGTATTCCACATATCATTTTCAAAGCCCGTTTTTGAACTCCTTCCAACAGGTCTGAACACTTCTTGGAAAGTCCGTAATGCCAAACAGGGGCAGCATACTCTAGCAAGCTTCGGATCGACGCACAGTAGAAATGAACAAGGTCAATTTGAGAAAATCTTGCTCTTTTCATCTGAACAAGGAAATAGATTCGCTTGTTAGCTTTCTTCACGAGATCTTCAACATGTTTGTTCCAAGTTAGGTTGTTGCTTATTGTCACACCAAGGAGCTTTATACTAGAGGCTGCAGTTATTTGGTCGCCATTTACAGATAAAGTTTCCCACTCCGGCTCCGATTTATTAAAGGAGATTCTCATTTCTTGCGTTTTGGTAGGATTCAATTTCATTTTGTGCTCAATTGCCCAATCATTAATTAAATGTAGTTTGGAGTTGATACGACTCTCTTGTACGCAGTTGATTGTCTCCATAATAGTGCAATCATCCATATATTTGACATCCGCAATCAGTTCGTTTACCAATACAATAAATCCCACGGGCCCAAATTTAGTTCCTTGCGGGACTCCGGTTGTGATTTGTTGCCAGCTGGAGTACGATCCACGATACTTCACTCTCTGGTATCGAGAAGTAAGAAATCCCGATACCCATCTACATAGCCATGTTGGCACGTCAAGACTCAGCAATTTTCTGAGTAGGATGGCATGATCAATTCTTTCAAAGGCTTTATGAAAGTCAATTGCAACTAATCTTGATATCTTGCCCTCATCAGAGCCACTGATTAAAGTGTCTATTAGCAGCAGCAATGCGTCGACACTAGAGCATCCCTTTCTAGCTCCAAATTGTCGAGAGTCGACTTTGTACTTAATGAAATGCCAAATATGTTTTATCATAATATTCTCACATACGGCTTTGCTAACGACACAAGTTAATGCAATCGGTCGAATGTCTGTTTCAATGGAGTCTGGATGCTTAGTTTTTGCGATCGGACTGATGTCTGCACAACGCCACAGAGTAGGCCAGGCGCCTTCTCTCATAGATGAACAGATTATTGATGTAATTGGTCCAGCTATCCACTCACTTCCATCCTTCCAAATCCAATTCGGGATTCCGTCTGGTCCACCCGTTTTGTTGATATTGATAGCGCTCAAAAGGTCACAAATCTCGAGGGAAGAAGGCAAAAATTCGTCAGGAGTATAAGCGTGCTGAAATTCGGGAAATTCTGATGTATTCAGAGGCTTAATGTCACTGGCCACGGAAATCAACTGATCGTTCACTAAGTTTGTGAATAGGTTCAAGTCGTCACCACACACCATAGTAGCAAGTGGCTTTAGGGGACAGGTCACGCTTTTGTTCTTCCCAAGAACACCCTTCAGTCCAGACCACCACTTTCTGGGGTTCTTCATACGCTCCATGTTATTTTCGACGAATTGTTTTCTCAAAGTCTTGCGAAGACTATCCACCTTGTTCTTGTAGTGCTTGTACATCACTTTATCGTTACAGGACCAATAGAAGTCGCGAATATGAACAAGTTCGATGAAGTGAGGCGTAACCCAAGGCTTAGAGTTAACAGGAATCGGTACCTGCCTCCAAGGAAGACATTCATCCATCATTTTGTATCGAGTATCGTAGAATATGTTAGACTTTAATTCGGATGAGTTAGCGTAATAAACTTGTGACCAATTCTGATTCTCTAGGAGCGTCAATAAGCTGCCTTTGTTTCTATTAGTTTGCGATCTTACCCATCGGTATTCGATTTCGATGGAATTTTTGCCGAAAATAGGGCTAGAAAGGACCATGTTGTGATCTGATGACGCCAGTGGAGGCAAAATTTCAACTTTGTAACTCTCATGCATATTCGTAAAGAACAGATCCAAAATTGTATTCTGTCTTGTTGGGCTTTGTACTATTTGTTTGAGATGATAGGCAGATTTTATGTGTTTAAATCGACAATGATTAAAGTCTCCAGTGATAATGATGCCTAGACTTGAATATTTCTTCAGAAGTACGTCCAGACCATACATGAGATGCTGTTCGAGATCTGCGTCATTCTCGGAGGGTGGGTGGTAAACATTAATAACCACTAAGGAGGAGAAATTGCGATGAGAGCGTTGATTCTGTTTTAGAAGCAACCACAAAGATTCAATGTCTTCGTTATGAAATTGTTCCAATTTTAAGCAAGTATACTGAGAGTTATTGACATATGTTGCAACCCCTCCACCAATTCGATGTAATCTATCTTTTCTGTACATAGTGTAATTATCCAATTGAACCACTTCATCAGGAATGTCCTCCATTAGCCAAGTTTCACACATGCAAATAAGCGAGGGATTGTAGATACGAATGACAGCTTCCATTTCATCAACCTTTTGAACTATTGATCTGACGTTAGCTGTAATACACACCGGGAGTCTGGTATCAACCTTAGTAATTGGAATTTCAATTAGATTGTTATCGCACCGAGTTGAATGGGAGTTGTGCTGATGGGATGAGTGAAACCTTGGTACATGTCTGTTTGAGGCACATTCACGAGTATGCAAACAGGGAAATCCAACTGCAGGTGAGGGAAATCTAACTGTAGGTGAGGGGAATCCATTTCCATGGCGCCTTGAGATGTGAACTGGAATTGCGAAGGTCATATCATCACGTGGATGTGTAAGCAGGCATGAGGCATCGGTCGCAGCGAGGTCAGAATGCACAGAGCCATCAGGGGAAAAATGGGAAGATAACTTTGGCGAGGAAGGAGGCGGCGAGCTGAAGGCACAATTAATGCGAGAGGGTGATGGATATATGGTAGATTTAGCAAGCAATTGTGATGCAGAGGGAGAGCAGAGGTCGCTATCGTGATATTGAGACACAGGCCACAGGGGGAAAGGAGGCTCGCGACGTGGGATACCGTGGAACCAGACGACACGTTTGACAGCTCGTCTGACCTTCGGAGCGAGATAGCGCAGCTCCAGTAAGACGCTTCTGGAGTAAACAAGGCGAGGTGAGGCCATCAATGTGAAGTTGCAGCGTCGCAGCAAGAAGATAATGCAAAGGAATAGAGATTTCTCACACGGCGAAGGCCAGACTCTGCAGCAGGCGTTGGAAACCGACACACGACCGACATGAGAACTCCAATTCACCGGGCAGAAGACACTGGTACAGCGATTTAGGGCTAGCGAAGACAATGAATATCTCTAAACAAGTCACTGAACGCCAGGCGACAGAGAGGACAACCTCCCTGCTCGCGCGCTTCACAGCGACTGTTACAGTCAAGAGATGGCAGAAGGCTTCTCTGGCGAGACTATTGCTCGCCACGACACGATTATGTCAGAAATGGAAGTGAGTGAGGCATTCCAAGCTTTACTGCCACAGTTCCAGCTGCATCATATACTGAAAAGAAATCAACAAGCCATGTACCGCAAGGACAAAGAGCTGGCATCCTCAGAACGCATATTGATTCACTTTGACTTCAGTGAAAATACAACATGTCCATTCCAGGATGAGGTTCAGAGCGCCCACTGGAAGCATAAACAGTTGTCTTTGTTTGTTGTCTGCGTATTCAAGTTCAACGACTGCCCTAGCTGCCGTGTGATGGTCAGTGACGATCTGGATCACTCAAAACGATCAGTGTCTCATTATCTGCAGACAATCATTGAATCAATTGTCACATCGGAAGTGCAAGAACTGATCTTCTGGAGTGACCGACCTGCATCCCAATTCAAGAACCGGTACACTGCCATGCTGCTGAATCATTTTGCGAGGAAGTATGGTCTGCAGATTAGCTGGAACTTCTTTGCGACGGCTCATGGTAAAGGGTGTGTTGACGGAGTCGGAGGTTCTGCAAAACGGATGGTTTGGGACTGTGTTCGCTCGAGACGTTAACAGGTGCTCAACAGTTCGTTACCTGTCTCAACGAGTGCAACAGTAAAATTGTAGGCACGGTCGTGTCGTTCGGTGACATTGATTGTACTTATCACCAGTTACAGAATATTATTGAGAACGCGCCAAAGATGACCGGTGTTCAGACTGATCATCAGTGGATAGCCAAAGACAATCAGCAACTAGTTCGACGGCCATTCTCAATCGTCTACGCAAATTGTGATCCTCCATCCATTATCAACGAGGTTCGTGTCGGTGATATGGTCATCGCTAGTGTCAGCACAAGTCGTGGCATCGCCAAGAACTTCATCGGAACTTCATCGGAATCATCCAATCTCTAGCTGATGATGATTATGAGGTGCAGTTTCTCAAGGAATGCTCTCAATCAATCTACATGATTTCTGATACAAGTGATGTTGCATGGGTACAGAAATCTGACATTCGACCAGTGGAAGTAGATTACACAATAGACAGTCGTGATCGGTATATTATATTTTTTCATCTCCTCCGAAGTGACCATGAAACATTTTATATTTTCCTGTTCCATATAGGCCTATTCAATATTTTTTAAGCTCTCCTGAATTGATATATTGTCCTCTTTGTTACCTGAAAGGTGTTTTCATAGCTTATTCCTAGTTCAAGTTTGCGGGATGGGATAATTGTGAAGTTGTGGTCATGTCGCGAACGAAAATAATACCACAGTCACGAACGAACACTCATCTCTTTTCTTCCGACGGTCGTAAATATTAACCCCTCATAATCAAATTTCAGTCGAAGGTCACGGTAGCCTAGGGCATCATTTACATATGCATAAATTTGTGCTAGAGAAAATTGATCCAGTAGAAGATAGAAAAATAGTAGATATCTGGTCACAAACGAACACTTATACTAAGATTCAAACTCGTGTCAAAAAATCGGAAGAAATTATGTCCTTGACAAAAAATATTGCTTGAGCTTCGACAAAGGAGTATCAATAATAATATAACGCAGTATAGACTACTTGGAATTCCATTTCTAACACTGCCTACATTGTTTCAAAAATTCAAAGGGATTGTATTTTCAATATCTTAAAAATAGCAAGATATTCCAAAATTGAATTTATTAGTAGAAGAAGTGTCTAAGCGATAAATTTTGTGATTCCTAATGGCTTCGGATATCCTTTCAAGAAAACACAAGTCACTGAGAGAAAATAATGCGTTTTAAAATTTGCCCCCGTGTCGTTTTTACCGTGGAATTGCTCATACATTATTTTCACTTGTAAAGGAGATTATATTGTAACATTCAAAAATCAGAATTCTAAGAGTCTTCAATCATTGTCTAAGCAACCCCGACACCATTAGTATTATTAAGGTTTTCGCTTATGTCGGTTTTACAAATAGGCAATTACATTCACTGCGTCAAAAAAACAAACATTGGGAATCAAAAATAAATGGTTTCAACAAAACTGTTAAAATGCAACAAAAAGGAGCGCGATGATGAAAATACACTACGAAAGGAAATATATGTACATTGTTTTGAGTTTGTGATTTTCATTGCCTTTTGAAATAGTCGATTCAAAGTCAGGAAGTTTGTAAAGCTTTTGAATTATTGAATCCGACGATTCGAAGTTTTTTAAGAAACTCAGTTAAGGCTCAGGTAACCCAGTTTGTGGGAAATCAACCAAGTTAAGTTAAACTCGGTATACTGAGTCTTTTTAAAACAAATTCGGTTATAACAGTAAAATATTCCAGCAAAACTGGGTTAACTTGGTTAAAAAAGAATAATGCACCAATAGGCCTAGACCATCATAAACCAATTATTTCAAAGGTGTATTTTATAAGCGCTTCGATCGAGAGCTTTTTCATCCAAGTTTGAGGGAACAGGATGAGTCATTTCACGATTTAGATACATGCCCGCAAGTAGAAAATTAAAAACATGAGATTAATTAAGTTCAACATGGAGAGGTTGAAGGATGTCGTTAGAAAGTAATGTGACAGCTGATCTGAATTCGCGAGAGAGGGAAGTTTCTAGACTTTCTAGGATTTGTAGTCTGCAAAATTTAGGCTATTTCTGTGGTAGGCTATCTGCTATTGATGAATATTTTGAAGGAGGCATAGAGCCTAGGGAAAGGAAATACAAGTACCTATTACTATAGACCACCTCAATGGCTTTGCGCTTCATGAATTTTTTAATCAATTTTTTTTGACGTTCTATATTTTGTAGATTGGCAAGCATTTCAGAAGTCTTCGATTGTTTGATTTTATTTTCAGTGATTGAAAACAGGCCCATAGACCCAACAGGCCAATGATCATTTAATGCTTGTGATGAAATAAGTTGAAGAAAAGGACCAATTGAATAGGCCTTCAAAAATAATTTGGGATTTACATAAGTTCAAAGGATTCAATTAAGCAAAAATTTTTCAAAGTTATTCATTATGTAAAAATAACAATGCATTAAACATCCTCTGTAAAAAAGTTCATAACCTGTTTACGTGGAATATTTTACGAGTACCTATAGGCTCATAGATAAAATGTCTATTTAGGAGGTCAATTAGCATTTATTCAGAAAAAAGCTATGCTTATTAGAAAAAATAGCCAAAAACGAAGACCTGCCGAATATTTTACACAGCGATGAAATTGCAAGAAAACCTTTCGTACAGGTACCTGAAATTGTAAATTGAGATATTATTCAGTCGAATTTTCCATTCCGAAAGTGGTCGCTCCGTGAAAATGTGTTGATTTGTGCTATGAATAGGTTGCTCAGATTTCTGTCCATCAAATGAGCTTGCATGTTTATTACACATATAGTGCGGTAGCCAGAATGAGTTTCTGCAGGGAACGCGGCCGAAAGTGAGACTTTCACAGATTGATGTACGCTCTATGCCTAATACTAATCGGTGCGACTGCCGAGTTCTAGTTAGTTCCTCTTCTTGTCAGACAGGATCAAAGAAAAACACTTGCACATCCTATGGGACGCCATAGACGTAGCTTTTGGCTAAAACGAAATTTTCTGTGTTTTCTATGTTTAAACGAAAAGAAGTAAGCCCAGAATCATAATTTTTGGCATGGAATGTCTTCAGGTCATTTCCTATTATACTCACTGACATAAATAATGAAACCAACTATCATTGACTTGAGTGGAACTTTGTTTCACTTTTTTCTATGGTTTGAGATGATATCTCGCTTTCTATGTATCAACATTGAACTCCATATGATAAGGGAAATGATATAGGACCATCAAATTTCAAAATTTGATATTGATCACAGTAACAGCTAGAAGTTGAACAGAATCACCACCTACTGCTGACCAGATTTGACTTATGAAATGGCGCACGATAACTTTACCAGAGGAATGGCAATTGGGATGATGCGTTGTGGGCAAAGTTCTACAACTGTTGCGAAAGAATTGAAAATTTCAAGGGTCGTTGTATGGAGGTGGTGGTGTCGTTGGAAAGCAGAAGGAAATGTGGAAAAGAAAAAAGGATTAGGAAGACCAAGGGTATCATCCAAGCGGACAGATGCACGCTTAGTTTTAGCTGCTAAAAGAAACAGATTTGTGTCCGTCCAGAAGCTAATTGTGTACTGGAAGGTTGCTGGGACCGTTGCCTGTAGCGTTCGAACTGCATATCGAAGGTTGCGAGAAGCTGGTATACAGTCTCGACGACCCGCTGTGAGAATTCCGCTGATCCTGGAACATCGAAGGAGACGAGTGACGTGGTGTCAAGGTCATCAGTCGTGGAGTGACAGTCAGTGGGAACGTGTGCTCTGGACTGATGAATCGAGGTTTACTCTCGATTTCAACGATGATCGGATCCGTGTTCATCGCTTGCCAAGTGAACGATTTGCTCCATGTTGCGTCAAAGAACACGACCGGTACGGCGGCGGTAGTGTCATGGTTTGGGCCGGTATCTGGCACAATGAAAAAACACCAGCAATCGTAGTGAAAGGAACATTGACAGGACAGCGATATGCCGACGAGATCGTGACACCGGTCGTGGTTCCAGCAGTGACATCGAATCAATTGATTTTTCAGGATGACAACGCAAGGCCCCATCGCGCTTCAGTGGTCTCTAACAGGATAGCAAGCAGTGAATCCCAACCTTGGAATGGCCCTCACGTTCTCCCGACCTCTCCCCCATCGAGCACTGCTGGGATGAACTTGGTCGCAGAGTGAGGGAGAGGTACAACCACCCAACAGTGTCTTTGAAGATGTTGGCCGACAGACTGATCGAGCAGTGGAACCTCTTAGACCTGGCATTCATCCAGCGACTGTGCTCATCCATGCCCTCACGCATCGATGCCTGTTTGGATGCTCGCGGTCGTCACACCCGTTTCTAACTTAAGTTGATAAAATCATGAGTATCAAATTAAATGTTTTTGAGTAAAGCATTCGAGTTCTCCTTTTACAAACAACAAACAAACGTACAGTACAACCAAGTTTAAGTCATAAGTATTCATATCAGGACTTGTTTCATTCTTTTTGTCACTGAGTATATGTGCATATGCAATTATTGTGCTTCTGATCGGCAATGTTTGTGAGAATGTAGTTGAAAGCGGAATTTGCTCAGAATGCTTATTTACCGACATTAACAGGCTCGAAAAAACTAGATGTGTTTAGCTTTATAGACAAGGGTGCATGAACATGAAAGGAAATGACCTGAAGACATTCCATGCCAAAAATTATGATTCTGGGCTTACTTCTTTTCGTTTAAACATAGAAAACACAGAAAATTTCGTTTTAGCCAAAAGCTACGTCTATGGCGTCCCATAGGATGTGCAAGTGTTTTTCTTTGATCCTGTCTGACAAGAAGAGGAACTAACTAGAACTCGGCAGTCGCACCGATTAGTATTAGGCATAGGGCGTACATCAATCTGTGAAAGTCTCACTTTTGGCCTCGTTCCCTGCAGAAACTGGTTCTGGCTGCCGGACTAATAGCAGCCGGTGAGACGAAACAGTAAAAATAGGAATATCTTATGCTAAATCTGAATATTATGGTGAAATTTGTAATACAATATATCTTAAATATTCCGATATAAAATTTCTATGAAAACAATAACAAAAACAACTTAAGCATACCTCCAGAGTAATTTTGGTTTAAATCCTTCTCTGATAGGCTAAGACACATCCATTTTCTATGTCTCATGAAATCAAGAGACCGAAATGGTTTGTCCGATGAATGACAGTCGCAGAAATCGAAGTCTAATCTAGCATGAATACCATATCTTCGACTTGTGAAAGTTAAAGCAAAGATGACTATTCGAATGTAAGTTTTTCAAAATTACTCACCAAGCATTTATAAAAAAAAGAACAGGCCTATATGTCATGTGCGTGTCAATTTTTTAGACAAAATGATTTCTGCGCTCACTATTGAGTTACACCTGGTCAAAACGAATCAATGGAAATTTATGAAATCAATGCTATACGAATTACGTTGTTTTTTTCCATCAGACTTACTGCCATGTACAATATGGTCAGCGAGGGGCGATTATTAGATTTGATATAGAATGTGGGCGATGAGGAAAAAAGCTTGAGAAACACTGTGCTAATATAGAAAGATAATAAAATGTAGCATGATTCACCCCGATTGCTTGTGAAAACCTTTCGTTGAAATATTCATATCGCATTTTTAACCGTTTTACAAAAAAAGACAATGTCTACCTGACCAGAGATCAACCCTTCAAAAATGAAACTAGTCTTGGCGAGTGAACGAGAAATAAAATTCAACCTAGTCAAAATGTGAAAGCAGATCTCTGTTGCAATGATGAATCACATTATAGAATAGGTGCACATATACCATGAAACTCAATCCTACGCCTTACCACATTATAATTATATCTAGGTTGAGTCATCAAACAAAGACGGTTAGCAAGATTTCGCTAACGAAGAATTCAAATTTTACTAACAAGTAGATTTCTCTTGAACTAATGCGAGTTAGACATCCAAACTTTGCATAGACCACAATAGCGTTCTCGACTATACACATAGATGCAAAAAACTGTAGAATTTACATCAGAAGCATAACTAAATATTAAAGAATGCATTACAGGGAAAATAACTTCACATTTTCGATCAACTAACCAGTAGATAAGGCTACTAACAGCTAGAATTCCAATTCAGGACATATCTATCTTCCTACATACGAAAAATCTCGCATGCGGAGATTCTTACACCTATGCTACAAGGCATTCAACAGTTTTTCACTTAAACAGAGGAAGGTGGAAAAGTTGTGACGGCTTATATGAAAGTTTCGAAATATTTAAATCAAATTTCTTAGAAAATTTATGCGCCTGCATGCATCCATAGCAAGTTATTATGTAAAGATAGCGGAATTTTATCTAACTCAGAAAGCACACGAGAAATCTGTGAACGTCTCAACAATCAATTTTCTGGACAAAAAATCGTTAACTTTGAATGTGCATGGAGAGCAGATGCATGCTTACAGCCATTCAACATCAAAAATTGAGAGTAAAAGCAATTATGCAAGAGTGAGATGATTCATTTTGCAAGGTCGTGGTGGTCATAATTAAATGTACGAAACATCGGGCGTTGACAAATGCATCCTTCAAATTCAGTGGTTGAAAATTAAGGACTGAATCTCTGTACACTCCTATACTTCATGTGTGTTGACCATGAATGGACAGATACTTATGGTTTATAACAATATTAAAAATAATAGTGGCAATATGTCATACTGACGAGTAATATGTCATGGACTGCCTTCAGTAATTGTGACAACATGTCGAATACACTGATCAGTCAAGCAACTCAGTGAAGGGTAGATAGATAGAACAAAACATATCTTGACACCAAACAGGCGACCTGCTGAATTTTACTACATATCCTATGGCAAATCGGACCTTAGCGAGCGACAATTTATATTCAGCGCAGATTCTATTCAATTTATAAAATAAGAATTTAAACAATGCTCATCAATTCTACAGGTTTATCGTACCGCTACCCGTTCAACATGGTCTGAGACAGAATTTTGATCATATGATGCGATGTAAAGTCACATCTCAGCTAACATAACTCATTCATTGACACATTAAGTAATGGAGGATCTACAATTATGCAATTAAATTTTTTTAAATGTACAAATGATTTAGTTTTAACCGAAATATGTGCAATTTCTGTTACGGCACAAACGTCAATTGATGTCAAAACATTCATGTAACATGGATTTCTCATAACTATAACTCATTGAAAAATGTTTATATGCAAAGAGGCTTTTGTACGTGTATACCTGTAGCCGACAGTTATAATTTGTACACACGTATAATAGATTAGGGATTGTAAAGATTGATGTGCTTCGTTATATTGCTATGTTTAACAGACTTTACGCAAGATTTCTACGTTCTCTTGATATCATTGCTCTTTGATATCGTTGTTACCATAGACATCGTGGTTGTTATATTCAAGTTATATTTTATTGCTCTCTCGTTGATTGATGTCTATATGGCCCAATAGTAACGCAAAATTTATAGAATGTACATGTAAATGACTAGGTCCTTTTCTCAAACTGTCGTTATATACTCACTTCACTTGGTAACTTGGTGAAGTACACACGTTTAGAGTTGTCTTTCGTGACTGGACTGCCAACTAGTCGGTGAGTTATTTGCATCTTTGGTTATTTGTCATTTTTGTATGCACGCTATTTTTAACTTTTTTTAATACGCCCGTATTTTGCAGAAACCGTCTCAATATGGCTTTCTTTGGTGAAAATGAATACCTTTTAAAAGCACCTGGACAGTTTTATAGACGCGTTTTACAGTTTCGACTACTTGCCAATATGTCCTGCTCTATGAAGTCACAAGATCTACGACCAGCTGAATCAATCGTCGAAGTATCTCAATAGTCGTCGTTCCCCAATCAAGTTCCAAGTCAAAGCTTCAATTCTCAAGTTTCCAAGAAATGGTATGGGGTTATTGTTGTAAGTACAAGCAAAACTATGAAATGTGCAAGTGCAGTTGAATCAATTTGTGAATATCTCAAGATCTCCAGTAAGTCAAATTATTACTGATTTACAAGTGCGATAAGTCAGAAGTCCAAGAACATTTACTTTCTACGTGATATAATCTTACTCGATATCTTGATTATTTAATGTACTGAGAGTATCAGGTGTAATTGATAACTCGATATAAGAACTATGTTTTCAAATTTTTTGAAGTGTCATTTTACTTACGTCGCAGTATATATTTTGTACATAAACAATGATTAAATCTGTGCCATTATTGCTTGATAAGTCGTAAACCGAGCAGTCGAACCATTTTCTGATTGTGAAGTGCATTGTGACTTGTATCATATTATCATCGTCAATATTTTGTTGTAAAATGTCTGAATTGATCCGTATAACACGACTTAGAGGTTTTACTAGGGCAAAATTAACAAAATCACTGTCTAAAGCTGATGCAGCAATCGAAGCTGATAGAATTAACGAAATGTCTGCTCTGATGAGTACATTACAAAATATTTTGACCACCCTAACCGATCAAAATCAACAAGTTCTTGAACTTATAGCATAGCGATGTCGATGAAGAAATTGATGTATCGCTAGATTACGAAATTAAAGTTGAAGAAATGATAAATTCAATGCGTAATGTCTGAATGAGAAATCTCCAATTAGTAAAAATACTTCGAATGTACGAGAAGGAGATCTTAGTCAGCTTGCTGAAGTCTTGGAAGCAGAATGAAGTATCAATTTCTCTTGCGAAAATGCAGAATCAATCTACACTTCCTCAAAGAAAAATGCAAATTTTTGACGGTAGCGATCTCACTAAGTTCAAGTTATTCAAAAATGCTTTCTCCAAAATTATCGAAAATAAGATAGACGACGATTCCGATAAGCTATACTACTTGGAACAGTGCACTTCTGGTATGCCTCAGGAATTAGTTCGAAGTTGTTGTCATATGCAACCGACGAGAGGTTACCAAACAGCATGGAAAATGCTGACTGACAAGTATGGTGATGAATTCGAAATTTCAAACACATACTTAGAAAAATTGGAACAGTGGCCAGCTATTAAGCAAGAAGATGGAATGGCACTAGAAAAATTTAGCGTTTTCTTAAAAAGTTGGAAATAATTATATGGAAAACGTCAGCGCTCTTAACCAATTGGAAAGTCCGAAAGACATGAAGATAATTGTATTTAAGCTTCCGTATAAATTACGCGAGAAGTGGAGAACTAATGTTCTCAATATTCGAGAATCCGGATTCGACGTTTCTTTTAAAGACTTATCCGATTTCGTGAAACGTTAATCCAAACTAGTAAATATGCCCGTTTATGGAATATTAAGTCACTCTGGTAAGGAAGAGCGTAATTCGTCTATGAACAAAATTAGTGCTACACAGAAAGTTACTTCGAAAAGTAGCGGAGCGTCACATGCGTTTTCAACAGGAGTTGAAGAAAGATCGACTAAACGCTCCCAAGTTGAGACTAGCATATCGAGATACGACTTTCTTAATTATGCATGTCAATTTTGTAATTAATGATCACGATCTTGACAAATGTATTTCATTCAAAACATTGTCGGTAAATGAAGCGAGAGTTTGTGAAAAAGAATTCACTTTGTTTTGGCTGTTTAAAGAAAGGCCACCATTCAAAAGTATGTAGGAGAAGAATTACGTGCAAGTAATGTATGCCAACGCAAACATCCTACATGTCTTCACGAAAATAAAGAATCTGATTCAATTCCTGGCACAGATACGAATGAATATGTGTACTGGGGGACGTGTGTGAAGTTAGCACCGCCACTCAGCACCGCCATCTTGAAAATAAAATGTGCCACTCAAATAAACCTAACAGATCCATGCATTTGGTGTGTGCCAGCATGTGCCACCCATTATTTTTAAAGAATTCCTCCTAGTTTAGGAGAAATCGCTGGTTGAAAGTTCGACATGGCGGTGATGTGAAGTTAGCACCGCCACTAAAATTTTTTTTCCAAAATACACAATCAAAACATACGAAACACGCACAACAGATAGAAGACCATCAAAAACATTGTGCCAGCAAGTTTCAGCACCTAACACCCCGTACTTCCGGAGAAATCAGTCCCCGAAACCACAAAATGGCGGTGATGTGAAGTTAGCACCGCCACTGAAGTCTTTTTTTAAAATACGCAAATACAACACGCGAGACAAGTACAACTGAGAGATGATCATCAAAAACATTGTGCCAGCAAGTTTCTTCTCCTAAGACGCCGTACTTGTGGAGAAATTAGCCCCCGAAAGCTCAATGCGCTGGCGGTGATGTGAAGTTGGCACCGCCATCTTGAAAAATGCATGTGCCAGTCAAACCAACGATCAGAATCGATCTAGATGGAGTGTGCCAGCATGTGCCACCCATTTTTTTTGAAGAATTCCTCCTAGTTTAGGAGAAATCGATGCTCGAAAGTTCGACATGGCGGTGATGTGAAGTTAGCACCGCCACTAAATTTTTTTTCCAAAATACACAATCAAAACATACGAAACACGCACAACAGATAGAAAACCATCAAAAACATTGTGCCAGCAAGTTTCAGCACCTAACTCCCCGTACTTCCGGAGAAATCAGTCCCCGAAACCACAAAATGGCGGTGATGTGAAGTTAACACCGCCACTAAAATTTTTTTTCCAAAATACACAATCAAAACATACGAAACACGCACAACAGATAGAAAACCATCAAAAACATTGTGCCAGCAAGTTTCAGCACCTAAATCCCCGTACTTCAGGAGAAATAAGACCCCGAAAGCACAAAAATGGCGGTGATGTGAAGTTAGCACCGCCACTAAAATTTTTTTTCCAAAATACACAATCAAAACATACGAAAACACGCACAACAGATAGAAGACCATGAAAAACATTGTGCCAGCAAGTTTCAGCACCTAACACCCCGTACTTCCGGAGAAATCAGTCCCCGAAACCACAAAATGGCGGTGATGTGAAGTTAGCACCGCCACTGAAGTCTTTTTTTAAAATGCGCAAATAAAACACGCGAGACAAGTACAACTGAGAGATGATCATCAAAAACATTGTGCCAGCAAGTTTCTTCTCCTAAGACGCCGTACTTGTGGAGAAATTAGCCCCCGAAAGCTCAATGCGCTGGCGGTGATGTGAAGTTGGCACCGCCATCTTGAAAAATGCATGTGCCAGTCAAACCAACGATCAGAATCGATCTAGATGGAGTGTGCTAGCATTGTGCCACCATTATTTTGAAAGAATTCCCCTAGTTTAGGAAAAAATCGCTGCTCGAAAGTTCGACATGGTGGTGATGTGAAGTTATCAACCGCCACTAAAACTTTTTTTCCAAAATACACAATCAAAACATACAAAACACGCACAACAGATAGAAGACCATGAAAAACATTGTGCCAGCAAGTTTCAGCACCTAAATCCCCGTACTTCCGGAGAAATCAGTCCCCGAAACCACAAAATGGCGGTGATGTGAAGTTAGCACCGCCACTAAATTTTTTTTCCAAAATACACAATCAAAACATACGAAACACGCACAACAGATAGAAGACCATCAAAAACATTGTGCCAGCAAGTTTCAGCACCTAACTCCCCGTACTTCCGGAGAAATCAGTCCCCGAAACCACAAAATGGCGGTGATGTGAAGTTAGCACCGCCACTGAAGTCTTTTTTTTAAATACGCAAATAAAACGTACGAAGCAAGAACAGCAGATAGGAGACCATCAAAAACATTGTGCCAGCAAGTTTCAGCACCTAAATCCCCGTACTTCCGGAGAAATCAGTCCCCGAAACCACAAAATGGAGGTGATGTGAAGTTAGCACCGCCACTAAAATTTTTTTTCCAAAATACACAATCAAAACATACGAAACACGCACAACAGATAGAAGACCATCAAAAACATTGTGCCAGCAAGTTTCAGCACCTAACACCCCGTACTTCCGGAGAAATCAGTCCCCGAAACCACAAAATGGCGGTGATGTGAAGTTAGCACCGCCACTGAAGTCTTTTTTTAAAATGCGCAAATAAAACACGCGAGACAAGTACAACTGAGAGATGATCATCAAAAACATTGTGCCAGCAAGTTTCTTCTCCTAAGACGCCGTACTTGTGGAGAAATTAGCCCCCGAAAGCTCAATGCGCTGGCGGTGATGTGAAGTTGGCACCGCCATCTTGAAAAATGCATGTGCCAGTCAAACCAACGATCAGAATCGATCTAGATGGAGTGTGCTAGCATGTGCCACCCATTATTTTGAAAGAATTCCCCCTAGTTTAGGAAAAATCGCTGCTCGAAAGTTCGACATGGTGGTGATGTGAAGTTATCACCGCCACTAAAACTTTTTTTCCAAAATACACAATCAAAACATACAAAACACGCACAACAGATAGAAGACCATGAAAAACATTGTGCCAGCAAGTTTCAGCACCTAAATCCCCGTACTTCCGGAGAAATCAGTCCCCGAAACCACGAAATGGCGGTGATGTGAAGTTAGCACCGCCACTAAATTTTTTTTTCCAAAATACACAATCAAAACATACGAAACACGCACAACAGATAGAAGACCATCAAAAACATTGTGCCAGCAAGTTTCAGCACCTAACTCCCCGTACTTCCGGAGAAATCAGTCCCCGAAACCACAAAATGGCGGTGATGTGAAGTTAGCACCGCCACTGAAGTCTTTTTTTTTAAATACGCAAATAAAACGTACGAAGCAAGAACAGCAGATAGGAGACCATCAAAAACATTGTGCCAGCAAGTTTCTTCTCCTAAGACGCCGTACTTGCGGAGAAATTAGCCCCCGAAAGCTCAATGCGCTGGCGGTGATGTGAAGTTGGCACCGCCATCTTGAAAAATGCATGTGCCAGTCAAACCAACGGTCAGAATCGATCTAGATGGAGTGTGCCAGCATGTACCACTCGTTTATTTCACGAAAAACCCACCACAGTTGGTGGAAAACCAACCCGAATGCTCAATGGCGGTTATGTGAAGTTGGCACCGCCAGTAAATGTTTTTTCCAAAATTGGGACCACTCAATGGAGGTATTGTTAAAATTTTCCACTTCAACATTAAATTGTTTTACTTACTGGCTATACAGATATCAATGCAAATGCGAATATTCGACAGGTGAATACCGTCATGTGCCTGAACTGTTAACAGAAAGCTGAAGCTATTACTTCGTTCAAAACTCTGTAAGACAGTGAAGGCATTTGACGAGTATATGCAATGGCATAACTAGGAAAACTTACTTTCTTATTAAAGGCCATTGATGAATAGCATTCGATTCGTTTATGTTTCCCCGCATGAAGGAGGGAGAGTTCGCGACTTTCAACGGCAAAACTATTGGTAATAGTTTGAATTTTTCATTTGACAACGACGTTCCTCCATGATTGGTCAGTTTTCGTTACCATATGATCAATATATCGATAAACATTTTCATCTGTTTGCCGTGGAAAATATATTCACGGCATGCGATTAATTACAGCCTGTACAACTTAAAACAAGAATGATTAAATAGATGTGTTTAACACACACCTGTGGAATTCTAAAAATTCCCGCAATTTTGTGCAGATCGAGAGAAGAGATAAAAATTTTCCAGACAATTAATTGGGTTATACAAACCAGCCCTTCGAATGTTTTTCAAAACCTCGAGGGTAACCATCGTCAAGAAGGCTGGGTCATCCTCAATTTAATGAGAATCTGTTTCCACTGTAGGTTAGAACCTACTCTATGGTTTGAACGATGTAGTTTGATAATTCCTTTCCAAAAAAGATTGCGCACATTGGAAAGCATAGATTAAGTATATTAGGACATCCCATATATCCCTACTCTATGTTTGAAAGCACCACAAACTCAATTGAGCATCATGCTTCTCCGATGAAGCAGTCTGACAGCACTGGAAATATGCCCTTCGATCTCCTAATGTTATTGCTTCAATTGTTCATCAAGATAATCAAATGTGATAAAGATGTACGCACATCATGACACTAATAATGTTGTAGGATATTGCCAAAATTGTTTTCTATCAATGTTTCAATTGACTTCAAGAATTTCTGATTCACTGGATGTGCAAGCATAATCAAAATTAAAGGGATATTGAGACTCATCTACTTCATATGATCTAGCTAGAAGTCACAATATCTAATCTATTCGTAGAGTATTTTCATTATTTCATAAACACATTTATTTAATCATTCTTGTTTTAAGTTGTACAGGCTGTAATTAATCGCATGCCGTGAATATATTTTCCAAGGCAAACAGATGAAAATGTTTATTGATATATTGATCATATGGTAACCGAAAACTGACCAATCATGGGACGTCGTTGGTCAAATGAAAAATTCAAACTATTACCAATAGTTTTGCCGCTGTAAGTCGCGAACTCTCCTCCTTCATGCGGGGAAACATAAACGAATCGAATGCTTATTCATCAATGGCCTTTAATAAGAAAGTAAGTCTTCCTAGTTATGCCATTGCATATACTCGTCAAATGCCTTCACTGTCTTACAGAGTTTTGAACGAAGTAATAGATTCAGCTTTCTGTTAACATTTCAGGCACATGACGGTATTCACCTGTCGAGATATTCGCATTTGCATTGATATCTGTATAGCCAGTAAGTAAACGGCTTAATGATGAAGTGGAAAATTTTACAATACCTCCATTGAGTGGTCCCAATTTTGGAAAAAACATTCACTGAGGGTGCCAACTTCACATCACCGCCATTGAGCTTCCGAGTTGGTTTTCCACCGACTGTGATGGGTTTTTCGTGAAATAAACGAGTGGCACATGCTGACACACTCCATCTATATCGATTCTGACCGTTGGTTTGACTGGCACATGCATTTTTCAAGATGGCGGTGCCAACTTCACATCACCGCCATTGAGCTTTCGGGTTGGTTTTCCACCGACCGTGGTGGGTTTTTCTTGAAATAAACGCGCGGCACATGCTGGCACACTCCATCTAGATCGATTCTGATCGTTGGTTTGACTGGCACATTCCATTTTTCAAGATGGCGGTGCTAACTTCACATCACCGCCAGCGCATTGAGCTTTCGGGGGCTAATTTCTCCGCAAGTACGGCGTCTTAGGAGAAGAAACTTGCTGGCCCAATGTTTTTGATGGTCTCCTATCTGCTGTTCTTGCTTCGTACGTTTTATTTGCGTATTTAAAAAAAGACTGCAGTGGCGGTGCTAACTTCACATCACCGCCATTTTGTGGTTTCGGGGACTGATTTCTCCGGAAGTACGGGGATTTAGGTGCTGAAACTTGCTGGCACAATGTTTTTCATGGTCTTCTATCTGTTGTGCGTGTTTCGTATGTTTTGATTGTGTATTTTGGAAAAAAACTTTTAGTGGCGGTGCTAACTTCACATCACCGCCATGTCGAACTTTCGAGCATCGAATTTTCCTAATCTAAGCGGAATTCTTTCAAAATAGTGAGTGGCACATGCTGGCACACTCCATCTAGATCGATTCTGATCGTTGGGTTGACTGGCACATGAATTTTTCAAGATGGCGGTGCCAACTTCACATCACCGCCAGCGCATTGAGCTTTCGGGGGCTATTTTCTCCACAAGTACGGCGTCTTAGGAGAAGAAACTTGCTGGCACAATATTTTTGATGATCATCTCTCAGTTGTACTTGTCTCGCGTGTCTTATTTGCGTATTTTAAAAAAGACTTCAGTGGCGGTGCTAACTTCACATCACCGCCATTTTGTGGTTTCGGGGACTGATTTCTCCGGAAGTACGGGGATTTAGGTGCTGAAACTTGCTGGCACAATGTTTTTGATGGTTTTTTATCTGTTGTGCGTGTTTTGTATGTTTTGATTGTGTATTTTGGAAAAAAAGTTTTAGTGGCGGTGCTAACTTCACATCACCGCCATTTTGTGGTTTCGGGGACTGATTTCTCCGGAAGTACGGGGATTTAGGTGCTGAAACTTGCTGCCACAATGTTTTTGATGGTCTTCTATCTGTTGTGCGTGTTTCGTATGTTTTGATTGTGTATTTTGGGAAAAAATTTTAGTGGCGGTGTTAACTTCACATCACCGCCATGTCGAACTTTCGAGCATCGATTTTTCCTAAACTAAGCGGAATTCTTTCAAAATAGTGAGTGGCACATGCTGGCACACTCCATCTAGATCGATTCTGATCGTTGGTTTGACTGGCACATGCATTTTTCAAGATGGCGGTGCCAACTTCACATCACCGCCAGCGCATTGAGCTTTCGGGGGCTAATTTCTCCACAAGTACGGCGTCTTAGGAGAAGAAACTTGCTGGCACAATGTTTTTGATGATCATCTCTCAGTTGTACTTGTCTCGCGTGTTTTATTTGCGTATTTTAAAAAAAGACTTCAGTGGCGGTGCTAACTTCACATCACCGCCATTTTGTGGTTTCGGGGACTGATTTCTCCGGAAGTACGGGGTGTTAGGTGCTGAAACTTGCTGGCACAATGTTTTTGATGGTCTTCTATCTGTTGTGCGTGTTTCGTATGTTTTGATTGTGTATTTTGGAAAAAAAATTTTAGTGGCGGTGCTAACTTCACATCACCGCCATGTCGAACTTTCAACCAGCGATTTCTCCTAAACTAGGAGGAATTCTTTAAAAATAATGGGTGGCACATGCTGGCACACACCAAATGCATGGATCTGTTAGGTTTATTTGAGTGGCACATTCTATTTTCAAGATGGCGGTGCTGAGTGGCGGTGCTAACTTCACACACGTTACTGGGGGCCGGTAATAAGAAAAAAGTTGTTTTGTCTCTTGTTCCGGTAAAAGTTGGTTGAAGGGAGTACCAGCGATCGATTGTAGCGCATGCTGCTCTGGATAACTTTAGTTCAGACTGCTTCATCTCAGAGGGTTTGATGTTTAGTTTAGGTATTCAAGGAAAACAGGAAGAAATTAAGTTAACAACTATGGAAAAAGTTCAAAGTTCCACGTTTACTCGTGCAGTCCATGGTTTGGAAATTTCGGATTTGAACGAGAACGAAGTCGTTGAACTTCCTGTAGCTTTTTCAAGGCCTAAACTCCCAGTATCCACTGATGATTTAGTAAAAAGAAGTGAATTAGAAAAGTGGCCACAGATGTACCAATTACCGAAGTTGATGCAGATGTCGGTTTACTTATCGGAATTAATGTTCCAGAGATTCTTAAACCGTTAGAGATTGTAAGTGGATCAGATAATGAACCTTTCGCAACAAGGCACAAGGTTGGTTGGACAATAAGTGGCCCAACTTCTTCAGCTTCACTGAATGTCAAAACATTTAGAACTAAGACTCGGAGACATTGAAGAAAAGTTGAATAATTTATATAATAAAGAATTTCAAGATGTCGAATTGGATGAAGTCGGTCCATCAGTTGAAGATAGGATGTGGGAGAATAAGGTATCATCAGGAACGTTTGAAGATGGTCACCATGTCATTCCTTTACCATTTCGAGACGACAATTGTCTTTCCTGATAACAGAGAGCAAGCACTATTAAGACTTCAATCAATGAGGACTAGATTGATCAAAGATACAAAATTCATAGGTGATTATTCAACGTTTTTTGAAGGTATGAAGAAAGAGGTTAAAAACGCATGTTTGCTAGGAGGTTTCAGATTAACAAAGTTTGTCAGTAACTCAGAGGAAGTGATTAATTCTATTCCTGAAAATGCTGAACTGCTGAATTGCTGAAATTCGAAAATTCTTTCATTGAGTTTGGATGACAATGCACCAACGCTCTGGAATCGATGGAAAAAAGAGTATATTGTTGAGTTTACAAAAAGACTGAAGTGGAGGAATGTTCGTCGCCCAAATTATCTGGTTGGTGATCTAGTGTTCTAATCACAGATGATAATTTACCGCATAATTGTTGGCTGAAAGGAATCATAACACAGACATCTACCGCAATCTCGGTCAAGTGAGAGTTGTCACAGTGAAAACTACAACCCCTGCTCTTCGTAGAGTTAGCAATAATTATAAGACTTTGTCTAAGAGTACCAAACTAGTCAGGCCAGTATCAAAATTAATACTTTTGCGTTCACTTAAAGAGCTGTGGGTTTTTTTGCAAAAAAGAGTTACATTTGTGGGGCCGGTGTAAAGATTGATGTGCTTCGTTATATTGCTATGTTTAACAGACTTTACGCAAGATTTCTACGTTCTCTTGATATCATTGCTCTTTGATATCGTTGCTACATTTTATTGCTCTCTCGTTGATTGATGTCTATATGGCCCAATAGTAACGCAAAATTTATAGAATGTACATGTAAATGACTAGGTCCTTTTCTCAAACTGTCGTTATATACTCACTTCACTTGGTAGCTTAATGAAGTACACACGTTTAGAGTTGTCTTTCGTGACTGGACTGCCAACTAGTCGGTGAGTTATTTGTCATTTTTGTATGCACGTTATTTTTAACTTTTTTTGTAATACACCCATGTATTTTGCAGAAACCGTCTCAATAAGGCTTTCTTTGGTGAAAATAAAAGCACCTGGACAGTTTTATAGACGCGCGTTTTACAGGGATATATAGGAAGAGCAAAAATCCTCTGAGGTAGAAAATTCCTCTATCTGAGGTAGTGATGAAAATTTTCAGGAAATTCCTTGGAAAATTTTGGAAAATATTGGAAAATTATGGAAAATTTTGATTTTTTTTGGTAGACCCTATAATTTGAGCGCTTCAACTGGAGGCAGCTGCGTACCAATAGATTGGGTCTAAAACTTGATTTCATCATTATTTGGATTAAAGCGATCGCAGTAATACGATTTCCGTCCGCGGATTTTTGAACATTCCTTTGCTACCGCAGTGATAAATTGTTAGCATTTTTAATTATCACACAGACATCGTTTGGGATAATGTGAATCTTGCTTTACAATAGGGGTATAATTTCATGCAATGTGAAAGATCTGGAGCAAAAATAATGTACTTTATTTTGGAGTTTGCTAATTGTTATCTTCAAAGTTGCAAGCCTCATTATGCAGCGTTGATTGATCATAGTGATGCAAATTCTCCATGTGTTGATGAACATGTGATGAAGTATAAGCACACAGTCCACGCAGCATTCATGAGCGACCAAATTGGAAGATATAAAGACTGTAAACTCGTGAGATATTTGGAAACCAAAGATATCTGTGATGAGTAATGATAGCATCAAACTTCAGGCACATTGTCCGATATCTTCGTTGAGGATACACATCCTCCATTTCTAGTTCAGATGGTTCAGATAGTTCCAAATCGATTTCAGATCTGCCCAAATGAATTTCAGATATGATCTAGATGAGTTGGAGATCTCCAGTTGAATTAAAATCTTTTCAAAGTTGGGCCTGTGATCAGCAAGTCTGAAATTCATTTGGAAAGATCTGAAATAGACATGGAAAAGGTGCAGTTGGTACCAAAAGTTAACATACAGGGATGATAGAGAAGTTTTCGGTCTTTGAATATTACATAGTGTTTTCAAACTACTATAATAAGTCTCCAAAACAAAGGAAAAACGTCAATCACCGAAAAATAAATTTCAAAATTTTCCAATGGAAAATTTTGAAAAAATTGGAAAATTTTCTGGAAAATTTTCCATTTGCATCACTAATCTGAGGTAGAGTGTTGACCATAGAGTAAGAAGCCCTACTCTATGATGTTTCCTTTCTTGAATCTGAAAAGTGATGTGGACCCATTTACATCTTTCAAAGTTGATTGAATTCATTGCCCTTGTTTGTGTTATTTTGCTCTAACAGTGGCACGTGAACGCAAAGAGAAACGTTGCAATACGACAGTAAAGGACGCAAAGTAAGACCTGCAATTTTGCATTTTTTCTCGTATCACGTTGCTTCACATCGATCTTCTTCGCTTAGCAGTTGATGATCAGGGCCACAGACATCGAACATTAAGCATTAAGGTCTAGACTGGACCTAGTTGTTGTTGTTCGATGTCTAGACTGGACCTAGTTGTTGTTGTTCGATGTCTATGATCAGGGCCCTTTTTTCTCTTCGGTCAACAAATGCAACAAAAATGAAGAAATTTCGGTACGGTCATCTAAGAATATGAAATGTATTGAGCTTCCTGTGCACACTGCATTTTGCATCTCCAAGAATGCATGACATGTTTTTTTCTGCCACTCATGGTTTGTGTTTAAATGCTTCAACTTCAGATTAAGCAACTACTCTATTTTCTATAAAGATGTGTTTCGATAGCTGTCGCTGCAGAACAAAATTTTTTTGGAAATACATCACATGGTTTGGCAACCGGTCCCTTTTGTTGGTGCCCTAGTCTGACTAGCGCCTTCATTATTTTCATATGCCTAGCTATATTCAACAACGTTTTCATGTAGCCATCTCCGAAAATGTATTTGATCAAGTGAAAGTTGGCCGCGTCGACCTGTCTCACCAAACTGGAATCTATTCATTTGTGCACCGGATTCATGAAGGGACCTATTTAAAGATGATACCGCAAACATTTCGGTGCGCTGGCGCACATATTTTCAGAATCTCCAGAAATTTTTGGTCTGGCGCATCAACACCAAATCTGCTGTTCTTGGCACATCCACCGCCTCTTACGGAAGCCTGGTTTTCCGGGCCTAGTTGCCCGTTAACTGTAATGTTTTGAAGCGTGCTTGAGAATGATCCTGAGAAGGTGTGGGCCAAGTTTGGTTGAGATTGAGGTGGTATTGACTAAGTTTTGACCCTCGGTTTAGAGTCATGTTGCGAAAGTGATGTGCTGTAAAATTGGTGAAAGCATGTGATGATTGCTTAAGGTGCATCTCCGACCAGAGTTTCCCGTTGGCTTTGTGTTTTGAAGCGCTCTGGAAAATACCACTGAGAAGGTGTGGGACAAGTTTGGTTGAGATTGAGGCAGTTTTGACAGTTTTGGTTGTCGGTGTCATTTTGATATGTAGATGCACAGGTGAAATGACCTTGAAGGGCGAATCTACTTTGGCAATTACTTTTACTCGGAGGCCTGGTTCTCCGGCCAGGTGGATGTTGTGTTTTGAAGCGCTTTGATAGTGATCCAGAGACGATATGGGCCACGTTTTTTGTCAAAAATTTCAATAATTTTGAAGTTATGGCTATCAGTGGATTTTTCCATAAACTTATTTTCTTTAATATGTTCCCTATGGAGTCAGCTGTAAATGTTCATGTCGCTGTGCTGTAATGTGTTATTTAGCATACTCTTTCCATTTACATCCTTTATTTGACCTGGAAATACCCCGTTATATGAGTTTTTGGGTTTCGGTGTGTATAGGTAATTTTCATTATGGCCCTTCGGGTATTTTGGTAGTAGCTCATTCACCGGCTTCGGCGAGTGAAGTTCGTATCTGCCTCTCTTGTTATTGTCTTTGGCCAGCATATTTTCAGAAATTCTAGAGTTGAATTTGCGTCTGTCGCCCTGGCTCGGTAACTTCGGGCCTGGCTCAATTGAAGATTGAGGATGTCGTTCATCCATTTACACAGGTTTAGCGCTTGGATAGGATTTAAGATCGTATAATTGCGAAGTTTGCAGTCGTTCTGACATAAGTCACAGCTGCATGATGAAGAGAAGATGCGAAGAGAAATCCGTTTCAGAGCGTTTCACTTTGAGCAATAGGCTCATGAACTAACATGTTTGTGATAGGGTGTGGAAAAAGTCCTAAAACTCGGAAAACCGGTCGAAAAGTCAAAAATAGTCCTAGATGTCATCAAAAGTCCTAAAATGGCATTTAGAATTTGAGATCTTAGTATTGCATTTCGTATATTTTAACACGAAATCTGCTAGTGCCCGCTTTTAATCAAAATTATGTCTTCTTCATTTTCAAGTTGGTGAAGCGAATGAATTTTCAAATTGACTTGATTATAATTTAGATGTGGACTTACTTGAATAACTGAGAATAACACTTCAAAAAGAAATAAAAACAGTCATGCCTTCGTAAATTTATTATTTTGGTTCTCACACATCTTCAACACCGGATCAAAGTAGAGGTTGCTTTTAAAGTCATTATATAGACTTTAATATAGAGGTTGCTTTATTTTGAACTTGACACTAAATTTTGCTACCAAATCTGTTAATCTCCTTGAATAAACGTATTTTGACGGTGCGGACTCCGGCGCGGAATAGAGCAGACGTATCCCTGCGCTTCGCAGAAGACGACTGAGATGGCTACTGCAGGGTATCGGCAATACTGGATAAAAGCCGGATATTCTAATTAGACCTGGAGAACCCGGAAAAACCTGAAAATGGTCATGACTCGGGTAAAATTGATCGAACGCTGAGTAATTACATAGTTAATAGGCATAGTTGGTTAAGCAACAGAAGAGGAACTCTGTGTTACTAAATCATTAATAGTGAATGACTGATTGTAAGCATTAAATTTGCTGTCGACAATTATTTTAGGATATTGTAATCTTCTCTAAAATTAGCGTGAAGATTCTTGCTGGATTTTGTCTCAATTTTGATACTTCATTACTTCTTCAGTTTGTTGAATGTGTGACGATTCGAATATCTATTTTCGATAGCATATCTTTCAGATTAATCACGTGTGCCAGCAATACTGAATTGTTCTTATAAATTAACCAATGATGGAAATTGGATTTTGATGTTCATATTTGTGTAGGCCTGATTCGAGAATCGGAAAACTGTTCTTCTCAATTTACTGAAGTGATAGCTTAAATGATTGCCGGTATGCCAGCTTTAAATATAAATTAAATAAAATCGAGTCTGCCTTTGTTGTGGAATAATCATCTTGTTTAAGCACAATTTACACATGAGAAGTCGAAAATTTTAAGTATAATATAACAACAATTGCACTTAGTTAAATATGTAGCAGCTGATCTCAAATTTGATAACATGGGCATAGACATCGGTGAAAGAGTTTATCAGCATTGCAAATAGAGAGGAGTAGTCAATCCATTTTGACTTTTGATGTTTATCAGTCATTGTAAAGCAAATTTAAAACCTCTGGAAAATATTGTTGTTGCCCGGGAAAACACAGAAAGGAGAAATCAAAATTCTGTCGATAACCTGGACTATCACATCGATGGCTTGGTAAGCTGGAATGATTCGGCATCTGAATCATTGGAGTGTGGTGCTCACTTTACTGAATCGAGCATCTTGGGTAGTCATGTCCTGTCGTCATGACTAGGCACCATTTATAGGGATGCCACTACTTCCTGCATTGATGGGTGGTTTTCATAGACCACCTTCCGTTTCAGGGTTCGGTTGAGGGTTTTAAGGTTGCACATTCATAGGAAATTGTGGAGCAGACATTTCCAAAAGCTCATGTCAGCCCCAATCTTAGAAACCATTCACCAACATCTTGTCAGACTTAGAGAAACCTAAAGGTACGAGGGGCGTACCAAAAGTTCGTGACGTTTGATTACCATGGTTTTAATTCGACTTTTTTCTTTAATCATTCATCGTTGTCATGTTGTATCAATCATGTGCATTGCCTGTGAAGTATTGTCGGTTGATCGGTAACCTATAGAGACACGTACTGAAGCCGGTAAGTAGTGAAGCAATTTTACTTTTGTCAGCATGACGGACTTCACAAATCGTAAGTGGAGATCTTGTCTGCTCTTTCTGTCCAAAGAACGGGAAACACCAACCCGATCGGCTGGGCGTCTAAAAACATTCTTCGAGACAATGCTCCTGCAAGAGCGACCATCAAGAAAATGTTCCCATAGGGACGGAAGTCATTGGAAGACGTTGAGCGCTGTGGCCATCCATCCACTCAAACCAGCGAAGAAAATGAAGATTTGGTTTGGCAGCTGATCCAGTCTGACAGACGCCCAACATTTGATGAACTGGAGGAAAAGTCTTGCCAGCTGTCGCATGGGACTCTTGAGCGTATCTTCCATGACCGCCTTGAGTTGTCCAAAGTTTCGGCTCGTTGGGTACCAAGGCTGCTGACTGCAGAGCAGAAAGGCGCTCGGTCACCAACTCCTCTATTGTTCTTGGTCTTCTGGAAGACCATGACGAAGGGTTTTGGAGGAGACTACTGACTTTCATCTCATCGGTCCGATGAAGTAGGCAATCGGGGGTATTCGATTCAATGGTGAAAGAGATAAAGAGAGCACCGAAAGCTTCATTCGGGAAATTTCCGCAGGATTGGCTTGAAGAAGGAATGAAGAAACTTGAGAAGAGATAGGAAAAGTGTATTGGAATTTAAGGTGACGAGATCGAAAAAAAGAGTTTTGGTATGCTTTTAATTCTGCCAATAAACATTTGTGCAAATGGAAGTTAAATGTTTTCCTGTAAAATGCAACTGTCAGAACTATAAGAAATAAAATCTAGATATGCACTTGGGCCAAAATGGACGTCTATAGATAGGAGAGACAAACGTCACGAACTTTTGGTACGCCCCTCGTATAATATTCGGAGTTCTCTTTAATTTATCCGAGTTTTCTTGGATTGATGATCAACAACATGTTCTATAGCATGGTTTTGTGAATGACGGGAATTAATTCGGTGCGTGACGATAATCTCCGGCCAGCACTTGTCGGACTGATTTTGCTATAGAAAACCCACTTTTCTGAGCCTGTCCCACCTAGTTTCCAACTTAACAAAGTAATTTAAGTACAGACCTAGACAATTTAGCTTGATTGTAGCATATTCTCTTTATATTCAACTATGACATAGATAGGACATGAATCTTCTAATCACAATTTTTCAGTTGGCCACCTATACTTGCCTTCGATACTTGCTTTTTGTCTTTTTTGATATGTTCCTAAACAAGGGTCTGATATTATACGTAATTCATTTACATCAACACTCTACATCTGCAGATTTTTAGTTTTAGCTGCGAAACCAAGGCCACATTTTGATGTGTCACAAAATGTATGTACCTATGTCAACACATTCAATCACACTTCTTTTCGTAGTGGTGTCGCACATTTCAATTTACAAAATCGATGTAAGAGAAATTTGCATTTCAACGGCATTGTTGACTTATTCATTTATTTTTATTCATGTTTTTTGCAACGCAATGAATATCATCATTGGTTTATTGTAAAATCTATACAGGCAAAAACCTTTGTTATAGAGCGTAATTGAAAAAGCTTAGCGGCTTTGATGTCTAGTTCCGTCGCTGAATTCGCCGTGGGATCCAATGGTCGGGCCGCTGCGTAAATTTACGCACTGCGTAAATTGGCGTAAATGGCGTAAATTTTTCATGTTCTTCTGCGTAAATTTTTTAAGTACTTCTGTCAATGTTTTATGTTCAGCTGAAGACTTCTTAATAATCAAGACCAGTTTCACACATGTTTAGTGAAAATCTACGTCTATTTGTATTATACGAATATAATGCGATATATTCCGAGTATACTCCACTTAATCTGTATCTTCTTTCAGGTCGCAAACGTGACTGATACTGGGACGAGTACGTTTAAATAATCCAGAATTAATCATTGCTTCTAAGAAAGAATTTTGTGAAAGATCGGATTTTCTCTCTTATCTCCAGTCGTGCCAACTACCGCTCAGTGATATCAACATATGTTCGAGTTATGTGCTTTAACAGTGACACACACTACATTTCATGTGAAATGGTTTTTCTTTCTATGATAGTTCTATGCTGGTTGGTCAAGACTGATGGTTGCAGTTATAGCATAGACAATCTGATATATTATGATCTTTTTCCAGGTTTTGTTAATATCCTGTACGATAGAAAAATCTCGTTATGATTTCGGTATCATAACTTTGATTCGGAATATAAACACAGCGCCAATCTTATGACGGTGGAGCAGCACAGATTCTTGCGCCTTATAGATACACGATGGTTGAAGTGTTTGGAGGTGATCGAGCGACTATTAGAACAACTGGAAGCATTGAAGCATTTTTTGTTGTAACTGTGGCGAAGTCAAACACGTCGTCTTCGAATGATCGAATCAGAAGAATTCAGAAGGCACTTTCAGATCCTCTTACTGAATCCATATTAGAATTCTTTGTCACCGCTTTAAAACCTCTGAGGGAATTTGAAAAGATTCCAACGTGATGGTTGCCTCATACATGACTTATGGCAAACTATGTCAAATCTTCTCATCAAATGGCTCTTGATCTATAAGGAAGATCGCATTGACACCAAAGAGCCATGGAGAAGATCCAATACGGATGCTATTCTGCCGGATCGGAAAATCATTATTGGCGAAAGGATTTTCAAATTAGTAATTGATCTTAGCGAACAGCAAAAAAGAAGGTTTTATGAACAAGTGCGAGTCCTTTACACCTCCTGTACACAACAACTGGTGCACTACTTGCCGTTTACGAATAAATTACTGCGAAATCTGAGGTTTCTTTTCTCGAAAACCTTACCTCCATTTACTATGAAAATTTGACGATCAACGTGGCAAAGAAGCTTTCAAATATCTTTCAGGATGCTGATCTAACAGCATTAAGGTGTGAATTGCAAAATATCAAGCTTCAGGTCGAGCTGTTACCCTTAGTTTTTGGCAGAAGGTCATCAGCTAACTGAACGTTCCTATCTTGAAACGATTAGTTCGCCATTGTTTGATCATTCCTCACGGGAATTCAGATGTCGAAAAACTGTTCAGCATGCTTATATAGTGACGAAAAAACGAACCAGTCTGGATCAACAATGAGTGCGAGCACTCACGTTTACGAAATCATATTTGAATTCGCGGAATAAGGCATGTTTTGAAGTGACCTTTTGACGAATTGCAGCAAATGGCACAAAATGCAAAGAGTGCGTGCAAAGAGAGGAAGAATAAGAAGAAAGTAAAATAACTGAGGCGGAGAGAGAACTTACCAGAAAGAAAATAGAAGACGAGCTAGAGAAGGAGCGACAGAAAAGTGCAAAATTGGAGAAATTGGAGCTTGATTTGGCGAGTGTCGATGAAAAACAAAAGGAAGCTACAGCAAAGAAAAGGAAGGCTGAAGAAATGGAGCAGGAAGCTCGTAATTTGAGAGAAACTGCGGCGATTGGGGAAGAAGAACAATTAAACTGGAAGATGAAAATAATCGAAAAACAAGCGAAGTTAGAGAGAAAAATAGTGTATAAAATAACAATGAAAAAGAATCTACATCCTTTTTGATTCCTTAAGTACATTTAATAGCCGAACACTTGAGATATGAGATATGTTTAATCAGGAATTTAAACAACTTTAAATTTCGAATAGTTCCCATGTTTGATTTTTAGGATTCTATGAGTATACTTCTGTGTGTAAGAGTCAATTGCATATTCAAGTGTAAATGACTCTATTATAATGTATTTGTTTCGAAGTTCAATAGCACATCACATACAACAGAGACGAAAATTTGTAAAGCGGGCATCTTCGCATAAATTTCAACAGTATTCAAGTTAAGATCATCCTGATTTTTGGATGAAATTTTTGATGAGAATCCTTGTCAAACAATCAGAGTTTGGTTTGTCAGAGAACCTCAGATATTTTCAACCATGGAGTCTTCCTTTGCTCACGCGTGTCAAACTTGCTATCAAGCTAAGCCTTATGGTTGATAAGGATAGCAGGAGCGCTATTCATCAAGAAATTCTATTAAAGAGAGATTATATATCCTCATTTTAATTTTAAAGTTCTTCATTTTTCATTGATAATGATCGCTATTGAAGCTAGAATCATAAATTTATTATAATTTGTCATTTTTCTTAAGTATTGATGCCTTTATCAAATGGCAAGACGTAACATCAGATATTCGCTGCATTTGATCATGTAAGAATGGAATGTTCGCGTACACGCGAGAATGATGGTTATCCACATTTTTGTCAAAAAGTAAAATAATCCATGATGCGTATACTTCTCACGATACAAAAACTTTTACACACCAAAGTTTCACTGTACATCTCATTTTTGATTATATTTGTTCGTCATATTTTTAGAAACCTTCATTACTTTCTGTGTTCAAGCGAATCATCTGAAATGGCTCTTAATATCAGTTAAAATTCTTCTTATTGTTGCTACGTGAAATTGTTCAGTTTCAATTTCGACAAACCATACAAAATATTGTTGGATACTAGTTCTCAAATTATTGTTTCTCGTGTAATGCAACGCCTTTTTTGACATTTGTTTATTTTTGTTATGTATTTGATAGTTTTTATTGCCGTGTATAAGTCTGAATAGCGTCAATTTAGTCATAAGAGTTCTCTATTTTTCAACAACTGCACTATTATATCACAATGAAAACTTGTTTTTTCATTTCTTTATCATGTACAACATTAAGATATTTTAAAATAATTTACACTTTTTTTAAAATATAATCAAATTACAGTAGGGCCTACCCCTTCATTTTTGATATAGTGACTTTATGTTGACCTACAATGAATTTTCTTTCCACGTAAGTGTATCAAGCATTCAAAAACTTGAAACTGAACATAAACCAGTACATTTTGAACCACGTGAAAATGTTAGTTATGTAGTTTGGTGTATTACGGGAAATAATACTGTCTGATCGCGTACAGCTCTTTTGAAAGTACTACCATTAATCAAATTTTAACCGCGAACTGCGTAAATTTCACCATCCTGCGTAAATTTCTTCCTCTGAGCTGGCCCGACCTTTGGTGGGATCTGCATATTATGGCATCAAAAATGCTATATCTACATACATGGATATTGTATCCGTGCCCCATTCTTGCATGGTACAATAAGGAAAGTACCTGCCAATGGATGTATGCTTGCCGGTATAGACAATCTCCAGAATCCTTGTCATTGTGGATTATTGATACTATACATAATATATAATATAAATATTTATATTGGTTATAGTCCTGTACATTTTGTTCACTCCATAAAGATCTTGGGGTTTCATTTTTCTGCAGATTTTTCATGGAAGGATGAATTTGGCTGTTTGTATCGTAAATTGTGTCGCACCATGTCGTTTGATCAGCGGGTGAAATACAATGACGATATCATTTGGACTGCTTATGTGGGTCTGGTGTTGTCGCAGTTTTCAGTCCGCTGGCCTGTCATTTGTGACATTAAGTACTGTCAATTTAAGAAGCTGTAGCAACTTGATCGCATCGCCAGGCGGTTGGCTAGTGCCCAATCAAAATTGCCTTTGAGACAAACTCTGGATAACGGCTGTGTCATGCTTATTCATAAGATTGCAATAAATATTATAGGCACTCCTGTCTTGCTCCTTGACAACGCGAGCCGGCTCGCGAAAGCTAGGACGTGTATATATTTTAGCAGCAAACTTATTCTTGGGGAGACGAGACAAATTGTCGTGACATTCACAATGAAATAATCACTTACTTTCTAAATTACGACGGGACTTTAATGCTCTTGTATTTCTCTGGAATTTTCATTTGTTCTAACATTCAATCACGTTTCTTGAAAGACATCGAACTGATTCAATGTATCAGTCGATTTCGATTACCCTTAAAATCCTTAATATATTAGATGAAAGTCCTAAATATTGATCAGAAAAAGTTCTAAAAGTCCTAAAATTGAGTCAGATTTTTTTGTACACACCCTGTGCTGGCCTCGAACGCAGTCGGAAAAGCAGGGATGAGAACTTTTCGCTGATCTGCGCAAATCCGCGGGCCCCAATGAGTCCGACTAATGAATTCTTTATTTTATCCCGCGTGGGCCCCCGTTGCCACATTCTCTTCCCTGAAAATAATTATAGTGGTCGAGCGGCATTCTAGATGGAGCAGTGATGAGTAACATCGTGTGATGTGGACGGAATTGTTCTCCCTCGATTTCTACTACGGAAGAACGCGACCAAAAATGCTCGTCTTGCTTTTTTCGATCGCGCCTCAACTTGTGACCGACCTTTCCAAATAGAATTCTAAGTAGAGCTGGATTAATCAATCAAAATATCAATCAATTAGTTTTGCAAGGCAAATGATAATCACGTCATTGAAATTTGGTTCAATCATTAATCTCAATCATAATCAAGGTTTTGAAAATTTGGTTCAATCATTAATCTCAATCATAATCACGTTCATGAATCAGCAAATTTGATTAAATTTGATTTTAATCATCCGAACATTTGAGATCAGATACAGGGTCGACGATGGCAGAGTGACAGTGCGGAAGGACTACGTAAGGACGGAAAGTACACAAAGTCGCAGAGAGTTCCAGTCCTTGAAGAACGGTCATGAACACGCGTTCGCGCCTCGTCATCGAAAATCTTCCTTACGGTATCATCTCTTTGATGCTTTCTCTTAGCGTGCACTTTATATTATCAAAGCATACTCAACAGACTACGGGTACAATAATTCTGTCAATCTGTGCGATATGATGGTGCTGGACAAAATCGAATAATTACAGTAATACTAATTTAGCAAATTTATTAATTGAACAAGGACAAAGACAAAAGTTGGAATTACTCACTGCACAGTATTAAACATTTTTATCATGATTCAAATTATTACTTAAACGTACTATAATTATCACTGACCCGACAAAGGTTCTGAAAGCCGTAATCAGTATCACATTCAACCTACCCAGCCTTCATGATAAAGCGTCTGACCACATTAATCATAATCGCAATTTCGAACACCTTAATCAATCATAATCACAATCAACCCCATGGCCTCCTTAATCATAATCACATTCTTCAACACTTCAATCAATCATAATCATAATCAAATATTTGAACACTTCAATCATAATCTCTTATTATCAATTTTTTATTATATTGACTAATCTTTCCAGCTCTAATTCTAAGATATCCCAAGATGTGATGATGCATCAGATTCTTTGAGTTTATATCCTGAAAATGTCCAGGTAGGAAAGGTCTTCAGTTTCTTGAATGGGTGTGATGGAGAAGACACGACGAAGTGACTACTGATTTTGACAATGAATATCGTGTTATTTTTCTGTGTGTGACATTTCCCCTTACCCCTTTCAGGGAAAATGGGGTTGGTCAAATAAAATTAAATAAAAAGGATGTATGAACCTTTTTTCGTATCAAGCATATCGTCATCAATTTAGACAGAACAAAAAGTAGCTCTTGGAATTGTCTCAGGGAATTATAGATTCTCCTATAATTCCCCGCAATTATCCACAGAGAAAGAGCTCTAACACGATGCCATTTGGATCTGGGGATTTGCCACGTGAGTCTCGATTATAGTTCACGAACTTTCAAAAGAGGTGCATCCTCTTGATATGAGCGTAATTTAGGTACCAAATCAGCATGGCAAGTTACATGATCAGGAATAGATTTCTGTGAACTTGACAGTTGTGCAGAAAAAAGTCGGCTCATCGAAATCAATCAGAAAATCATTAGCTGAACATGATAGCTCATATGAATTCCAGATTTTCTGATTCTACAGGCTTTTGACTAAAAATTTCACACATTGCGTGTTCTGTCTCGCGGTCTTGCAATGAAGGCGATCGGTTTACGACCTTTTCTTTAGCACCTCGGTTATCGAGCGGCATTGTGAACTGCATTGGTGATTGCGTTGTCCAAGTCATCTACAGATTCACAATTGAGTGTCATTTCAGGAAGTTCATGAGAAACAATTTGACAATGTCAGTCATTGCTTTTAGAGTCAAATCTAAAATTTCATGCTTATGTGGCATATCAGATTTATCAAGTGTATTCTCACAGCTAGTTTTTATTGAAACACCAATGAAATGGAAGTCTATTGCAATATAGTTGATTATAAAATCACTCAAGTTTTAAATTGTCTCACATTTTTTAATTTTCTATTATTTTCAACTATGCAATACACAAGAAGATGCAGAATAACATGGGGTTTTATAATTACAGTCGTATACTGACAGCTTTTGCAGAATACCTTTTTTGTTGCAATTCAAAGTAACTTGCATTTTATTCACGTAGCCTTTAATTCTAACGTTAATAACTTCATGAGAACTAATTCTTTGGTTTTTTGATAACTCATAAGATTAGAAGAATACTTTATCAATAACAGAAAAACTTCAAGAAGAATGCAAGTGTGTTGAGTAAAAGTCATTGCTTAATGTGCTCACCGTTGACACTCAAAACTGCCATACAACGGTCCAAAATGGACTCGACCGATTTCCGCAGCAATTCGTATGTTAAATTAGTGACTTCATCAACAATGATTTGTTTCAATTGTTCGACAGTCGATGGTTTATGTCGATAAACACGGAATTTCGAATGTCCCCAAAGGAAGTAATCGCAGGAGTTTATGTCTGGCGATCTTGGAGGCCACTCGCCGTCGAAACGAAGACCAATGACTCTTTCTCGAAAAAGAGAAGTGAGGTAATCTCTTACCTTCTTCGCCGTATGTGGTGTGGCACCATCCTGCATAAAGGTCAAACTACGATATCGCCGACACAACAGAGCAACTTGATTTTTCATAATCGTCAAATAAGAATCTTGATTCATGGTGTTCGGAGATTTCACAAAGACTGTTAACGTACTGAATTCCTGAGTGAACCCGCACCAAACTGTCACTTTTAGTGAGTGAAGGGGAGCAGATATAGTCTGGTGAGGATTTACTGTGGATCAGGGGACAAAATGACGGTTGGACACGTGTCCTGTCAAATAAAAATGAGCCTGGTCAGTCCACAGTATTGACCGAAGAAAGAAGAGTCCTGATTAAGCAACCATGCCGCAAAGTCCATCCGTCTCTCGAAATATCCCTCTTGCAGTGTTTGAACTTTTGCCGTCGTTATTCGCATCCTTCACCATCTCGATAACATCATCCGATATGGAAGGCCGTCCTGATCTTATGCATTCAAAACCGAACCAGTCAACTTGAATTTCTCGATTATTCTCACAACGGTTGAAGTAGAGAAATGATTTTGTTCAAACTTTTGTATCGTTTTATAGGCTTTCACACTCTGAGGAGCGGATCTCTTATTTTCGTAAAATAATTCAATTATCGCAATACGAGTTTCGACAGCCAACTGCATCTTAGACATGATGAATTTACTAGTTGAATGAGCGTGTAAGGTTTAATTAAGGCTTCCCGTAAAAATGTCTATGTCTGCTGTTTCATCATCAGTTATAGAACGCGGATCGATTACTCATTGCTTTGTATTAGTGCGACGTACGAATAGGAGAAATTACTCATCTTCTTTTGTCTTTCATGTAAAAGATAGCATTGTATCTTATGAATTTAACCAATAAAATGCAAATTACTTTGAAATGCAACAAAAAAGGTATTCGGCAAAAGCTTTCAGTATACGACACGAATTATAAAACGCCATGGTATTCTGCACCTTTTGGTGTATTGCATCATTGAAAATAGTAGAAAATTAAAAAATATGAGACAATTTAAAACTTGCGTGACTTTATAACCAACCTGTATAAGTCTATTTTCGGCTCTCAAATTACAGGCATCAGCAGTTGGAGTGACACCTAAATGCAAAAGAATATTGACATTTTTTAATGCTCTATGGTCTCTGATATATATGGAGTTCTTGAGGTCGATAGGGAATCTTCTCCGCGATTTCTTGATTCCGTCCCAAGCTCAGAAATTTGATATATTCAGCTCTCAACTTTTCAATAGCCAACTCAGATTATATGAAAAGTTCATGAAACCAGAATTGGTTGATGACTGTGAAGAAAGTTTGTCGAAGTTGTTTATCGAACCAGATAATTTTAAGCATTCGCATTTTTTGATTTTTTTGTGAATCCTGCAAAATTTTGGTGGAGTCCAGATGTCATAATTCTACTGCTCGAAAACCTTTGTCGGAAATGCTTTTTTCTACTTGGCAGTGACCAATTATTTGAGCAAAAATAAACAAAGGGATGCTTCATTACTCTATGACATCAATATTCTGCATCCAAATAATCAATTTTGACCAAAATTCCGTCATGTATCTCTTCTAAGGTTGGCAACTTCCATAACTTTTGGCTGCTGTTCATAATTCATATACCCACCGAATTTCACTGAACCCGAATTAACTCGTATCGAGAAAGCAAGACAATATCACTTAACCAATTTAGGTAATTTTCTGTGTGTCTCTGAAGAGTTTTCGGTCAAAATTGAATTATCCACTGCTTTTGAGATGCTGAATTTTGTGTATAATATGCATTCCTTTCACAGAAATTTAATGAACGGCTTTAATTTTAGACGTCATGTTTACATATAAGAAAAGCACTGACCATAATTTCGTTCAATTATCAGCAATATAGCTCTGCTTGAATCGAGATAATGAGTAAATCAGATCCATTCAGATTATGTGGAATCGGAGGAGTTATCTAGATCTTTCTCATATTCTGGAAGCGTATATCGTTGACTGTAACACATTGCAACATAAGCAATGACATTCCATTCTGTTCAATAGCACAGTAAATGCACAAAAAATTCTTCATCACCAGATTATCGAAATCTGCATCTTCATCACCCACATGATCGTTTTAATAATATTGTTGTGAAGCAGTATCAGCTACCTGCTGGGTATTGAGTTGCCTGATCTAAAAATATACGATCTGATCTGCACGATATGACAAATTTGTGCCATTCTAATTTGTATTCAAGTTTGTAGCGCATGCTGCGTTCTAATTAAAGATATTACGGTCTCCTTAGCGTCGATTGAAGGATATCTCTTAGTATTGAACAACATCATAGGTGAGGTACAAATGTATTTCGAGAATATTTCAACAACTTCTACTCGTATTCATTTTCAAAAGGTAATTCTGCCATTCACGTGATAGATTTTCAGTTTAGTAGGTCACATATGCCCGGTGCAAGGTGACCACTTGGTCAGAAATGTCTAACCAGTCAGAAATGGTCAGAAAAGATCAGAAATTCAGCCGTTGGTCAGAAAAAGATACACCTGCATTTAAAATGACGTAGTTTCCTTCACAACTGAATTATTCACAGATGGAATCGTGGACATAGCACACCTATTTTTCCGGATCTTAGAATTTAGGGATATTGAATGCGTATTGCTTATTTGAAGGTTTTCACTGACGTCAGCTTGTGCGCTAATTGTGACAATCAACAAATTATCTCATCTGGACTCGATGGCGCATGCATGTGCAATCGTTTTAATATGCTTGAATTATGATATTTTGATATATATTTCTTGATGAAATATATAACGAATTTTCACTTCTCATTCATACCGGATCATTGTGAAACCAGGTTTCTGAACCTATGCCTTGTTGTCGAAGCAACTTGCCATCAATTTTTGTCGTCGAAAAAAAAATTGCACGATTGGAAATTGAAAATAGCCACATGATAGAATGTCTGAAGCTGAATGACCTTCTCATCAAAATGGCCGATTTGTCACCCATTTGAAGCCGTCGCACGATTTTACGAGGAAAACTCTATCATTAAGCGGAAATGTGCATGATCTGCTTTTGATTCTGTTAGAACTGGTGTCAAAACATTGAACATGATATTCCTCTTTCAACTAAAGGCTACATCAAGTTGTTCGAAGACGTTCCTTCGGTTTTTCAAGGAATTATGCAAAGCTGATGAGGTAGACTTTGAGCAGACTCTAAACAACTGGGCATTATTGAACGAATACATTCTTCGAAGCGTACTGGTTCGATTTCATCCTTTTCTGAAATCAAAAATTGTGCGAAAATGCTACGTTCTAGTCAAACATGTCAAGGATGTCAACGATGTAGCGTTGTGTAGCTTGAAACGTTTTGCTCTTGAAATGTTGCCGGCAGCTGACCTTGAAGACGAATTGCGTTCAAGCTACTATGAAATATGGCAGAGAGGATGGCAGCCTTGCTGATCTGCACAAGAACGGTCAGTCGTCCACCCATGTGTCACCTTTTGATCAGACTCGTTAAAAAAGTCACAGTTTTATGGTTACATAATATGATGATTGAATCGGACTTTAGTAAGATGAAGTTTTTCGAAAGCGATCATCAATCGAACTTCAGTTTGGAAATATGCAAGCATTTCGTTAAGTCTCGGATTTTTTGACCGGGATTTTTCGATGATTTTGAACCTCCATCATCCTTGATGGACAAAATCAAGCTGGCCAGTAAGGAATACAAGTCATTTTGCGATGAAAATAAGAAAATTGGTCGGAATTGAATTGCTGAGACCGAGGTGCTGAGATAGGAAATTGTTGTTTTCAAGATTAAGACCAATTAAAAACTTAGGATGGAGATGCAAGTGACAGAAAGTGAAATTCGTGACGCAGAGGCCATGTTATACGCTGCAAAGAGAATGAAGATCGAACTATAATTCCTGAGTGATCGCAACGCTGACCACTTAAATCGTTAGCAAGTGTTGTTGTTTTTTCTTCCCTTAAATTTGTACATGTTTCTATACCTTTTCCCGTTTCTGTTGGCAGTAACTGCAAAACGGTTGTCACGCATGTAGCAATGCGAGACAGCGCGTTCAAATCATCATGACGTCATCAAACTCGCGTTGCTTCTGCAAAATCGTTAGCAGTAACTGCATAACTCTTGACAGATTATTGAAATGCGCTATTTTCTTATGCTATCATAGCTTCTTTGGTGTACGTGTGTATAACCAAAATGACATTAAATGAAAACAATATAATGAACGAGACTATGAATGTATTCAGTCAAAAATATCCAACTTGCTTAAACAGCGCTGTGCATACGACAAGGAACGATTGTGCCACCTGAAGCACTTCTCAGGTGTTATTGAAGGCATTGCCTCCTCAACTTTCCGTCGAAGAATGTCTAGTCGGTATGTTTGTAAGTTCATGTGTGCGGCATGCGCGGCATCATGATCACTGAACTGTACCTGTATGCTGGGATCACTCAATCTCCGCTTGGCATCACTCTTCAAGCAGGAAATTGCTCTCTCCGTCATGTTGAGAAAGGGACTGTAGCGAGGCAATGGCTTGAGATCATGACGGTTACTGATTGGAGTGGGAGGATTTCTGTGTGATGGGGCGTTGTCGCACACTATGAAGAGAGACTCCTCAAACAGAAGTGCTGGGACTTCACTCAAGAAGTCTGAAAAGGAAGAGCTCGTCATCCCCCCTTCAACGAACATGAAGTGAACCAAGCCGAATTGTGGAGACACTGCCAAGCAGACAGTTAGGTTTCGTCCTCGGTTCCCCTCGACAATTCTTACGGCTCTAGCACCACGCACTGAGCGTCCTTGTGTCCTGGCGGTCCGGATATTGAAGCCACATTCATCAATAAACACAAGGTCGCGGCTCGTGCCTTCCTCCAATAGCCAGGACACAAAGGCCGCCCTTTCTTCCTTCACATCAGCCTTGTTCCATTGTGTTGGTACTGATCTGAGGAGTTTCAGTGCTATCATCTCCCCGTCCACAGCTCGAGAGATGGTTGTGAGACTCAATCCAGCTGGGAGCAACGGAAAGTATTCCAACAGCTTCCCTCTCATCTCCAGCAGAGTAGCAGTGGGCTTTTCTTGGACGAAGTGCACTAGATGCTCGATCATCTCCTCTGTCAGTACTCGCCTCCGACCACCATTGTTTGGTAGGGCTTCAGCTCGATTCTCTTCGAGGTAAGTGCGAACGAACCGATGTGCAGAACGCGTACTGACTCCCAATTGCTGGGCCAGATCAAGATGATCTCTCCCATCTCTGTAGGCATTGATGATGTGCATTCTATCGGAACTTGACACAGGACGTGGCATTGTCGCTATGAATTGATGACACCCATTTGAAAGGGTCAGCGTGTGTCTTAAATACCTGTAGTCTACATGTAGATTTGTGATCATCTTAGCACAAATCGATTTTCTTGATTTCATCAACAGAATATGGTTGTGCCAAGTGTTATGCAATTCCTGCCAACGATTTTGCAGAAGCAACGCGAGTTTGATGACGTCATGATGATTTGCACGCGCTGTCTCGCATTGCTACAGGCGTGACAACCGTTTTGCAGTTACTGCCAACAGAAACGGGAAAAGGTATATAAGTGAGAAGATGCGTCTAAGTTCGATAAAATGAAGAGGCTCGAGTTCTTTTTGAAATGAAACGTTACTAAACATGAAAAATCAATGCACATAAGTACCTTTTTCTGTAAGTTAAGGCGATAAGATATTCTCATAGATGTTCGTATTAGGGATGTTAAATTTTTCATTCTTTAAATCGAATCAATGATTTAAAAATTGTACCTTTTTCGCCCTGCTTAACCGACTGAAATTCTTGGCTAGCTTGATAATTCATGAAAATAGGGGGTCAGAATTTTAGTCTTTACAAAGTGGTCACCCTGATCCGGTGATGATGAATGCGGATTTACATTGATTGCGAACATTGCAGAACTATTGAAAGTGGGGCATTAAGTCACTTCATACTAAAAACGAGTTAACTCGGCATTCGTGAAATTGTGACACCTCAGCAGCCCGAGTTAACTCGGCATTCGTGAATGGTGGGTGGGAAAAATTTATCTGTCAGTGATAGCTGCATGTCCTCCCGATACGAGTTAACTCGGACTCAATTTCTGAAGGACAGCTGCTGAATGCGACGTCAGTGATATTTCCCCGTCTGCCGATGCCAGTTAACTCGGGCTAAGCCGTTATAGGGTTAATAACAATTCAAATCAAAAGATAACTTAAATGAATGAATCTGTGATGTCTATGGTATTCAGTCAAATCAGTTGTAATGAAATATTTACACTTTTTGTGAATTGTCACTTATGTATTTGTTGGTGTTTTGAAGCCATTGTTAACGAGAAGATGAATTGTTCTTCTAGATTGCAATGCAAACCGCAAAATGGAAAGAGGAAGTACGTGGAAAGCTCAAAGTTCGCATGTCTCGGGAAACTGGACCATTCGATGAAGTATTCCAAGCTTGTAAGTATCAATTAACGAACCCTCAACCTGACTTAACAATCTGACTCAACATGTTGAGTTTCTTTTTTCAAAAACGCTGGCGCTTGTTACTTTTCGAAAAAGTCGATTTTGTGTCATATTGACCGCACATGCTGATATTATGTTCTCGAAGTAATTTTTAACTTTCATGGATTAAGCTATGTCATACATACATGCTTGATTTGCTTTCATTTCATCCGAGTTAGCACTTACTTGACTTGAGTTTATATAGAATTGCGCGATCAACGTATAGATCACAATGCATATCAACACAATAGTATATATAATCAGTGACAAAGTTTGATTGAAATGCGACTTGTATTTTTGACCGCGAACATAGTTCATCATCAGTGTATTATTTCCTGAAAACAACAGAGATGAACCATATTGATCTGGTAGATCGCATTGACTTTGACGTTCTTCTCAGATTCGCTGAATAGATCCTTGATAACGTGAACCGCATTGCGAATATTCCCGTTTAGTAATGAATGCCATTAATGCAAAACATAGGTCATTCAGAATTCCAGTAAATCTGACGTGAATGTATCTGTAGCAAAAAAACATTACTGAGACAAAGTCGCTGTTAGATGAGTGTCACCAAAGAACATTGTGCATCACATACCCCTTTCTTGAAAAAAGCGCTTATGGTGATAGCAAATCGGAACTGGTAAAAGAACCTCTTCCTGAATTGAAGAAAATGCAGAAATCTTGCTTTTCATGCACGTTTAGGCAATGCGGCATATTATAAACAAGTGAAGCGATTTTTATCGAATCAGTCTGGTTCGCATTTCGCAGCACCTCAGCAACTGATGCTTTCCTCAGTTTTTCTTACGCGACAGCAGCGCAAGCTTTGCTGTCAGATTTTAAGCTCTCGTGGAGAAAACCCAAGGACATCTTCAGCACAGTAATGGACAATTATCATGTTTTTCAAAGAAAGATTTCGAAATCATTTGAATTGAATATTAATCCTAAAGATAACTGAATGAGACAGTTATAATCAATCGACGAGCACTTGAGCAGCCTTAAATTATGACATCAAAAATAGAATTATGGTTCAAATGTTTTAACTGAAGCGGCCTGATCGGCGAAATACCATTTTATTGATAATCAGTATATTTTGATTTCATGATTTTAGGCTACTCAAGTGCTCTTCAATTGATTTTAAAATTATCATTCAGTAATTTTTATAATTAATATTATCAATAACTTCAAGTCAATTAATTAGTAGCTTTATGATTAATTCAAATCATTTTCATTACATCTAACTTTTTGGCGACATTTCTTCGAAGTTTTGAAATATATGCACATAGTCAAACCTAGATATAGCGACCGCGCTCGGTTCCGCTAGAAATTGTCGGATTAGCGCGACGGTCGCTATACCAAGAGATTATCAGTGATTCTATGACTAGTTTCAAAATTAAATAAATAGTTTCGGATTATTTCATGTTGTTTCCAATCGCCAGTGTTACCAGATGAATCACCTCACTAATCGGACGGACACCCTATCATAATTATTAGAAATAGTTAGAATATATTAGAAATATTAGAATAATTAGTTAATCTGGCCTGACTTTCGATATCATATACCATGAAGCAAGGTCATAATCTGGAGTCGGGATATACCATGTTGCAGAATCAACAAACGAATTTGGAGCCGGAACCTTCTAAAAATTTGACTGCTCCGCAGTCTTGGCAACTTCAATCCATATGTAACTTCCTCAAAATGAAATAGAAAATGCTGCGATGTCATGAATTCAAAAAATTTAATTTTAGTCATACTATGAACGACGTAAGCATGCGTTCATTTCAGTACACTTGTTTCGTTTCAGACCATAGACTATTCGATAAAGTTGACATTTTAACCACAGCAAATTCGCAATTAAAAACTGAGAATGAACGTCTACGACAGGAAAATATTGAACTGGCTGTGCGCGCACAAAATGGGTGAGTTGAACTAAAGTAAACTTCTCTCCATGTTTCATCATGTTGTATTTACCATTACAGAGGCGGTGGGTTGGGAAGCGGTCATGTGCTAGAGCAGAAGCTTTTTAAGCTTCAAGAAGAGCTGACAGAACTGCACAGAATGAAAGGCAATGTAAGTTTTCTACCTACTGACATTGGCGTTTTTTGACGCATTGAAAAGCCACAAAGTCATTGAATTATTTTACTCGTATTTTGCTCTCTGTGCGCGCTACCTCTTTGAGGGTAGATAGAGGTGACATCAGAAATCGCTAAATCAATTATGCTGTTTGCAAAATTAACGAGGGTGTAAAATGCAGCAAATCGAAAAGTTTAAAGAAGTTTTAATGCAGATAAGTGTACGACATTATCATTTGATTCTCATTCTGAAGAAGAGAATTAATGCTCACTTGTATTACTGTTTGTTCAAAGTAAGTACATTTGTAAACTAAAATTTATGAATCACAGGAGTCGCAGCTACTAAAATTACTAAGTCAGACAAGAAGCAAAGAGAGGTCTAAAATCTCAAAATAATAATCCAATTTGAGCTCCATTCATTAATCACCAGTCTGATCTGATGACATTGATGTTTTTAGAACCTAGTGTTCAACGGAACAACCAGAAAGATTACTAAAGATCGTAGTCACATGCATTGCTTCTGTCAAGGGTTAGTCAATATAGTGACTTTAAGTCAATGAAATCATTAATTCATTAGTTTAATGATATGCATGTTCTAACTAAAAAATCGAAATGCAAATAAGAAGTTCTGTAAAATAAGTCATTCCGAAATGGGCATTGAATCTTGTCGGTGAAAAGTAATATCAGCATTTAAATATTCTCCTTTCCCTCACAAGCACAGTTTTATGGTTTCCACTGCAACCACGTGTGCATAACTCAACACTTCAAAATCATCTCCCCAAGTTTTCATATTTGTCTAAAATTTTTTGAAATCAACGAGTCACATGCAAAATGTCGGATAATTGTAAATGAGTGCATTTCCTACACGCATACAACATTGTATCTGTGCATAAAATGGATCAGTACTAAATGAATTTCAGAATTTCAAACGAAAAAATGAAGTGTAAGTTCCGAGTACATCTGCTAATTAGGCAATCTATGTGAAATGATCAACCAATTCTTTCAATATCTTTTTTGCAAAGACTTCAAAAATGAAGATGTCTGTAGAATCTCAACAACACGCAGTGTAGGCCTTCTGGGTGGCCTTCTCAATGGTAGATGACTCAATGATTACATCATAGAATATCATAGATTATCGCTCATCTAAATCCTTTTAATTTTGTGTATCTTTCTGTCGATATCTACTTTCGCTATAAAAACAAAGCATGTTATGAATTTGTGAGACAATTCCACTTTGAACGATTGATTCAAAATTCTCGTTTCTTTCAAATGCTGCATCATCGAGAGTTGGCGAAATAAAGAGTTTCAGTGATACATTTAGTGCATCATTTTGATTTTGTTTTCATTTAATGAAAAACGAAAATCAAAATGCTGTTGATAAAGATTTTGTCTCACTCCAACCATGCTTACTGCATTAGTTTTAGTGATACCGGAGTTTGTAAATTGAGACTTTAATATAATTTGATGCAGTTTTCAACTGATTGAGGTAAAATGAATTTTTTTGCGAGATGCTTAGATTTGAATTCCTCACAAATAAATGTAAACATGTAAGTGTTTTATTTCTACACTTTTCAGACCGCAGAGGAAATAATGAACCTCAACAAAGCAGTTCAGCAACGGGATAAAGCTATTATGGCCAAAGATAACAAGTGAGTAGAATCCTTTCAATATTGTGGTTAGTCGGTCAAAATGAATAAATACAGCTTTTGTACATTTAAGGGATATTTTTGAAAACTAATTTTTGATGTGTTCGGTATTCTCTAGAAAACTGACAAAATCTTTATTGATGTGCATTCAGATGAACTCGTTGATTGAGTAGTGGGAACTGGTCGGAATTGATCTATCCATGCCGACCGGTTACCGAATTTTTCGACCAACTGGTCAACCGGTGAATTTTCGCCTTAATCGGCCGGCGACAAACCGACATGTAAGTTTATGGTCCATAACAGCAGAGTTGAACATATCAATGTTTAATTCGCCCTAGTTTTTTAATGAATATGAGCCTATTATTATTTACGCCAGTATTTACTTATCTGGCATACAGTCTGCTCAAAGGCACTCAAATTTCAAATGATATCAATGGATGGCTGTACTTATAGAGTAAGGATTTGATAGTGGTAAATCCCATCGAAAAATGTCTAACATCTTAAATATTAACTTAAAATATTTTCAGTACTTGAGTGCTCTTCATGCCTTCAAGGACACTAAATTTACTTTTAAATTACATTAATTTACATTAAATTTACTAATTAATTACTAATAAATTTACTAAGCGATTTCATCTACATGTGTATCGATTAGAAATTATTCACTATTGGTGATACCTACTTATCAGCAGCGTTACAATGTAGAAAGATATGAGAAGAATAGTTATCTTCCTAAATTTACGATGCTTTGATCTTTTTCAATATTGGACGGCGAGATGATGTTTAGGAAGTCCTAACGCTTCCATGTTGCTTACATGTGTTGTGAATTAATTTTGCTTTTCCAAATAACTCAAATGTGGTTTAGAAAAATAAGACTAAGTACGAAAATTTCTTTGCTGATGTTGGTGAATCGTTTGCTCGTCAGCATACATCTACTTCGCATCCTAAGATTGCTGAATTAAAATAGCATATGTTCAGTTAATGTATGTCACTGAATTGATAAATGAATTATTTGCGAAAAAATCAAAGAACTTTAGATTACTACAGACAGTTATCAGGTTCATATAATGAAAAATGTATATTTTATTGATTCGTTTGTTTCACAATGGTAGTTTGAGATGACCTATAAAAGTAGCATTGTATAGTGTGTTGTCATCAACAAAATAAAGCTGTCTAAATTATTGTAACGATCAAAGGACTTGATTAATTTGAACAGTTATGAAAAGTAGGCCTACATGTGGAAGCCAGTCCGGCACAAGAATAAGGAAAATAGTGTCATATTTTATGCTGCTGATTCAAAACACGAATATACACATTAATGCATCGTTTTGACTAGTCTTTTTAGACATATTTTTAACTGTCTTATAGACACTTTTATGTCATAATAATCTCTCACCTACTGCATTGCACATTATTCAGTTGCAGTGTTGTCTTCGTTGACGAAAACGAAAACCTTTTCGTTTTTGGCATCTTTTTTAGTGTTCACTAACTAAAATGGAGACCATCAAAAAAGAGAAAGCGAAGTTTTTTTGCACGAAAACTCTGCTTGTATCACTCAGCTGAGATTTCCAGCTCAAGACTTGAAGAAAAATGCTGCATTCTGATTGGCTGCTCCATTAACAACACATTTTTTGGTGCACCATCGTCTGAACGCGTCTCTCTTCCAAAAATTTCATTAACCACATCGTAATTAGTATGTTCGATTTGGTTCCTCCGACTCAACTTGCATAACCTTATTCACTTTCTCCGTTGACCATGATGTTTTACAAAATGCTCAGCAAGATCTAGGCAAACGATTTCGAATCCAACATGCATCATTTCTGAGCGATATTTATTTTATGAAACCGATTTCATACATTGATTATTATTCAAAAGGATGACTGTTGATATATATTTCATAGTAGAAGGTCTCAAATAAAGAAGTTACTTCAAGCGTTTCTTCTCATTTAAATCCCTACTCTTAGACTACACTCAAAGTACATTTTACAGGGTGGGCCATCTACTAATTGTACTTAAATTATAATTTATTATAATTAATTATTATTATAATTATAATACATCAATGAAAAATACATTATTTTGGGCCATTTGTATATTGCATTTTCACTACGTATGAACTTATAGCATTATGCAAAATTCATGGTTTGAATAGTGAAAGAATTGCAATGAAATTGCTTTGTTGAAGCGTAATGTAAAAATTGAAATCATTCTGAATTTGAAATGTTGCCATTCCTTGTCACATACGTACCAATGCTTGGTTTCAATAGGCTCATCAAGTGATCGTGTATTCAGTTTAACCTGATAATGATTAATTAGCTGTGCACTCGAACTCCACTTAGCGGACCTATGTTTTCAGACATGAGTCAAAATTGTCTTTTTCGGTAGACTCGAACCGATTCCAAATCTGTTGTACAGATAATACTGCGCATATTGTATTAATTTTCAATTATATGAATTGTATATTTTTAACAATTTATTAAATTTTCACCGAAAAAATTTCAAATTTCTGTTTTCTAGAATCGCAGAATTAGAATCGCACATTGTAAGTCTGAAAGAGCAATTGAAAGAAGCTCATGAGAAAGTACAATCAGTACAGCGAACTCACGACCTTTTGATGGATGAATGCGGAGCCAACAGCTTAGCTTATGCAGCGCTGGAAGAAAAGTACCGAAAAACAAAAATGGAAAACGAGGAATTGTTAAAACGCTGGATGGAACACAAAGGAAAACTTGCTGATAAAATTAATGAAGAAAATGAGAAAGTATTTAAAGAGAGTCGAGATAAGTTGAGGAAACAGCTTGAAGACGCTGCCAAGGAGCCGGTCAACCTCCAAGATCCGTAAGTTTGTGTTAAGCCTGACATTATATGTTTCTCCAAGTGCATGATTTTGTACTTATCAAGTATCGATATGTGAAATGTACTAAATAAGTGGCATTGATATGGCAGTTTTGTAGAACGAAGATTAGAACGTACTGTCCATTCAGCATTTGACCTAGTTATGGTATTCTTTGTCGGCATGATGTGCAAACTGCATCCTTTCACGTAGCATATGACATCCAGGCCAGACAGAAAACACTTCGAATGCATGAAAGGATCCATACACAAAATTAACTTCGAGAAATGCATCATGTTGACGGCATTGGAGATCAGAATTTCACAATGTAACTATGTACATAGCTTATACATCACGATATTTCAATCGCGTCCGAGTCCGCGTCCATCTCCAGAAAATCGGCGCGTCCGAGTCCGCCTCCGCCCTTTCTATCAAGTGCTCAATGAACTTGATTATTCAAAATTAAGAACAGATCTTCTATTACATTCACTGGATAAATGTAGACCCTTTAACGTTTGCATTGGTGCCATTTAGTTTGAATAGATACCAGTTATTTATAGTTAGGCGTTGGGCCTAACTGATAACCATTAACTTATCGAATAATGCTTCATGGATCATGCTAATTCAATGTTCAGGTGCCGGATATAGTACCAGTGGTGGCTCATACATGCGGTTGCATGTATTGAAATCCAATCATTCAACATCAGACCACTAAAGCTCCCAGTGTTACTGACACAAGCTACTCTGTGTGTACCGGTATTTAATGAAATCATTTTATACACAATACAGATGTAGGAATATACTTTATAGCCCTACTATTAGGTCTATAGAAGCTTTATTTGAGATAAAGAACTACATGCGCATGCATATGTTTTGAAACTAATTTATGTAGGGCTGCTAGTATTATAGTTAAAATTTTTCGATATTTGAAAAATTTAGAAACTTCACAACAATAATGTTGCACATCATTTTTACTGTTAAGACCTACCATACTCTTAATTCAATTTTATTACAGATATTTTGCATGCCTTAACTAAGTTGTTTTTATTAACTATGATTATTTTATTGTGTAAATAATTTATTGTAGAATGAATGCTGCAAATGGTCGACATGCAGTAATTAAAAGACCGGTGGGCATGATCGTGTGTAGGTGGCCGTTCGGTCTTGAAAATTAAAGGTCGGGGTCAGAAGGCGACCGACGTCGCTCGAGCCTGTCAGGCGAAAAAAAACAAATTATATGTTTTATATTAAAAATATTAAACGAAGGCGATCAGACTGTTCATTAAAGTTTTTACAAAACTGTAGAAAATTGAAAATTTACGCAACAGTGGCAGTACGCCTATACAGATGTAAAACGCGTGAGCTCCCCCTTTATGCCAAAATATGCTATCTAGAATGTTTGAAATTGACTAGCACTTGTAAGTATCAAGCAGTGGGATCTAAATCTAATCGAAAAGTGAAATAAAACTCTATAATGCATATGTTTAAGTACAAACAGTGCAAAATGTCAAAATGATACGTGTAGACCGATGGAGAATTACGAATGAGCAACAGTAATCAGATGTTTAAGCCTGCGTGTCAAATTGTGCGCATCAAGAAAATGACAAGTGTCACGCAATGAAATAATAATCGGTAACTGAAAAGGGAAAACTATGTATGCACATATGTAGGCCTATAGGGCCTGTATCGATTCAAACTACAAATTTTCAAAATTATGTGTGTAGACCAATTAAAAAATGCGATTACGAAACATCAAATCACTCGTGTCATGACCAAGGGGCAAAGTTTCTTCTAAGAAATACCTCATGGAAGAATGTCATATAACCACCACAGGATCTTGGGAAATTGGAAGTAGGCCATCATACTAATCTGTTGGCCCTTAGAAACACCACTGCATCTGCCAATTCAGGAGACTTGACTGCTCTGTTGTCTCTTAGTATCAGTCGTAAGTGCGAGAAAGTCGTTCTACTGAAGCCTCGATCGTCGGCAGCGACGAGGCAATTCTACATGTGGATTGAATTTCTTTAGGGATACAAATCAATAATCTCCCACACAGATTTTTTCTTATGTAGGTATGTAAGAGGTTATGTAACTAAGCCTTGGGCAAAAGTCTACAGACGTGACAAGTGAGTGATGAGTGATATTCTAGAATTGTATGTAGGTCCTACTATGAATGCAATAACGTAAACCTTATATGCGTATTTTATTTCAATGAGCATAATAGTGTTTTAGAATGCATATTAGAATCTGTATTAGCCTGTTCCCTAAGGGCCAATATACTAAATCTCCGACTTTTTTTAATAGCATGTCTGAATTTCAAATAGGATCATCAGACGCGGACGCGAAGGATTTCTGACCATGTTCGCGTCCGCGTCCGCTTCCGGCTGATTTCGTTGGATCGCGTTCGCATCGACAAATAATGTCGCGTCACCTTCCGCGTCCGAGTCCACAGTCCTGAACATAAGGACAGCAAAAGCGATAATTTCAATGAACCTTTATTTTTTACGAAATACGAAACACTGAGTGATCGTAGAATTGTGTTGCAAGATTATGTGTTACAGTGGCTATAGATTATACATGTATATTATATTGTGTTGTGAAACTGGTAGCTACATGCATGTATGTCACATTTTTTAATCTGCTGTCCAAAACTCATATCTGAAGCAATTTGTTTTTCAGTGGTATGCCTCATATTCCCGTCTGTTTTGGATCTGTCGTTCCATCCCGCTTAGCTAGTAAAGTGGTGAGTTTTTGAATTGTCGTTTTTTGGACATCAAGTTTTAAAATTTGACAGTGTAGATACTATCATTACATACTGTAGGTTATATCACACGTTTTCATAGTCAATATGTCATGCAAGTCAACTAAATCATAGGTTTCTCATAAAGATAGGTCATTTTGCACTCTTACGAAACAGTAGTTACGACAATTAAAACTCAATATAACGTAGTGAAGCAAAGAACATAACTTAAATGCATAGGAAATTACTCGGTAATTTGACATTTTACGTGAGTCGGATAGTATTGAGTAGAAACCGAACATTAAAATCAAAGATATTGCAAAATATTGAAAGATTATTATCCAGTAGAGATTTGAAGATGCATTCATTCATTTCATTTGAAGATGCCTCTCATTATCTTTGTAGAGTTCTGCACTACATGCAGAATCGGATCCATAACATCCTGTTATGAATGTATTTTTCCTCTATTGTAGGAAGCGCATGATAGTGAAGTGAATTGTGTTCGTTGGAGTCCAACAGGAGAGTGTTGCGCATCAGCCGGTTCGGACCGCAAGGTCAAGTTATGGGCGCTCGGTGGAAATACTTTGGTTCCACGAGGTATTCTCACAGGCAGCAATGCTGGGGTAATGGCCATTGACTTCGATCAAGAATCCACTTTAGTCATCGGCGCTTCTAGTGACTTTGCCACAAGAATTTGGACATTGGGTGACATGCGACTGCGACACACACTTACCGGTCACGCCAGCAAAGTCATGGCAGCCAGGTAGCTATTAATTGATTCTCGAGTTCCCAAGAATTTCATCGCGTATTCATTAAATCGATTTTATGATAATTCAAACAATATGGCTCAGATCAGTCAATGAATTTGAAAATGATAAAGGAAATCATAGACAAGTCAGGGAATTTTTGCCTCCCAGCGGATGGACGGATGTCGAGATGTTCGGACGCCATCATAGACGAACATAACGAAGTCAAAATGTTTCATCTCAGATTTCAGACCACGTCTTATTTCTAAGTTATGAATCGAATATTGACATTTAAGGTCATTGCAAGTATATTTTCAGCGCTTCTTGATGACATTCCGTATTTCAAGTATCATCAAACATTCTGATATGATGCGCTAAAATGGACTTTGATTTTTGAAAAATGCAAAGTTCGTTTCAGGTTAACCGACTTGCAATTTGACCTGAAAATATGTTGTCAATTATATACTCAGGAAAGCCATTTACTTATACAATGTACACTGTACATGTATTTTCAATCCCAAGTCTGCTTGCTCACTTCATTTGTTGAAACTGATGAAAGAAATTGATGCGTTATGTAGACGGGATTTTGGTTGTGACATTGTATATTTTTTACATTCAAACGGATATATCACATCATATTTCACAGCTGTCTGGCACAAAATACGCTTTAGTACACGCAACTTATAGATTTTTTCAGTTCAATGATTTCTATCTAGTTGAGTATTTATTGAGTGTGGTTGGGAAAGTTATAAATGAAACTGACGAACTAGAATCGGTATGAACCATAATCATCATTTATAGACTACACATCATATATATGTGGTGGATTTGCAAGTTGGGTATTCACTCTTTTATCCAAAGTGCCATTTTGGAGTCTCGTTTTATAGACCATACATAGTCCACTGACTCGATCGCTACATGGAAATTAATTCATTTCTTCTTTGAGGAAATGTCTAAGTGGTGTCAATCTACATGAAATGAAATAAATTGTGCAGTTGTGAAGTAAGTTGAAAAGTTTTCAAAATATGAACTAAAAAATATAAAAAATATTTATAAAGGAAAAAATTAAATCCCGAGCTTTCATTTGTCATTCAGCGTGCAAAATCGTAAGAATGAAAATTTGAAGGGACATGAGACAGTTGGATGGATGATGCAATAGGCAGATTCATTATACAGGTCATGGATTCCTTAATAGTAGTGGCCACTACTATTAAGGAATCCATGCACAGGTGGAGGCCAGGATGGACTCCCATCGCGCTGACCGATGCCACGAATAAGAAGTTAGGCCACGTATTTACTTACATCATTCAGGCCAGGATTTAGATTAATCGTCTGTTCCTGATACAATCTAGTATACTAACTATCTATAACTTTTCTAGTATGGACATCATTACATTTACAAATTATTTTAGAATCGTCAAAATTATAAGTGATCATTATTGATGGATCATAGCATTATTCTAATTGTTATTTATCAAATCCTTTTTGTGTTCATTCACTCCAGTGGTCAATGAACGACCAGTTTCACCTAGATAGAAGTAGTCACAATCATTACAATTGATGCGATAAACATCGGCGTTACATTGTTTGTTAGGAGCATTCGACATCAAAGCAGATTTTAATTTGCTCGGGTAAGAAATGCTAACATTACAATTGGGATTACGACTGAATCCGAGAATTCAGAGAAGGAAGAAAGGGAATGGTCATCGACGAAGAATATAAAGTATGATCAATTTTGGGAGTCGGTTTATAAAAAAAGGATTTCGCTTTGAGAAAAGAACGTTGAATAACATGTTTAGGATATCCTAATTTCGATAAATTGGCGAGGATGTAATCTGTTTCAGCATCTAAATGTTCTGGACTACATATGCGAAGAGCTCGAAGAAATAATCCACTGGCCACACTAATTTTGGTAGAAATATGATGGGAAGAAAAGAAATGGAGATAGGAATTGGCATGAGTAGGCTTGCGATAAACTCTAGGTTAGCAGACAAGTGCAGGATCAAGACGTTGGGCTTGCTGAATTCTGTAGGCATCAACATTCTCTCTATGACACATGTTGATAATTCTGCTTTGACTTGAATCCTATTTGACATTCGATAAAACTAAACATTGTTATTAAGAGGGAAAAAACTGCATGTTGAAATGAAGGACTGAAAGGATTTCGGAAGGCCATTTTTGGTCTAGAAAGGTGGTCTGATCGGGTTAAGCAAATAGGACTTTTAGATGGCGCATTTTCCTCATTCTCAATTTCGCCAAGGTCATTCATACTAGTCATTCATGACTGACAAGAAGTATGTTTATGTATGAATTACTTTATGTTATTAATTTGTTCTCATCAGCAAATTTGACCGAGACGTTAGGATCGTATCGTGAATCCTCGCTTCCCAGCTCTCTGACGTCAAGTGTCGCTTCACATCTGAGTGGTCGATAGAGTACAGTAGCCAAAGCGATAGTAAATGACCGATTTCTTAGTAGCAGAGCGTCTGCTTGGCGTCGGGGCTTCAATTTCCGAATATGATAACTAGACATCGACATCTTAGGTGAATATTTTAATCGATTTAGGTATTTTTTGGGCTTCAATTTTTCAGATTTAGATTATCATCGATATGGTCCAATGTGAACGATCTCTATACGTCTGCACTTACAAATGAAGAGAATTTTGACGCAGCAGCGTCAGAAGAAATACCTTCGGGTGCATCCATATCTTCACTCATCACAATATCTGATGAAGTTCAGTTAACACTGCATTTTTTGAGATTACATGCGCGCCACAATATCAAAATAGCAACGTTTATTCGGAAAGAAAGCAATTTAGGTTCTTCGACAAAATTATTGGAATTTAAGTGGAAAATATATTTTAGGTGATTCACCTAGATTGTCGATGTCTAATGATAACCAAGTCGCATGTTTTGCGTCTAAACTTGTAAAGCTGCCACATTTCCCTTTTAACCTGGTGAACTCAAAATTTGACAAGCTATATAATTATTAACCCGGAATGCACAAAAGCCTTTTTTATGCTAATTTACAAAGTGGCTCCTATCATCATTAATGAGCAGAACTTTTTAGATCTGGTGTGCTGATGCTATCACGCTTTTGATTATCGTACAAAGTCAGCTGATAGGATACTCGAATATGCCAAAAACAACTATTGAAATCAATATTATTGTACACAAGATTTATTCTAGAGGTGTTTTACTGCACTTATCTCAACATCCATGTTACCATTCACTGCCCTTCCTTTCTAGGGGAAGTAGAAACAGAGTCTGACATCACCTCATTTTCCTCCATTTAGTCGACACACCAGTCTCCCCACCATTCAATCAAGCGAAATATGAACTACATGTATGTGCAACCTTGACAATTCAAAGCAATTTCTATCGTCAATCCATGAAAATACATGAGAAAATTGCAATATTCTCAATAACATGTAAGAGAATGCACCCTAAATACATCATGATCATTTCAGCCCTGAATTGCAGTTCTGAACAAGATAAAAAATATAGCATTGAAGCTCTTCACTCCTCACTTGCTATGTACATATATTAGCATTTTATGACTATATTTTTGTCTTCAGGTTCTTTGGTGACTCCGGCCGTGTAGTGACCGGTTCTCTGGATAGAACAATGAAGATTTGGGATCTCCGCAGTCGTGCATGTGTTAAGACAGTATTCGCTGGATCGGCATATCACGACCTCATCGCCTGTTCCTCTCCATCTTCTCTTATTGTTAGTGGTCACTTCGACAAAAAGATTCGCTTCTGGGATACAAGATCTTCGGATACAAATTCCACAAGTGAAATAGTTCTCGGAGATCGAGTGACAGGGCTGGCTTTATCCCCAGGTGAAAACTTTTGAACTTTTCAGTGCGGGTATATTGAAAAAAATATTGGATAAATCAAAGTATCATCCTTGTATTTATGATCATACGAATGCAATAATGCTCTGTAAAATTTCAACTCGAATCAATAACTTTTCTAGTGCCCGTGCAGCCTTGAAGTTCGCCAAAATTATCGAAGTTCTCCGTTTTCATGCTACTTTTGAAACTACTACTCACAAGTGACATCCTAGTATAATTCTTGCTCCGCATCTTGTAATAGCATGTGTAAGCTTGAAGTTAACCAAAAAGAACTAAATCATGAAAATAGTATGTTATTCGGTTTCTGTAGCATCCAATATTATATTTTCTGAAGACATCTTACAATTTGGTCCACTGCGAGTATACTCGTAATGGTAGTAAATTTATTTGCGAAGTAAAACTAGCGCAAGTTGTTCAACGATGGCGATGGTGACAAGTTGGAAAGATGAATCTCAGGTCTATCCGATGCTTACAGCTATTGTAATGCAACTCGCTCATCCAATGACCTCCGAATATAGTACAGACATCAGTCCTGTGGATTGTACTGATAGCTGAGCAACAATGAATGCTTCGAAAACTGCTCTCTGGCTGATGGATGAGCAACAATGAATGCTTCGATATCAGCTTGCTGGCTGATGGATGAGCAACAATGAATGCTTCGAAATCTGCTTGCTGGCTGATGGATGAGCAACAATGAAAGCTTCGAAATCTGCTTGCTGGTTGATGAAATTGCTGTTTATTGAACTCCTTTGATTACTTTCTACTATAAGTGGAAATTTCTTAATTTGAAAGACGTTGTTCATCTTCAGCAGCATGATTATACGAAGGACAACGTATTTCATCGAAAGAGAAAAAGAGGAGAACACGTTTAAGTCAAAGATAAATTGAAAAAAAGTGATTAAGTCACGGTCCTTATGATCTCGCTTCGACCGACGGAAGCCTCGGTTCTTTTTAAGATTGTCTTGGCATTGCATCTCACCAGCGCAATAGATATCCTTCCACAAATAGAAACAATGGCATCGTGGACAGTCACCCCGGTCTGTGTTGCTAGTGTGGTCCCTAGGCGCGACACAAATTGCATGGCTTCGTCACCCATTGCTCCAGATGCTGTCAAGCAAAAGGGGAGGCAGTGCTAACTTACCTCTCGGCATTTCTCGATGTTGGCGTCACGTTTCCGAGCTTCTGCAGCTGCTGTGATATGCTGGACAGTCGTACTCGCTCCGGTTAAAATTGATGGATTGAGCAGATGTACAACCGTCACATCAATCGCGGCGGATCTACCCAACGACCAATCAGGGAGCAAAATGTTGGCTGGGCGAGTTTTTGGTTGATCAGTCAAGCCATTACCTTTTTTATAGCTGTGGTCGTAATAGCGATCGACTGCAGCATTTTTACACGACATTTCGTATGGTATTGTGCTGATTGACGATGTCCCCTCCATTTTTACAAGTTAACGCATGATGTCCATGTGGATCAAGAATTGCATCAGGATGTTAGATACATTTCTTTGAGTTACCATCTAAGCGTAAGTCCAGCCACCATTCTAATGCTGCGTTCATTTCGTTTGGCTCCAACACTAGACCTAACCCAGGGGAAAGAATGACTCTCAACCAGTCAGCGGATGATCCGCAGCAACATTTTCAAGTCGAGCTTTATCGGCTGGTGAAGCTGCTTGAAGGAGGTCATTGCGTGATTTTGATTCAATCATTTGTGAAAGAAGATGTTGTGATATTTTAACGCCAAGTATGTTGTCAAAATCCTATATCTTTTTAGTCGGCAACACACGAGCATTGAAATGATGAATTACTTTCACCAGATAGCTTGGTTCGGAACTAGCACTTTAGAATGATGAGATGTAGGCGTCTCCTGCATGTTGAGAGACAGATCGAAGTCCTAGGCCTCCATTTCTTAATGACAATTGGGCCTGTTGCCAGGCATCATCAGTGCATTCTAAGGAGGTATATTCTTCTAGAGATCGCCGTACATCATAATCAAATATCCGCAATGATCCATTGATCTGCTGGAGTTTTTCTAGCAATATGGATCAGTCGGCAAAAACCACTACAACTCCTTAGAATACCCAGAGCAATCTGGGGTTATGCAAATCCGAAAAAGCACGAAGAAGTTCATTAGCTTTGCCTATTGTCTTCATAAGGGATTCATTGCAGAAACGATGGGCTGCAATTGGCGAACCCAAAACTTCTAAATTTGGTTTAAACTTTTTTATATCACCACCCAGAATGCTTAGATCAACTTTACTGTACGCTTCACACTTGGATAAATTAACCTTCAATATATTGATATCATCATATTGAATCTGACTGCGCAAGGCGACCGAGACTACAAGGTTATGGAGTGATGTATAAAAAATGAACTGACATGTCATTCATTTTCTAATACAGGTGCTTTACCTTACTCGCATGTCAGAAATAAGACACTACTCATTACATATCAGATTCTGTCATCATGCGTGGAAATTTCTACTCCATTAGCATAATATAATCGTACTATATGACTTTACTTCATAATTTCACATAACTGGGAAAAAAATATCGATAGATTGCACATGTATATGAACTATTCGTAATTATTTCCTTCCATTATTATACTACTTATTGAAGAGTCTGTCAACATCTATGATCTCCAGATACCGATTATTGGGCTGGCGCAATACTTTACACAGGATCTAAACATGTGCATCACATCATTATTTTCAAATAATTGAAAGACATTTGTCACTAGGAGCCATTTTAGTCTACTACGAGTATACTCATATTCGGAGATATTAGTGCACCATCAACTACGAACATTCTCGTATCTGGCAGTGAAAGTATTAAAGCTGATAACCAAATTCTTTCAAAATATGCGAGTATTTTGGAAGTCTTTTGTTCTGCCTGACATTTGATTGTAATTTTAGCTGATGGCCTACATGAGTTATTTTCACGAGCCAACATTAGCAGTAATTAAAACTATCTAATATCAACCATGTGCAATCACTTATGTTTAAATGACATTTCTATACATTTGCGACACTTGTGAACATTGATTTCGTAAGAAGTGTGAAAATTCGGAATGTTTGAGTATTTTCGCTAACTTCAAGACCTTTCAAGCACTAGAAAATTGTCGAATCAAGCTGAAATTTATATGGGTTACATATAGATAGAATTTTCAAAAGTAGAATAAAAATGGGTAGTTTTGATACTTTTGTCTAATTTCAAGGTTGTTAGAGGGTCATTCCACATCAAAACGTCAAATTTCGGAAAAAGTGAGTGGCGAAGGTTCTCAGATTTTTTTGAAATTCACATTTTTTCATCATTTGGGTCTGTCTAGATGATATCCACAATATTTCGAAAAATTCCATCGGGAAGGTCATTTGCGTGGCCTTGACTTATTCGAATTTTTCTATTTTTAGAGAATTTATGAAAAATCATTTACATCTTTGACGGCCCACATAACCGATCTCGCAGCGAAGTTGAGGAAAATTCTTCTTGGACGGCTTAAATGATGCCCAACCATAGATGTTTCAAGCAGAATTCATAAATTTTTCGCTGCGAGAAAATTTCTGTGGGCCATCAAAAAAAATAAAAATTTCAGAAAATTTTTGAAAAAATCGAATTTTCAAACATTTCTCAAAAAATGCAGAAGTAATTTTACGGTCTCTTCTTCCGCAGGCGACTACAAATACATCCAAATAATTGTAGAAAAATATTTAGAAAATCACCAGGGATCGGGAAAGTGGTTTTTGAATCTCTAATTATATGAACAATATTCAATTTTTGACATCTTTGACTCAGTCCTGACAATTTCTCGCATCAGCTGCATCAATTCTGATAGGTCGAGTGTTTTACGCCTCACATTATCGATTTGAAACTGTAATCAGAAGTAACTTTTTTCCACGCAGAAGTATGATTTTTTTGAATTTGAGAATGTGGTAAAATTAGTTCATTTTTTGTGCTGCTACTATCAAATTTATAAGTAGTATATGCTTTGTAATTAACAGATTGAACACGACAACCACATAACAACAACGTGAGATTGACAACGTTAATAAAATTAATCTGAAAATGCAATTTTCTCACTAGAGTGAAATATTACAGTTAATTTGTAGCAGCAAAATCTGAAAAGTAATTAAAATTGATTTGAAAGTCAAGATACGATCAATTTGAATTACTTTCTGACTTTGTCTTCGCTTTATTATCCTCAGATGAATAGACTTGTTTACATAATGCTTACATTCATTGACATCTCATAATGACACTACTATTATTTATAAAAAATGTTGATGGAAATAGAACATCATCTGAGATTTGTAGCATTATCTTAGTCGATCACGCAGAATTGCAGATACGCAGTTGCAAACCATGAATATTCAACAATATTCCTAGAAATAAAAAGATGATTGATAAAGAATTTTTTCTTGCAGATCAGTGCTCGCTCCTAGTTTGCTCCCGAGACGATTCTCTGCGCACTCTTGACATGCGTATGTCTCGTGTTTGCCACACATACCAAGACGATCGGTTTCGTGTTGGGTATGATTATAATCGTCCAACTTATTCTCCTGATGGACAGTATGTAGCTTGTGGTGGTTCCGATGGAAGTATGTACGTCTGGAACGCAGTAACTACTCGAATAGAGAAGCGGATCAAAGACAATGCTGGAGGCATAGTGTGCTGTCATTGGCACCCAGCTGGTACACATGTTGTTGCTTGCGATCGTCAGAAAAAGATATCATTGTATTCAGACATGTAGAGTGAATTTATCAATTACTCACGATTGGCGGTGTGTGTTTTTGTTACTATTGATAATAGTGACACAATAGCTATTTTGATGGTCAACAGTAATGAAGGAGATTAATCCTTTCTGAGTTTCAAAGTTTCGTATGAATTCCATGGCACACGAACTCCTAAATCACCGTCTTATATCGAATTGCCCGGTTCTTTCACTCTAATTAATTTCGCCATCTTTTCTGTGTTAACAGAAAGAGTCTTTTTTCTATCGTCTTTCGTTGATCATGTTGAAAAAGTGACGTGTGAAGCTTTATTCACAAGCTCCTACTGTGATTTGACTATTTGATTTTTGTACAGCTTTTCATGGTTTTTATTTGTTCTTCATGACTTTGATTTCGATGTAAATTCCGCATTGTGACTCATTATGTAGAAAATCAGATTTGTTTTGTGATTTGCGAGATTCTTATTCTGGAAATACAATATTTATATTACGAATATAGACTTCTATTGAAATTCCATGTATGTGTCAAATCGAAACTAGATGATGTGAAGTCTATTATTTTACTGCTTAATGTTTTAAATTTCTGGTCATGCGTCTTAAATAAATAATGATAAACTATTCAAGAGTTTGGTCTCCGTGGCACAGTGGTTAAGTACTTGGCCTAGCGATCCTTTTGTCCAGAGGTTGAGCCCCGAAAGTGTCATTGGAAGTTGACAGGAAGGGCATCTGGACAAAAAGTACTACAACGCTCCAGAAAGGTCTGACTTTGTCAGCATCGTCAAAGGCTCCTCCAGTGTTGGGGGAGTAGTGACGTTAGAGCTTCACGTATTCAAACAATATATCTGGTCAATACTCAGTATCATGAATTACAATTCACGTCTCTCGGCCGTGTAGATGCTATCAGAAAGTCATTCTTTTGTGCACCAGTATCTATGTTTTTAGGACATTACTGATGATTATTTGATGGTTGTCCCTCGGCATGTGCAGTTGTTCTGTAATAACTCAGACGCGGTTTCTTCGAATTTCTTATTTATGTTTATTAATGTCATTCGAGACCATAGGCGGAGGTTTGTGATTGTCATTTTCGGTGTTGAATCTCCAAATCGCAGCAGAAACGTTTTATTCTAAGAACAATAAAGGCAAACAAGCGCAACTCGAGTGGATTCGTCCATGTTCACCATTAAAGCTAATCCGAAAACCTTCGGCTTTAATGAGATTGTCAATTTAAGTTGAATTTGGAAATTTTGATGTCGCAGATCGGTGAAATTTCTATGCAATTCCCATGGTTTCTATGGTTTTTGATTTTTAAGCACACAGGTAGAGAAGAGTTAGTTGTCTATCAGAGTCATCAGCTTTATGAAATACAATAAACTGTAGACAAATTATATACGAACTATGACTCGAATTATTTGCAACATTCCTTTTAAAAGTCAGGAACAAAAACTTAGTGTAGAAATACATGTAGATCCCATAAGTTCTAGTTTCCGCTGTAGAAATTTGAGTGAAACTGGTGTATCAGGAGAAGCGATATTTTTATCTTAAGTAGTTTTGATATTATTTTTAGTAGCTTATAGGGCACGCTGTATATTGAAATATTGATCTATCTCGTTCAGCCTATGTCAAATTCCGTAGACCATGTAGACTGTCTACTCGTTTAATGGTATTTCACACTGAAGTAGAGCATAATTTGGTATCTGATGTGCTATACACCATCGTACACTGACGGAGCATGCATTGCAAACTACCTCTAGACTTGTGAAATGGCGACAATGTTTTCTAAGGTCATCATTTCTCGCAAAAAATTGAAACAGTTGCGTGATTTCGTGAATTTCTATTTTATCTCACTTATACTCGTAGTATTGCTTTTCATCAGAGTAATCATGATGATTCAATAGTACATAGGCAATTTTCTTTCAAAGTTCGGGGATTTTTTGCTCTTGCATCCGAACTCCAACTCATAATCGTTGTGAATTCGACTTTGTCTTCATGGTATGATTTTGACTTATGCACCTGTGGTAGGGAAGCCAGAGAGCTGGTGATTCCTCAAGAAACGATTGATAAGGAAGTCATAAAGAAGATGGATTATGTGACCACTTATGACCGTTTTTGTTCTCATTCAAACCAGACTGTTGATGTGCAGTCCGTTTTAGCACAGCATAATGCAAAGTTTGATTTTCCATCCAAGCTGCATAACACAAAGAAGTACAAGCAGCTATTACTTGGAAATGGAATCACAATCTGCACTTGCCATACTGTGAGGGCAGATCCTTTTTCGCAAGTGGCTAGCGGTTTTTTGGTCTGAGGTAGGGTTGTGCGCGAATCCGAAATTTAATGATTCATCGATTCCCACGTTGGATTCGTCTATTCGGTGGATTCGTGAGAATCACAAAATACAACAGAATATAATGAATATTACTTTACGATTTAATGTTACTTATCTACTTGAAATACTGATTGGTCACTGACACGTTATTTTTTTTATATTATAACGTAAAAATTGGTTTTTCTATGGTGTTAAGATCACCTCCTGTATCCATGTTCGTGTTATCTATGCGCATTGCGTAATGAAGACTTAACCACCGACTTCATCTTCTATATATGTATCTATTATGGAATTCTATATAGTTTGTATAGGCGACCTCAAATACACAACTCAGTATTAAATGTCTATTTATTGTGGTTGCCGTTATCGGGAAAAACAAATTGTCTCCTCGGTAAAAACAAGTTTGTGACTAAGATTACTCGTATTAAAAACAATATGCACAGGCCCGACGTTTTTGTGCCGGTAAATACAATTGCAACAACAGCTAGTGTGTGTGTGTTGATCTCAAACATGCGTGAAAAGTGCTTGCAGACTTAGCACAATCAACCAGACATTTAATTTCACGAGCAGAGGACATCCAATTCGTGCGATTCAATCGAATTCGTTCAGGCGGATTCGAATATTCTCGCCCAACCATGGTCAGATGCATCTCATGTCTTTTGTGCATGAATGCGCAGAAAATGAGCTCATTCTTGTTTAGTAACGATATTATTTCAAAGTTCTGTAGATCAACTAGTCGGTCTTTCGATAGACGTACATGGCAAGTAACATGATATTAAAAGAACAAGCGATGAATTTTAGAGCTGAAAAACAAGCTGTTCGAGATTCCATTTTCCTTTGATTATTCTTCTCATTGTATAGACTATGGACAAATTTATCTTAGTATGAATTTTGTGCCTATTTTTTTCGGGAAATTATGAATTTCGAGAATCGAGTTTTCAATTTTTCGAATCGAAATTTCAATTTTTCGCTCGAAATGCTGCAGAGGCAGATCTTAATCAAAGGGAAAACTACCGATCAAAATTCCTCACCACAAAGCCGATGACAGCTCGAGTCAACTAGGTTGCGTTGTTGTCATGATTATTGAAGTGCCATTTTTCATTATAACCATTGTTGTCGCTAAAAGTAAGTTAGAAAATACTCCCCAAAATTTTGGTCGATAGTTTATTAAATTAAAAAGTAAATTCAGACGGGCCTTCGGCGTCCAGCGCCTTCAAACGGTCGATGGTAACGTACTTGTGACCAATCGCTTACGACGTGAAAATGATAACATTATCGGGAAATTTATTTGTCAAATGGATTTGTAGGAGCTTATTGTAGAAGTTGATAAATTCCTAGATTAAGGAAACGAAGGTGGAATGAAATGTCTAGCTAAAGGGTGTTTCAGATATTTTCCAATGAATCTGAATCGCAAATTATGTGTGGATTATAGAAGCACTGCTTGAAGAATGTAACTGAACTTTAAGTAGGAGGTGGCGAGTAACTTACCGTCTTTTCCTGCGTATTTGTCGAGAATTATCTGATTTTTTCAGCCTTATTCTCATGCCGCGGCTAAATTGATTGCATTCAGTATTAAATAGGAACTGTACCCAAAAAATTCAAAACAAATACAAGCAATAATTGATATTAATTTAAATGTAAATTGGAATGTCTGAAAGGCTTAATCATTAATGCATGTAGTAAGACTGCCTAATCTGGAAGGCATTTTCTACTGTTTATCTATGACACGGCTGTGCGCACTTACCTTGACTCTGCCATGGTAGGCTCAAAATACTCCTGATGCGCTGAAATAGCTTTGTCTCAATGATGTCTGACTCAAAATGTGCTATTATGCACGGTTTTCCTATTCCACAACAATTGACTGAACGCGCTTTCGCTAGCAATATCATTCCCCTGATTAGACGTTACGATAGGCGCTTTTTAAAGAATCCTCCAATGCGAAACAAGGGACCGGGCAATTAGGCAAGCAGATAACAAACACATGCCCTAACTCCCTAGCGATATGCTATGACCTTGAGAGAAATTAGATTTTTGTCAAGTGTAGAAAGGCAGTTTTTCTTTTGACCACTAAAACGATAGAATAAGAGACACGACGTTTACAACTATGCCACGTGGTATTGAAACTCGCAATCAGGGATGAGGAGTCCTATCATTTTTAAAGGACTCCGACTCCGGGTGGCAAATATACAAGCCTAGTTTTTTAAAAAAACTGGTAACCTACAGCATAGATCATTATAGGCTCACCTGAACCTAGTTTTAGTGATCATTGTAGTATCAATTATCTATCATTTTCAATGAAAGTTCATCAACTATACACCACTTTTAAGTCGCTTTAAGTTGGGTGAATACGACCCGGCTTCTCCCATCTTGCTGATATGTTACGTGATGCTCTACCAGGCAGGAAAATCCCCATCCTTCTCCAAAAAGTATGAGTACACTTTCGATTTTATGCGCTTTGGAGGAGCCATCACACACGATTGACGTTAGGCTAATGAGTAATGTTCTCAAACAAACTAGCATTTTACTTTTGTCTCTGATGTGACCTTTGATGCGTAGGTGTGATCGAGTGTAGGAAGGCTTGTCTTGTCTATCAAATCACTAAGTGAAAAGACATTCCTTTTTTGCATTGCTGTCTGTGTACTTTTGTTTTACGGAGAAACTTGACATCAAGACAGTGACAACAATGCACGAGGGTATATAATTTATTCGTATTATATTTCTGGTCTAGTTATAGGCCGGATTCCGGAGTCCCATCATTTGATCAGACTCCGACTCTGACTCCGTCAAAAATGATAGGACTCCGACTCCACATCCCTGATTCCAATGTATTCACTACTATTATTGTAATGTACATTTACTTTAAAAACAAGACACCCTGTACAAAGCGTTTATTTGTGAAATTTGCGAGGGTGGCCGTGGTTCGGTTTATGCGCAAAAAATGCGGTGTATTTTCCAAGAAATTCATGCAAATTATCTCCCGATTCTTGCCTGTTTACATCTAAAGTTACTGCGCACTCGGGATTATTGCACCTAGCATATTTCTTCAAGGATTTTAGAAATTTGGAAAGTTATTTGATGTTATAGCCGAAGTGTTTCAAGTTCGGCGTCAGCACAGATTTCAGCAAGCACTGGTAGCGTGTACAAATATGAAACTTCAGCAGAATTATATACAGAACGAATATATGTATGTGCCAAAACGGCAACCTACTCATTTTATTGACAGGGTCTGTGAAAATACATACAAATTCATAAAAACTATTGCAAGCAGGTTGAAGTTTACTGTAAAAATGATGTTTTCTGTCCTTCCATCTTGATTTTTGACATGATATTTTCGGATCATGAGCTGAATGCTGTTCATGTGACTTAAAACAACAAACACAGTCAGATATGATATGTATCATAATTAGTGCTTTTCGGGACAATCCTTCCCCGATCCCGAAGCCTCATTGTGAAGCTCGGATGCCAATTATAAATCCCACCCGACCCTCGATCCCGACTTCTTGCACTTCTCAGCTTAATAGCAGTCGCTTTTTAAAGTGATTCTTTCACAATTCAAATGGTACATGTGGTCGTTTATGCGCTATTATGATCTTATATGTACGTCATGCATTAATCTGCATTTTAATTCCTAAATTCATGCGCTTCTGGCATGTTTAGCGCAATGTGGAAGAGTAATTGTCCGTAAACCAACATTTTCAACGAATCAGAGTATAAAAATGCATTTATAGAATATTGAGAATGATAGGTAATGTACATGTATGTAATGATTTCTTAATGTACATGTATGTAATGTAAGGAAAGTAATGTACATACATTACATTCTTACTGCTGTATTGGACTTGTCCCGAGCAAAAAGATAAAATGTCGATGTGTGGTGTATATCGACCAGGTCGCTATCATTGCATATCGTGAAAAGGACTTGGGTGAAAGATAACTGAGTGGAAGCGGTGCCTGGCAGAGAAAGGAATTAAAATGAATTCGTCCAAATCGAAACTGCTCAACTCGTCAGTTGGTGGTTGTCAGGCCGAAAAGTTCCCATGAGCTATATGCAGGCATGTCATCATAGTAATAATGAATAGTTGTATAAAATAATAATGTTAAAATAATTTTATCTGATGAACTGTATTAAACTTGTCTGTACATTTTGTGTATCACAACGGTTGTACTTCTCCTCAGGGGTGTAGTGGTAAAAAATTTTGTACCGGAACGCTGATTCCATGAAAATCTTATGTCATATTTGCAAGCAAAAATCTGCAGTTCTTATTCGTTTGAAATTTGTATACTTCAATGAAAACAGGAGTAAACTCTGAACAGATGACTGAAACAAATGATATAGTCAAACGTGGTAACAGGACTGCAACTTGCAGCTAATCAATGAGCTCAGTTAATGCTGCACGATCGATAACAAAAATGCAATAGCATGTGAATGGTTTAACAAAACTGTCCATGATACGAAGAAAATATAGGCCTATTATACAAATTGATATTTCACTAATTCATCTTTCCAAATTGTTTAAACTACATGTATCACAAGGGATAAACAAGGGGGATTTTCGATGTACGAGTAGACGGAAGTCGACACATTGCAAAAGACAGCATTTTACAAAAAAACCCACAATGCAGATTCACATGTGTCTTGATGAGTCTCCTTTGCTGATCGTATGCGTTTGTCATCTGCGCTCCGGTGGTTTCGCAGCCAACTTCTGGCGTAGTCCGTCGAATTCCACACGCCGAGAGGAGGGCCCTGAATTTTCACAAACATCAGTGATGACAAATGCGACACAGTCAAACTGGAGCGACAGTCCGTGCTGATGAGGTTCATGGCACTGAATCCTCTCTCACATTCAGCAGTGCTGGAGGGTACAACCTGGAGTCTGTTTATCACCTTTTGAATTTCGCCAGGTGCTCGTCGCCCGATATTTTCAACGTAGTCGTCGAATGCGTTTGCCGTCAATGCTGGTGGAAGGTGTAGACGGTGTGCCAAGGCTCGGATTTCTTCATGCCCGAATCCAGGCTGGATTTCTGTCGGCCAGTTGTCGCTGTTTAGCAGCCGAATTTGTGCCATCAGTTTGTTTTCGTTGGAGTTCATTCTGGACGACATGCTCTCAATGAGACTGTCCAGAAACTGTTGTCTATTGATTTGGAAGTGCCGTTTGTTCGATGTCAGTTGGACACCCATGTGCACACCTTCTTTGACATCTACCATTGCCTCCAGGGTTTTTGTACCAGGCTTTTCCTTCATTACGCGCAATCTCAGGATGCATCGATGGATCATTTTGTCGGCTTTGTCAAGACTGGTTGCTCTCTTTTGCAGCATTTCCGACAGTTCTTTTATTTCGAATAGGGTGTCGTATATGAGAGCCAAGTCTTCCAAGAACTCTGGTGAAGCCAATTTCGTTGCCAGACCCTTGTAAACATCTCCAGATTGATTCTTGAAATGCTTATGTAGGGCATCGAACGAATGCCAGACGGCCTGCACTGTTCGGAAAGACCCCCAGACTTAGAGAGCACTCCTCCAAGGCACGAACATTCCTGGGAGACATACTGTAGATATAATACAACTTTTCTACGAACGCCTGGAAGTAATTGATTGCCTTAAATGTTTTTAATGGCATCGCTAACTGCTAGCTCCAGTCTGTGGTTTAAGCAGTGCCACAGGACAATTTCAGGGAACAGTTGCTTCATCCTTGTGGCAACGCCAGATTTTCTCCCCACCATCACACTTGCACCGTCGCTGGCAAAGGCCAAGAGGTTTCTCTTGAGGTACTGCTCATCAAATCCATAGGAGGCAAGTGTTTCTAGGAGCGAATCAAGAATAGACTTTGCATCCTGATTTGGGAGTTCTACCAAATCAAGGAAGAAGAATTCCACCACATTCTCTCCAACTTCTGTGTTCAAGTAAATGATAAGAACCGACTTGTCGATGAGCGTACTCTCGTCAATCAAAATCGCCAGTTTCGCCTCCTGGCTTTGTATCTGTCGACAAACTTTTGCTTTCATTTCCGCTGCGACATGATCAATCATTTGAGTGGCCGTCCATCTTGACCGCAAGCCAATTCCGATGTCGACGCCATTCAACCTTTGCAGCTGTAGTAGATGAGGATGGTCTGAGTAAGGCCGATCGTTTTTCGCTATGTAGTACGCTGTGCGCAGCACTTTTTCGGTGTGTTGCAACTCTACCGCGTTTAGCTTATCGATCGCTTTATCCATCGTTTTACTTCTTGAAGTATCATGTATATTTTCACGCATTTTGTGGGCTTGAGACTCCAAGTGCTCCTTTATCTTCTTTCGTAAAGAAGACAGCTGCTGCCGACGCTCTTTGCCATTGAACGTCACTTCCGAATTGGCCCATGCCTTCGAAACACCAGGGCCTCGAATTTGATGACCTCCCATATGACAAATACTCCGGCAGACCGAACAGCCTAATTTGCCATCTTGGCATATCAACCATGGATAGGCCTTCACCTTCTCTTCCCACATCTCAGCCGAATAAACATTTGGCCATGATGATGATGTATCAACGCAAGTGGAGGCGGCAGTTGAGGCACTCGAGACAGGGTTGGCGTTGGCGGAGGCGGCAGTTGAGGCACTCGAGACAGGGTTGGCGATGGCGGAGGCGGCAGTTGATGCACTCGAGACAGGGTTGGCGTTGGCGGAGGCGGCAGTTGAGGCACTCGAGACAGGGTTGGCGATGGCGGAGGCGGCAGTTGAGGCACTCGAGACAGGGTTGGCGTTGGCGGAAGCGGCAGTTGAGGCACTCGAGACAGGTGTCAGAAAAGACAGCTTAGACTGCCGCGCTTTCTTTATAGGTGGCAGCATCTGAAAATTTTTAAGATATCATTAGGAAAGATGGCCATGATAGAGAATGGCAACATATAAATCATTTTGGTGAAATAATCGTAAAATAAGTCATCTAGAGGGAGATTTCAAAAAATTGAGCATAGGTTCCCCGCCCTCTCAGGGCGACCAAGTCCCTGGAGTTCATCTCAATATGATTGAGAATGGTCAGTCATAGTTGCTAAAATAAAAACTTGCTAATATAAAAACTTATATATATATATATATATATATATATAAACTTGCTAAATAAAAATTGCTAAACTATCATTTAGAGGGAGATTTCAAAAATTTGAGCATAGGTTCCCGAGCACCCGGTGAACCCCCTAGGATCCGCCCCAGCGGCCGAGAAATAAAAAGGAGTAACAGTAATCAAGTTAACTAGGCTCTTTTTCGGGTCCCCCCCCACATTTGTCTATCAGCATAAATCACGCAGGATTCCCTAACCCCAACCCTAACCCAAGGCGCTAAAGATTGTACGTACATAACCACAATAAAGTATCATTTGCATGAAGGATTGGCTCAATAGATATTGATAGGAATATGAGATGCGAGCGCGACTTATTCATTTAACTGTGATCACGAACTTCAAGGGATTGTTGTCTACAATGAACTACAACGCAGGAGGACTGCATACTTCTTGCAGAACCTAAAAAGTTTGCTTTCTCAGCTCTCTAGGTAATGGTGTTCAAGAACGAAAGTGGTAGTGACAGCTAGAGAATCGCTTTCATAAATACCGTACAATACTTGTGAATGTTGATATCAAATGTGGGGGGGGGGGGAAACCCGAAAAGTGCCGTTAACTATACGCTACTTTCTAATTAGACCTACATAACTATGATACACAATATTGGCCTACAGCACAGCCCGACTCACACACTGACTTATTTACATGCTTCAGAAAGCTTCTCCCTCTCACCAATTTACGAGTTTAGCCTGAGACAATGGCATTCGAATGTACGTGAATAGGCTACAAGTAGCAAACTTATTCAGCAGATAATACGGCATATAGTGGGACGAGTGTCTCTGAATCACGCGTACGTCATTCATGTACAGTATATAATACACGTATAGCAGAAGCGTTGTATGATGAGCTGATGATGTGATCGATAATATAAAATAGAAGCACTGTATCACTAGCTAAAGAGCACTAGATAGACGTTGGGAATGTCGAAAAAATGATCAGTGAAAGGCTTCACTTCATTCATAAGGCACCAATCCTTGGCGACATCTCACTTGCCAGCTTACCTCGTTGAGGTCGATCGACGTCACACCGGCTGCACCATTGGCTGCCCGAAGCCAAAAATTTGGAAACTTATCGTTCAGATGAGACGAGTATTCGTGTTTGTGTGAACGCACGCTCACACAGGATCAAGGCGCATGCACTGATGCAGACTGATGAGAAAAGGTAAACTTGCAAAACAATGAGCCACTCCAAGACACTATTGAGCTGAAATTTGCAACATTATTAGCATTTAACCGTAGATGTGTGGGATTAGGTTAAATCCATCAGGGTAATAAACCTTAAAAAATTGATAGAATGACAATAGTACAGGTGACAATAGAATAACAATGCTCGTAACTGATTATTCCATCTCGAGATAAATACCGGAACGCGCGTTCCGGTCAAATCCTAATTACCGGAACGCCGTTCCGGTGCGTTCCGGTCCCACTACACCCCTGCTTCTCCTGAAGAGAGGCCGCGAAATAGCTATCGGGATGTTGAAATTAGCGTTGTTTTCTCTTCAAAATAATAATGGTCAAAAAAATAGTTTGCGGGTAATAAACAAACCTCATTGGAGGGCCCACGTGTGATTAAATCCGCGCATTTAAAGTTTTGCAATATCATGCCTGTATTTGGAGACAAAAGGTCGGCCAAATTTCGAAATGCATTCAATATACCTCCTTGGGTTCATATTAGATGTGTCGCTGTTAGTGAAAGTCTACGATCGGGAAGCTCCAAAATCAACTACAATCATTGCTGAGACAAGATGTTCAGCTTCTTCAGACTGCCAACCTGTTGTTGATTGATTATGGATGTGTGGTCCTTATCTAAAAGACAAAAGGCGAATTGACGACTTGAGGGACATCCTTATCATCGAGGCAATATCCATGCGAAGAAATAAACATCGGTAGCATTGGCACTTTGCGAGAAAGAGCCCGAAGATTGCGTCTGCCAATTGACAACATGGAAAAGGAAAAATTCGACTTCGAATGACATGGAGTGATTCGGCTGCCGCTGATCTCAGGCAGAGTGATCTCAAACCGGATGACGTCAGTAACCGTCAACGCAGATGCTCTTCGAAAGCTCAAATTGGGAGACATCGTCCAGCCCTAGGAAGAATCGGAGAAAACGGGCCTATAAACGCATAAGTATATGTGTAATAAGATAAGTTGATTTTTGCAATGTCGATCTGTGTTTCATAATGATATAAGGTGGAAGAGGGCTCGAGTTTTTATGTCAAGCGCACATTTGTGACTCATTAAAATGAATAATTACTATTTAGGAGATGAACTTCGACATATATTTATGCAACATGTCAAGTACAACTATCTGTTATACTTCATCATCTTTAACTCACGTGTTGAATTACAACACGTGCTGTTAAATAATGTCAGGTTTGCCTGATACTGCTACTCATTGAAAATAAGACAATATTATTCCAACTAATCTTTGCACATGATTGCGCGAACAAGTGATGCTATCACAATCGAGCCTGTAGGGATAAGTAGAGAAATAATAAATTATCATTTGTAATCATGATAACACTTTTGTTTCATTGATGTTGTGGAATGTTTGAATTTTTAAATAGTCGGATCTGCACAATAGATATGTACCGGTACATTTTGTATTGTGAAATACACGTTTTCAGTAACGTGAGATTATAGTTCAGATTTTCATTAATATCAATTGCAACACGTGTTAAGTAGTATCAGCGTCGGCTTGATAACCGACATAGCGACAGTGTCTCTCATTTTATTTCTATATGACAGTGCAAACAACCATTGCCAGCTCAAGCGAGCAGGTGCATGACTTGTTAAAGCCATGAATTGTTATACGTATATGATCATGGCAACACCACCAAGACAATTTTTGTTTCATATAAGTAGTTATCATCGAATGTTTGAATTTATAGATGATTGATCCGCTCAGCAAACTTGTACATTTTTGGATTATGAAATTCAGTTACTAGTAACGTGAAATTATAGTACAGATCTTTATTACGAGCTCAAGCATTTCTACAGTTTATCTAGTCAATTGCATGTGATCGCACTGTCTCGCTTTACTAGTGCTAGTGCTGCCGCAGTTCATCGCAATTGCATGAATTTTTTGATGTGGTGCAAAAAATCAGAAAAGGAAAGCCATTTGTCTCGAGATACAAAGTACAGTAGTACAAGGTATTTCGTTGAAGTGAGCTCGATTTTTTAAATATTTCTTCTAGCACTTGTAAATGGAATGTAATCTGCTCAATACAGTTAAATGGGTGATTTTCGGAAAATGTCTCGTCTGAAACATGGTGAAACATATGAATCACAATGTCTCAAATAAGAAGGCATGTGAGTATGGTAATGAATCAGGCACGGGGAGAACGAGCATTTTCGAAACTCTCTTTTGATATACTGCTCATCAAAATCGGTGACCTAGGCAAAAAATTGGTGACATCGTGCAGTTATCTCAAAATCATGACACTTGGCTGAAAATGTTGTATTCTCACTTTTTCATCAGAAATGTTCATGTTTTGTATCATCAGAATCCTTGCGATGTAAGGAGCACAAATTCAAATAAGTTCAAGTTCTTTTCAAACTTTTTCAGTACTTTTTTCTCATAACCGCTAATGTACAGAAACATGCAAGGTACTGTATGAGTCTGCAGTCACTGTAGGAGAGCCAAAGAGATAGATTCATTTGCGTGTGGTATATTCTAGAGCGGACACATTGTTATCCCAGCCATTGCTTGTAATGGTAGCAAGCGATAGCGCATGATGAGATATTCGTCTCTCTTTGCTTGTGTGATTAGCCAAACGCCCGCATTGTAGAAGTAGCTGTTATCAGAGAACCCACGAACATCAGCGGTCAGATTATAGACAGGCATGTGAAGTGAAATGTACGTATCTTTGACTCAGTTTTTCTCCGTGATGCATTTGTCAAATGGGAATATTATTCACACCGTTCGACTCCTCACGATCTAAATTCACTGAATTTGCATTACGTTCAATGGAAAATCGATCTTTCTGCCCCTCGAAACCAGTTCTGGCTGTGACCATCAGTGTTAAGGAAAATCATCTCTAGACACGAGCATACAGACAAGAAAATTTATCTCTATGGAGAGAACAGGGAAATGCCTTGGTTAAATGTTTTGTTTTGAACCTCGTTCACCTTACATGGTGTTTTCGTACTTAAGTGGTTGTGAGAAACAAGTGAAGAAGTTTGAAAACGAATTTGAACCTATTTGAATGAAGCTTGTATATTTGTACTCCAATTGCAAGGATTCTGAAGATACCAAACATGAACATTTTTGATGAAAAAGTGAGAATATAATATCTTCAGCCGAGTCATGATTCATGAGAGTTCATGAGTCAAGAGTCATGATTTTGTGGTAGCTTCACGTGGTAACTTCTTGTGGAAAATTAGGTGGTCAATTTTTATCATCAACATTGTAATTGCAAGCGAATGTGTTTCGGACATGAAACAGGTTGTGGATGCGTCAGTGATCGAAATTACGTCTCTCATATTAGTACAATTTCTTTTTTTATGAGTGAATATGCCGTTTTCAAATATTGTAGGTTAAATACCAACCCTACGTTGATGAAATATTTCTGCAAGGGTCAGTCAGATGCAATGTGTCGCGTTGAAATTATAGTGACAATTTTTCAGATGCTACATTTTCGAGCATTCATCGATGAGCAACGGCAATTACGAAATCCCAAGGATTTCGTTTTAGTGCTGTAGGTGGAACTTTGCTGGATATTTAACATAATTGCTTTCTCTTTCGTCACGGATCTGTGGTTTATAAAGTTGCTCTAAGTTCCCATTCTACAGAATTGATGCAAATCACCTAAATATATTGGGATCCCGTGCGATCAGTGACTACATGGTCACATAAGATCCAAGTATCTCCATACTCTATCAAACGTCTAGATATGGTTGAATTGCATTATTGCTCGACCGACCAGCTGTCATGGGTTGGATATTTATTTTTTCCTTCGGCCTAAAGCTGACCTGGGTCAGATCACAACGCTGCACAATTTACAGTCGCAGATTTTTTTTGCGGAGTCTTCTTGAATCAATGTTTTCTATTAAGTCAATAATGAAAATATTGTTTTTAATGATAAAATTACCATGTGCTTTCAGATGTCCGGCCAAGCATCTAAACCCCAAGGAGGAGCTATGGGGGGAGAGAAGAAACGTAAAGATACGATTATTGACATGACGAAGTATCTTGACAAGTCAGTTCGGGTGAAATTCACTGGAGGCAGGGAGGCCTCGGGACTTTTGAAAGGATACGATCCCTTACACAATCTGGTGCTGGATAATACCATTGAATATCTTCGAGATCCAGATGACCCCTTCAAATTGACTGAAGACACACGTTCATTAGGACTTGTTGTTTGTCGTGGTACATCAATAGAACTCATTTGTCCAGGGGATGCTGTTGAACCAATTGCAAACCCTTTCATTCAGCCTGAATAGCAGTCTGATGAACATTTTTTGTATACGTGATCCCATGTGACGGAGTTTTTTTATATTCAATTTGCTGTCAGTACATTCTCGTTCTTCTGATTCAAAGTTTGAGTGGGAGCTATAGTGACACCTTCGGAGTGGCAAAAAATGTGAAATAGTATGTCTATAAATATACTCTAAGTCAGTGGAATAGTCTCTGAATATTTTCGCACATTACATTCCTTAAATTAATGCTGAGATGTATCTCATCATGAATCGAGGTATATTTCTTAAGCCGAAAAGAATAGTACCAACATTCCATATACGAGCAGGCATATCCGCAGATTTGCAGACACTTGAATTCTAGCAACTTTTCAGAATGCTGGCCCGTGCGGGGTAAAGTGTTAGCTTTGTGTCCAGGATAAGCCAAGCCTGGTCAAACACAAATTTATAAAATACTACGTGCACATTGTATTTTCGAAAAGCACTCAGCAGAATGAGGAAGGGAATAGTCAGTCACAAGAATGAAAAGTGTGTTAGCTGGAGAGCTAGTCATAAAAACCGGACCACATTAACAAATTGCGATAGAATTCAATCGATTCTATGCTTCCCACGTCGCACAACATGCCATAACATCATTCGAGAACTTACGTATTCTCAGCTTTCAAATAAGCTGTGGTAAGCTTGTGTTCTAACTTACGTTCGCTGGACAATTCAAGATTTGAAAATTGCACATTTTATAAATCTTCCTTTTTCAATAAGTGGACATTCTTAGCATGATAATGAATCAGGCACGAGGTGAATAGGCATTTTCTGAGTTTTTTCCTTATCATCGAAATCGGAGTACTATAGGAAAGGAGTTATAGCAAATTTACGAAATTGTATCTGTATGCCTTAATGGCTTAAAATGTCAAGTCTCGCTGCACGGTGACGCGAAGGCGGTGGTCTCTGCTCTCTCTCTCGCCGCACCATTGTTCACTGTTAGCACCCGCCCATTCATTGAATAGAAATTTGCGGTCATGAGAAAATTGTTGAAAGAAGTTCGAAAGTAGCCTAATTATTGAACTTAATTGAATATAAAGTAGCGCCTGTTCGTACTCCTTACATCGCAAGGATTCTGAAGAAGCACGTGCAACGGACAACATTTTCAGCCATTTAATTAAGTTTCGATTTTGTGACAAATTTGCGATTTTACTTTTTTTCCTGTTCATCGATTTCGATGATCAGAATATGTTTATTTGCCTCGTGCCTGATTCACTATCATCGCACTCAATCTTAATGAAAAGTTTCGCTTTGTAAATAGAGCGATTCTCATATTTTGACCACTGTCCAGCAAACAAAAGACGCTGATGCAAGTTTGTGTTTATCATGAGAATGTCAGCTCTCGAATTATGCATGGCATGTTATGTTGTGCGACACGAAGTCATGAGAATCGATTGAATTTCGGCATAATGGGTGGTTTCTGATCAGCCTGTATGAAACGGTTGTATATATATTTGATTAACTGACCATGCTGTTTCTATTAGCACCCTCTATCTGTTTTACGCTTCACTAAATTGCTCTGGCTTTAAAAATGAAAAAGCCGACATTCAGACAATTTTTGCGGTCAAATTGTCAATAGGCGTAATGAACTCAGATTGATAATCTATAGATGCGGGGATAATGCAAAAATCATTTCTTTGAGTTATTGCTACTCGTTAAACCGCGCCAAGCATCAATGACAGCGGGAATCTACTCGTGGCTATATCGGGGAATATTGATAAGTCGAACATTGGAATAAAATAAATTGCATTGCTCATTTCAAATGAGTGTCTACGTAATCAACAAATTTAACAATGGTGTGAGCAGGTTGGGATATCGTTAAGCAATCTTGAATCGACAAATTCACCACAGGCATCAATTGCGTCACATCCATATCTATTGATTAATAAGATGCTTGTGGGTGGTCGATCAGCAAAAAATTATGCGTATCAAACTAGACCCTTGGGCCGCCGCCGGTCACTTCTTCGGCGTCGCGCCGGCGGAGACATTTTTCGTTGTATTTTATGGACTGTCTCCACTGAATTTCTAACTGGAACTTAGGAACATATTGTTTGTTCCTGAGGAAAAGTTCAAGTATGCTTTCTAATTGGGTATAACCAAAAAGAGTAGCTCTACATTCTGACAGGAACAAAGTTGTCGGTGAACAAGCTTGTATGGGTATCGATCGGTCAGGCTATAACATTTTCACTTTGCTAGAATTAAAGCGTAGGATGTGCATGCATATTACGTGTACTGTACAGTAATGAAGCCTTGATGTCATACAAATAATTCATCGGTTACTCAGTTTTATATAAGGCTGTCGTATTTCTGTTAATTACACAAAAATCACAACTGTTGTTTAATTAAGAATCCGTAGTTGATAAAAAGCAACTTTAACTTCCGCTCGTTGAAATAATGCTAAAGCAGTTTGCTTTCGTTGTTCCGGTAAATTCTCATTTTTTCTTCTACACTAACGTCCAGCAATCATTTCGCCAACCCGACCTAAACAATAAGTGATACATCGCACCGGACAGTGGCTGACTGTAAGCTGTTCATATGACGATCGAGCAAACTTCCCCGAAGTTACTACTTTGACGGTCGGTGGTCTAGCTCAAAGAATTGTTCAACCAGGTTCAACCTCAGACCTATTTTTAGCCATTTTTGTCTCTGCGTCTACTACCGAGTACCGAATCGATAAGATTCTGGAAACTGGCCTATGAGGAATGAGGATTTCTCTATACGCAATTCACGTTTAGAGAAGTGAATACTGATTGTTCAGTGCATCTGTTTCAAAGACTCGAAAATGTCTCAAGGACTCGACAGCAGGTATAAGATCAAACTGAGCAAAAAAAGCTCTAAATCATAATTTGCATGGAATTATTTTGGAACCTTATCGTCTTCCGAAGATGTTGACTTAAAAATATTCACAGAATTCGTTTTTTGTGACGCTTGTTTGAAAGAAACCTCATCGTCCTCAGTACTTAGTGATCTGTAAAAATATAGGATGACTGTCTCGACTAGGAACCTCCTTGGTGGATTTGCCTACTTGCTAATGCAAAACGATCTTCTATTAGACCAGACCGTATCAACAAAATAATTTTTATTCATGGCAATTGTAACTTCCGTAAAAACAAGATTCAATAGAATAAAATAGATTTGGATTTCTTCAATTTTAACCTCGATAATGATTCGCAGGCCTTGCATGTAGGATATAGATAATTGATATATTTTATTAATTCATTCTCGCTTTTATACAATATGAACGGAGGCTTATGCTAATAATATTTTAGTGATGTTTGTGCTTACAACCTAAAGCCATATTTTGTACTTATATTTTAGGGATGTTTAATGCATTAACTACATGTATATGTAGGCCCGCGAATTGTGCCGACTATGGGTAGGCTATATACATCACAACATTTTCAGATGGTGAATATTTACTAATTCTTCTGTACTAATCAGCATTGAGATTTAGACTATCCGTTTTTTTCGATTAAGCGAAGGATAGCGAAGAATAGGCCTATAATTAGATACTAAGGAGAGACGCAACTTCTATTCTCATGAACTCAACAGATGTACGCCGATAAACGCCGCCGCCCATAATTTCGGCGGAAGCAAACGCCGCCGCCGATTAAAAATATATCGGTGCAGGGGTCTATATCAAACCACAAATTGAAAATGAGACTAAAGCTTATTAAATGATCGATTAATAAGGAAAAACATTTTTCATCATCCCGATAGGCCTTTCACGGCCTCTATTCAGGAAAAAGTACAACCGTTGTGACAAACAAATGTATGGAAGCACTTCTGACTAATAAAGCTCATTAGAACGGTATGGACAAATGCCATTAACTGAAGTCCGCTAACGTGCGAAGAACACATAATAAAATATAAAAAATATTTGTATATAAAAAATGTAAGATAGTCCTGAAAAGGACTCATAGAGCGTTCACTGGGCTGGACAAACGGATTCCCGAAGGTTCACGAAGACAAGAACGAAATTATAAAAATAAAACTGGACAAAACAACACTAAAACAAATGTATGGAAGAATAATACAAGGGGCTCATCAGCAAGATGATCAGCTGCTTTCGTCTCGTTTCGAGTCCTTTAACTTGACCGAATAAGCATCGGCGGACTCACGCCATAGGCAACAACAAAATAAAAATAAAATAAACAGAAATAACGGTACTCAAAATAATGTGGATGCACTCAAATCATACCACATTGGACGGACAATTGTCTGATTGAAAACAAGACAAACTAAGGCAGGAGTGAAAAATGCTTAAGTAGAAGATTTTCCATGCATGTTCTTAGATCAGATAAAAGATAGCCTCTTTTTGTAAACAATTGGCATGTGATTTTAATCTTATCAACAACATAGCATAAATGTGAGCAAATACGTAAATTTCTTAAAACTTGACCTGCAAAAATTGTACTACCCATATAGGAAGGAAGAAGGCTTTCAGGAAAGGTGAACAATATAACTTCAAAAGGGAAATCATCAACCTTATGTGATACACTGATGAATGGACTCCATCTTGAAAAGCACTGATTTCAACATCTAAATAAGCTACACATTTGTTTGTATTCCCGTTTCTTTCCACAATCAAGTCATCCGGGTAGATTTGCATTAATAAACTGTCAAAATGTTGATAATTAACCCTCGTACTCCGAAAATATTTTGGGCAGCATGGCCTACGAAATGGGGTACACACGTACCCCAGAGATTTTTTATGTTTTATTGATATCTGTGGTGGAGATTATTGCTGAATAAGATAAAATAATAATCTCTACATTAGCACCTGTTGATCTGATCACTTAAGAGTCCTCAGTTGAAAGAAAAAAAGACAAAATTAAATGAAAAATCAAAAGCATCTATTTTTCAAATTGAACAGGTAACTTACTACCGGAGACAATCACAGGAAAGCAGAAAATTTGACTGCGAACAAAAATATCTATTTTTTGAATTAGGTAAGTGTTTTACGACTGTAAAGAATCACAGTAAACCATAAAATGTGGCTGCGAACAAGAAAATTTATTCTAAAATTGAACAAGTGTTTTACGACTGAAAACAATCACGGCAAACCAGAAAATTTGGTTGCGAATGATCCGCACAGACATACATGTTGCATTTGTGGCAACGATTTCGACTCTTGCGGTCCTTCTCTCTGCCACACTTTTGACATCGTCCAGTTCCGAAATTCGTCGGTGGTTCTGAGTCCAATGAAGCGTCCAAAAGCCCGCGTCTTTGCGCTGCTTCACGCAAGTACGTAGGTACACCGACAAATGAAGTGGCTTTCCACTTGTTGATTCGGTTTTTCATTTGTTCTGCAATCAACTGGTTTTCGTCTCGTTTGTCGTTATTTTGGCGTATTGTTTGGACGAATTTTATATCTTTGGATTTGTCTCCTACCCATCTTTCATAAAATCGCGGTTTTGTAGTCCGCCGACCTGTGGTTTTGGTGGATTTCGCCGTGGTCCCTGTTGACGTGTTGCCATACTTTGATCTCAGTTCATTGGATATCAGTGTCTATTGAAAGCATTGCATCGGATCTTCGTGGCTTTAGCGGATCTATTTTTAGCCTCGTTATCAGTGCATCGATATCTGTGCCTCATCGAGTGATAGAGTGTTGAAGGTCGTGTGTAGATCAGCTGGGATTGTCAGCTGTTAATTAACGATCAGCTGTTATCGGGACCAATATCTACAATCTCTCTCGCCAGAAATTTTCAGATTATTGATTTTTCTGTCACGTGGTCCGACGTGGTGTGACGTCTCTATTCCAACAGCACAGAAATCATGCCCACTCCAGCAAGATTAAGAGATACAAGGTCAAATTCACAATCGGCTTCACTATTAGCTGAAATTAAGACTCTTATTGAAGCATCAAAAGAGGAAGTGATTTCTTCTCTAAAAAGTGAAATAGCTCATTTGAGAGATGAAATTAGATAGCTGACCAAACGTGTTGATGACCTAGAAATGGAAAATGTATCCTTACCAGACACCTGCAAACGAGTAGGAGATAACATAACGGAAAGTGTTTTGAAAGAATGTGAATTGAGAAAGAACAGGGAGGCTAATGTTGTTGTCTTTGGTATCACTGAAAGAGTTGATGGGTCACTTGATGAAAGAAAGGCCCATGATTTTTCCAAATTAAGCGAAATGCTGAATGAACTTCAGATATCTCATACAACTATATCTCAACATCGTCGACTTGGGAAAGCTAACTCTCGGTCCGATGGTAAACGACCAATAGCTTTGAGTTTCACAAGTGTTGAGTACAAAAATAAAGCTTTAAAAAGTGCGTCGCTACTTCGAAACTCTAATAACTTCACTAAAATTTTCATAAAGCATGACTTAACGCCTTTCCAGCAGACTCGTAGAAGAGAACTTCTGCAAGAAATGCATGAGCGACGACAAAATGGAGAAGATGTTTTTTTATATAGAGGCCGTGTTGTTTTGCGTAACTCTATTGAAACAAATTTTCACTGAGTGTTTTATCAAATAACCACGATATCTGCAGAAGTAACTCATCTAAACGAAACGATATCTTGCCTAGCTTGGCAGTTACGAACATTCGATCGATCTTAATGAAGATAGATGATTTACAGACCTTTGTAATGAATTGCAAACCTGATATACTATGTGTAACAAAAACATGGTTGAATGATTCTGTTTCGGACTCTTTGATACGATTACCCTTTTATTCTGTACTTAGAGTAGACCGATCAAATCGCATCGGAGGAGGTGTTTGTTTGTATCATAAGAATAACATGCATGTTATTCAGATGTCCGTACCTAATCATCCTTTTTACTTTGAGTCAATCTGGGCTGTCATTCCAACTTACAGAATTTTACTTATTTGCTTGTATATACCTCCAAATCTGACCGCTGGATTAATGCAAGAAGTTGAGAATTTCATCATTTCGAATGTTGACGAGTTTATTGACAGTATATATGTATAACTGGTGACTTTAACAAATTTCCTATTTATGAATTGTCATCTAAGCTTGATTTAATTCCCATTGTAAAGGAGTTCACAAGAGGAACAAATATATTAGACCAAGTGCTTGTTTGTCAAACTCATGCCAACATGTACTCGTGTTCAGTAGGTCCTCCTGTTGGTGGTTCCGACCACAACACAATTTATTGTCATGTTGACAGAAGTAGTGCCATGGTCAAACATTTAACGTGTGGCACGAGATGCAAAACTGTACTTGATCTTCGTGCCTCACACATTTCGAATTTTCTTCGTGCAATGGAAAGTGTAAATTGGAATGAATTTTATCAAATGATTTATACAGTTGATCAGAAATGTGAAATATTGCATGAGATAATTTGTCTGTGTATGTTCGAAACGATACCCGTTAGCCAAGTGCAAATGTCAGAAAATGAGAAACCTTGGATTACACCTGTGATAAAAAGTCTAATAAACCAGCGTTGGACTGCATACAGACGCAAAGACTTTTCCCTGTACTGCCATTTAAGAGATAAGGTCAAAGAAGAAATTAAGAAGGCAAAGTTAAAATGGGCCTCAAAAGCCAAGAAGTCATCCAAGCAACTCTGGCAAATAGTTAACAGCGTGTGCAGTAAGAAAGGGGATGACGCCGTAAATCGACTTATTGCCAGCTACTCGTCTGTGAATGAAGCTGTAAATGATATGAACAGGGTATTTGCGTCTGCCTTTACACAGAACAGTGCTGTCCAAAAATTCCCAATCCTTGATACAGACACGCGCCCAATTATTTGCGTCGAAGAAGTTGAGAAAGAATTGATAAAACTGAAACCTGGTAAAGCCTTTGGTAATGATCAAGTGCCTACTATACTCTACAAAGCTGCAGCAAGGGTTTTGGCTCCTCCTCTAACTCACTTATTTAATATTATCATTCAAGTTGATACTTTTCCACGCATTTGGAAATACGCTCACGTAGTGCCGGTACCGAAAATTTCGAAACCAACTATTCACGACCTAAGACCTATCAGTCTCTTACCTGTTCCCAGCAAGATATTGGAAAGGTTGATAGCAACTCAACTCACTGACTATTTCACAGTTGCTGCTGGCTCTAATCAGCACGGAGGAATTCGTGGTTCATCAACGACAACGGCCTCAATCGTAATCCATGAACAAGTAACGAAAATGCTAGATGACATTGATGTGACAGGAGTTCAAATAATGGCGTACGATTTGAAGAAAGCGTTCGACAGTCTTGGTCATGCAGTTATTCTAAAACGTCTTATAGATTGTCATTTTCCTCCATATTTTGTAAATTTGATGTCGTCCTATCTTTTTGATCGCACGCAAAGTGTTCGTGTCGACACCTCTATTAGCGAAGTTGTTCACGTTACGTCTGGAATAAGTCAAGGATCCGTTTTTGGTCCTTTGTTGTTCAACGCTGTGTGTGGTGGCCTCAAACCACTAAATTCAAAGTACTTAATTATCAAATATATTGATGATATCACAATTTGTGTCCCACTGTATAAAGACTGTAGTAATGACCATGTGTTGTATGAGCATTATAATATAATGAAATGGGCTGACGATGTAAACCTTTCTATCAATCATATAAAATCTAAATGCATTTTTGTGAAGAAGTTGTCAAATTGTGAACCAATACCCTTACCGGGAATTGAATTTGTCGATATCCATACTATTTTGGGTGTAACGTGGTCGAGTAATTTAACATGGAAAACTCATTTTGATAACATTTCGAGAATTTTTGTTCAAAGAACTTATTGTCTACGAGTATTAAGAACTTTTCTCCCAAAGGAAGAACTATTTATTGTTTATAAAAATCTTCTACGGCCATTGCTTGAGTACTGTGCACCACTCTTCGTTTGCCTACCTGCCACTTTGTCTAATGAAATCGAAAAACTCCAACGACGAACTCATCGAATAATATGTGGGAAAGACTGTTGTGAGAAGTGTCTCGAGCCTTTAGATGTAAGACGAAGGAACATCTCTTTGTCCTTGTTTAGGAAAACAGAAGACCCTTTTCATTGTCTCAATCAATTCTTACCAGTTCACAGTGACCGTTCTGAGCGTTTCATAATGCCGTCATTCAGGACAACCCGACGAAAGGCATCTTTTTTTGTGTTTATGACTTTGCTGATAAATGACCTTCATAACATTTTTTGATATCTTGTATTGGTTTTGTTAATTAAATGACCGCCCCATTTAAGTTGTAAATTACTTGATTTTCATTTGATTCAATATACGATTATGAATGAATGAATGAACTGTTCTGCGAGGCATTCAAGGCGCAATCGGCGTTGACGTTTCTTATTTCTTTGAAAATTACATGAAAGTTACATGACAGATGAATTGTATGCGTGAGTGTTGCATGACTCGCTTCACACATCCTTGATGATCATGACGGTTTCGATACATTTCGTGGAAATGAATTTCTGCTAATCTTTCTCTGAAAAGCTGACGAGAAGGCCTACATGAAATACCATCACGGCCGTAACAAGGCTTTCCTGCGGCCGTGGGCAAGACCATATTTTGTACCGCCAGGCCCCAGTTATAATTTTTACCCTACCACTGAGGCGCAATTATAATGGAAACCTGCGCCCCTAGGCAGACCCCCCCTCCCCCCCATCTTGCTACGGGCACGAATGCAACGAGAAAAATGTAAATCCAATAAAAACTGAACATCTGATATCATTTTCTCATTTAGTCAAGCTGAATGAGAAGTTACGTGGACATAGTTTGATTTTTTATCTTGATGATGCATGAAGAAAAAAGTGACCATGGACACCGAAAAGGGGTACACGTGTACCCCACATGTAATAAGTCGTTGAAAACTCTTAATAAAATGAAACTTATCCTAATTTCAAATACCGTGTTATATAAAACAAGTTAAGATATTTAAACACTCCGGAGTAAATTTATCAAGAAAACATATGTTCATAGATATCTGCAAATTATTATAGCTGGGGTACACCTGTACCCCATTTCGTAGTGCGAGGTTTAAAGATGCATGTCATCTATATCTCGTATAGAGTGACAATAACTTCGCAAGGCCAAATTTCTTGCTTGATACTAGCTTTTTCATAAACACAAATTGACAATGGAAAATAATACGATCTGCCAACAAATGGCTACAATTACCACCCATTGGAACTCCTCGAATCTGCTTAAAAATAAGTCCGCCAAAAACCACATAAACGTCAGATATTATGAAACGAACAGCGTCTCTAAATTGTGCAAGATCAAAGCAATGATAGCCATTATACATTCTCCAAGAGAAAAAACTACGATTCCATCCGACACACAAATATTTTCGCGAAGCAGAATCGAAAACCAAATCAAGCAGTTTGAACAGGTGACAAAGAATGTCGTCCAATATTAGTATACAGCGTCGAAAAATCGCAAACTTGAAACGAAAAAACCTTATTGCTTGCATTAACAATTTCTAGAAATTCTAAAGAAGATTTAATACTCTAAAAATACCGGAACATCACACTAATTCTTGAAACATTAACTTTCTCTAACAACAGTTAAACCCTTTTTCAGTATTACTGACAGATTCTTGGTCGTACAGTGACGTGCTTCGGCAATAAATCTGAACTTGAATGGATTCTTATATGGAGCTTAGGAATCCAGAAAATTCTTGGTAAGCGTTTACATTTATCCTCCAAAGAATATCATATTCATTTTCGAACAAATCACAATGTCTTTCAACAATAACAGTTTCTGCTTCCTGAACAGGTGAATAAGTAATTTTCCCAACAGGTCTCAAAGTGCTAAAATTTGCTCCTAATTCGTCCATCAAGACTGAGACTTAGTGCTTCTTACATACAATGGAAAAGTTACAAGAAGCTTTATCGACAGTTGAAACTATAAAATTCTTTTGTAAGACTTCAATACTGTCTTTTACACCATTTAATGACACAGAACGTTCGAAATTATCAAATTTTACAAAACTTATGCGCTTAGCAATGCGCGCAAGAACATATTTCTTAAAATCATCAAAACAATTTTCTAGAACACTAAAATGACGCGTTAACTTAACAACATGTTCCTCAACGGAAGCAAGCAAATCCTTCTTGACAGAAGACCATGGAACAACATTTGATTTACGAAGCTTAGCACCCTTTGACATCAGTTGTCGTATGGTCTTGTATCTTCAATCACTTCAAGGTCGCCGGTGAAAATATGACTATAAGAACTATTAACAAAAGCTGGTTTATCATCACAAATACATTTACCAGTCAAAATAGTGCGAACTTTATCCAAGCTTCAATCACTCAAGAATTTGCTGTAATTACAAATCTTCAAAGATACAGTATCTCTATTACAAAGTTTGTAACAAACTTTAGGAGGATATGAGCTTTGTACAGCATCTGGGAGTAGTCGACGTAATCTTCTATGTCCAAAAATAGATTACTTAAATGACACAACAAAAGTGGCTCTATTCTCGCTGACAATATTTGGCTTGTAGTTCTTAAATTTCTTTAACAAAAAGGAAGAAAAAACAGGCGACAAATCACTTTTGGTACTCAAAAGTCTTCGATAAACCGAACGTCTCAAACTACTTGCAAGAGTCATAAGAGTACATTAACATTCTTTGAAACTAGAGCTATAAATAGTATGTGCAGTTTGTCTACAACTGAATTACATAGCTCATTACCATCTGTTTGTTGTTTCCGACCACTACGTCGGATTCCATGTTTTTTTCTCTTTTACGACGACGGACAGGAAGTCCAAAATATGCTAATTCACAAGCTGACCCGTTAGATACACGGCCTTTACCCATCAATTTGTCGTTCAGACCAAGAGGATAAACAGTACTGAGAGTATGTACTCGTATATGAAAGTCTTCTTTGTCATCGAGAATTCTCTTCGCATCTTTTTCAGTTAATTCTATTCGACACAATCAATAATCTTAACACGAAAGTCGTCAAAAGAAACGGCTTAAACCAAGGCAAACGCAAGATTCGCCTTTAAGTCTTAGTGAACGAAGTTCAGGCCGACAAGTAGGCATAATATGCAATGATTCTGCAATGGGTGGAAGAGATGAGGACCTGGAATAACGTTGAGAGAAGCGGTAACAAGATATGGCATGCCGACAAATGGCGCGCTAGCTATGGCGAAAATTAGCTTGAGTTTCATTACCAATTGCACTTCCAATCAGTATTTGATCGACAGACATTCGAAATTTACAGCTACTTTAGCTGCCGATTGCGCCTAAGGAATCGCTTTAATGAACCAAGTTCAATGTTCAACATATAGTCCAGATGTCTTTTTTTAACTAAATACTTTTAATGCAAAATAAAAAAGTTCTGAAATTGAAATAGGCTGAATTTTATGTTAATAATGATAATTTCAGAGAGATTAAAAAATTAATGAGAAACTACTTTCAGGTGTGATAATCATTTCTATTCCTTTTCCGGAGAACTCCATGTTGAACATCAACCTAGAATATATTAATAGGTCCTTTTATTTCCGATATCATGACATCATCATGTGACCCTTCAATATTGCTTTGTCGGAGTCGTGAAGTTTGTTAATGGTCCAGTGTCCGTGGGCGGACCGCTACAACCACAAAATTAGACCGTTGTTACAGTACCTTTTTTTCCTTGTGCCAATTTGTATAATCTGCATATGTCTCAATGTATTTTGTGATTTTCATTCCTACAATATATACGCTACTACTACTACTCGCTCTAATGAGACCAATGACTCTTTTTCCAAATACAGATTGCTTCATAAAAAATGGATCACCCTTAAACATCGCCTTAACTTCAACTTTGTCTAACTCCGCCAAACTTGAACGAATTTCTCTGAAATTTGGAAGATATGTCATTTGTGTTTACTAATATCATTGTTGGAAATTTCAAGCATGAATATTGAGTTGTTTTCCTGTTATAGATAAAAAAAGTAGTAGATAATTTGATCTTCATTTAGCAATGTTACACAAAATCATACCTCACTCTTATAAAATTACATTTGTTTCCTTTGTTATGTAATATCTTGTTCTACAAGCCAAAAGCTATCAAGCAAAACAAAAATAAAGAAAATCGGTCAATCAGAGTCAGTAAGCACCATTATTCATCAACAATAATGTAACTGCTACATGTGATTAACTGGACTTCATGATCCATAGCTTCCTGACTTCGTTGCGGTGGTGTTGGCAGCACTCCTGATTGCTTTCAGCTAGAAATCTATCTCTTACCGGTTGAAAACAATACAAAGCACAAATGAACAATAACGAGATCGCATTCACAAAAGGCAGAGTGTCAGCCTTGCTAGAACTAGAGTTTTCTTTGCGAGCTACAAGCAAGCGACTAAATGTCCCTTACACAAATGTGCATCGATGGCATAATGATGATTTTCGACTCTGTCGTAAAGAGGGCTCTGGCCGTACGTAGAGACCGCCTAATTTTGAGATTTGTTAAAGTTGATCCAGGTCCCTTGTTAACTGAGATGGCTGCACTAGACTCGTCTATTTCTAAGTCCACTATTCGTAGAAGACTTGATGAGTCGAATTTCAAGAGCTGTAAGAGGCCCTCTCAGATCGAATTATCAGATCAGCATACAAAAAGACGTCTCAGATGGGCAATGAGTCATTGTCACTGGCGAAACAATGGGATCGGGTTGTCTGGTCTGATGAGGCATCAGTCCGTCTGAAGTATAGTGATGGTCGATTGAGATTATGGATAAAATCTGATCAGGAAATTCCGAGACATTTACATCGTCCCCGGGTACAAGGTGGTGCGACTCTACTGATTTGGGCTGGCATTTGGACCAATGTCCGCTCTGAACTTCACATGCACCAATGAACCATGAATTCTGAACGCTATGTGAATGTTTTACGAATGAACATTGGCCAAATGACAGCCAACTTGGTGATCCATCGACTTGGTTATTTATGGATGATAATGCTACGTGTCACAGGAGTAGTAGAGTCAACTTATGCAAGTCTCAATTAGGGCTTAGGACATTATCTTGGCCAGCTCGTTCTCCTGATCTGAATCCCATAGAAAATGTATGGAGTATTCTAAAACGTAACGTTCGTCGTTCACTGCTACCTACAGATGGCGTATCACAACTTACGTCACTGTTAAAAAGAGAGTGGAGAAAGTTAGATCAGTCAAAAATCAACGATATCATCGAATCAATGCCTAGATGAATTGGTAATGTCATTGACAATAAGGGTAGGGCCACAAAATATTAGCTTCTTAAGAACCGTTACTGTATCATAGCTTATCAGATTATATAAGGACATTTAAATATATTAGGGACATGAAATAACATGAAAAATGCTTTCTGTATCATACTTATGTTTTATTTAGTCAAATTTTAGGATGATCCACTTTTTATGAAACAGACTGTAGGAATATAAAACCAAGATTACAATTTCCGATCGGAAAATAAAACTGAGGGAAACTGAATATCGTAACACCGGTCGTCTCTTCTCCTGTGTGACTGGAAAGGAAGCATTAGAACATGTAATGCCTATGAAATGGCACATCTGCTGACATAATACCATAGCAATCGAACAATGAGCAGGCGGTTCAACATTGAACACGCCAAATTGTTCAAGCTTCAGTGAATTATCAACTGGATCACACAGCAAAGAGACACAAACGATATCAAGTTCTACAGAGAAGTTTGTGAACGTTTTCTCGTGCGCCTGCTAACTTTTTTAATAATGATCTTACGGACCAACATTATCATCTGGAAGCTTTTGCGCAATGATCTGAATTCTTCGAATTTGAAGTAATCGTGGCGATCGGAACATTTTAAGGAATTCACAGCAATCCGCAAGCGACTCGCGACTATTTTTCCTATCTCTGTAAGGTATTGAAAATTTCTTTTATCCACTTAGTAAGTTCCTACATATGCCATCGCTTTGAAACAGTTTGCACTTCTAGCAAAGTGATGCGATTAAACAATCTAATTCTGTGGCTACAACAACTGTCAGTCTCATGAATGACGTGCAGTCCGGCCGTCGAAAGCTCGAGCTGTTAAAGAATAGACGAGATTGAAAGAATTAGGGCCTACTTTAGAAATTATTCTTTTTCAAAATTACACTTTCATATTTCATTATGAAAGAAAATTACACAATGGACGTTTTGCCTTTTTGTGCAAGGATAAAAAAAGGCTTATGTGATGACCGATGTCATTTGGCAATTTTGCGCATATTAGAATGACATGTAATATCTAGAAAAAAAAATTATCATGATGTGTGAAGAATCACGGCTTTGATTTCTATGAAAGATGCTTATAAATGCATAGTCATTAATCTTTGGTTATTCATTTTTCTTGTGAGTTTTTTGGAAGCGAATTATAGAAAATGTTAATTATTTTAGTGGCTTTATTAATTTCGGCCTCTTCTTAGGCCATCATCAGAAGCAGAGGATGATGATAAGCAAAATATGTGATATCTAGAAAACCCATAAATAAAATATGTCACGATATCAATTTCTATGAAAGACGCCTATACGTCTAGTCATTTTTCTTTCGTTATTCATTTTTCTTGTGCGTTTTTTTTAGGAAACCAAGTATAGAAGATGGTAATTAATTGATTTGCTTTATTAATATCGGCCTCCTTTTTGGGCAACATCCTCTGTTTCTGATGATTGCCTAAGAAGAGCCCGAAATCAGTAAAACAAATAAAGTAGTTAACATCTTCTATACTTGGTTTCCCAGTAAACCTTTGGTTACCTTTGTACATTATTTTAAATTGTTGATCAATTTAAAATAATGTACAAAGGTAACACAGATTCTGAGATTAGCATTGTTTAGGCTCTTAAAATCAAAGATAGACAGCCAAAAATTAGTCGCAGTGCTGAGTACAGTGGTGTTTCCCTACTTGTTAAAGATATTCAATTAAAGTCTTGTTAACTTAATCTGTTTCATTGGTTTTCACATGCCGTATTGATTGATTTTCATAAGTCATAAATGTTTACCCTGAAATATACAGAAAACGCAAAGCGATGGCCGCAAGGGCACTTACAAGCAAGCGTTGATAACACGTGCAACATATGCATAATCAAAGTTTAACATCAGCAAAAAAATACATGCCCGTCTAATGTCACGTTACCAGAATTCAATTTATCTCACTGCAGCGAACCATCAGTTAGAGCCAACGCTGTGCAAAGTATCATGCAAAATGATAGGACTCCACATCCCTGCTGTAAACAAAGCTATTTATTTTTTGATTTTCACAATAATAAAGTAAATACGATGACCATTAAATACACTTGCATTTCTACCTTCGATATAATCAAAGTTTGCCTCGGTTTGCGATTGAGAGCACATCTTTTGATTTTTTAGTAGAACAGTTTCTTTGATTACTAGATATCTTTCTATAAACGAACCGATGAGGTGATTTTCGCTTTGACACTCAGCAATGCATGATACTGTTAGAGCTATAAATTTCTGTTCCTCTGAATTATATGCCGAGTCAAAGATGATAAAATAAAAATGCTTACAGCAGTGGCGTATCCAGGAAAACCATCAGCTGCTGCGGTACAGAATTGAAATGTAAAAATATAAAAATATGCACGTACATGTACCTGCATTTAGTATACTTACTACTTAGCAGGAATGCGGAGTCCTATCATTTTGATATATCAGTCCGACTCCGACTCTGGGGGTTGATAGGACTCCGACTCCGGGTGGCAAGTATATACAGTTATACACGTATAGCCTAGTTTTTAAAACGCAACCTACATCATAGATCATTAAAGGTTCACCTGAACCTATCTTTAGTGATCATTGCTGTATCAATTATCAATCATTTTTGATGAAAGTTTATCAAGTGTCGCTTTAAGGTGGATGCATGCAACTCGGCTCCTCCCATCTTGTTGATACGTGTTTCACGCGGTCTTTCTCCAGTCTACACCAGGCAGGAAAATCCCACCTTCTTCAAAAATATGAGTACACTTTCGATTTTAATATGTGCTTTGGAGGAGCCATCACACACGATTCACGTGAGGGTAAGAGGAAATGTCTTCAAACAAAGTATTTCATTTTTGTCTCTGATGTGACCTTTGGTGCGTTGGTGTGATCGAGGCTAGGAAGGCTTGTCTACTCTACTAAATCACCGAGTGAAAAGACAATCCTTTTCTCACTATCATGGTAATTCCCTCAATTATTACAAGCTTTGCATGCACTGCTGTCTCTGTACTTTTGTTTGACGGAGAAAGTTGACATCAAAACGGTGACAGCCATATGCACCATAGATAAATAATTTGCTTGCATTATATTTCTGGTCTATGCCGGAGTCCCATCATTTGATAGGACTGAGACTCCAGCAAAAATGATAGGACTCCGGGACTCCGACTCCCTGCTACTTAGCCTATTTCAGTCGCAAACCAATTATCTATTTTTATGATTTAACCCAACAAACAAGCGGACTTCCGACGGAAGGCCGACGGAAGTCTGCGGATCTTACGGACTAGAAACGGAATTCCGTCCGTTTGTGGTCTGTGTAATCCTTTGTTTGTCGGGAAGACACATCAATATGAGGAGCAATAAGAAAATGTAATAGAACTTAAATGCATGGTACTTTTATAAAATTTTTGTAGTAAATGTCTATTTTACTTAAACGGTAAATGTAGCCTATGTGAATAATATTGCCATGTTAAGCTAAATTCACAAAGGAAACACGATGACATATATAGGGGTTAATTGTCATAAACACAATACTAAAGATATCTTATAAATTTAACGTCTAGAATATCTGCAACAATATGCCATTTCATTATCCACTGTGACTTTTTCATGAATTCGATGCTGAAAGTGGCATTGAGCGAGTTTTACTCATGATGGTAATAAAGCACTTGGCGCAGTCATGATACTTGCCATTTGTGTCATTGTGATTACATCGGAAGCAAGCATGTATTCAACTGATCAACGAATCCAGATTGTCAAAATGCACTACAAGCATGGGGAATGTTTTGCAGTTACAACTCGCAAGCTGAGGAGTCTGTTCGGGAGAAGAAATGCCCCAGATGAGTCGACGATTCGTCGATTAATCCAGAAGTTTGAGAAGACCAGCTCCGTGTTGGACATCAAGCATCCTGTGCGATGTCGACCTGTGCGTTCTCAAGAAAACATCAATGCTGCAAGGGAGAGCGTAGAGGGAAACCCCAGGACGTCTGTACGCCATCGATCGCTGTAACTGGAGATTTCCAACGGATCCCTGCACAAGATCCTTCATGAGGATTTGAGTTTGCATCCTTACAAGGTTCAATTGACCCAGAAGCTTGAGGCTTGTGACCACACAGCTCGGGAACATTTTGCCAATTTTGTTCTGGAGAATCAAGAACTGGATCCCATGTTCGCCAAAAGAATAATCTTCAGCGACGGGGCCCACTTTCATCTCGACGGCTATGTCAACAAGCAAAATTGTCGGCTCTGGGCCACGGAAAATCCTCAAGAGATTCACGAAAAGTCACTACACCCGAACAAGTGCACAGTATGGTGTGGTTTTTGGAGTGGTGGAGTCATTGGGCCATATTTTTTTGAAAACGATAATGGAGTGGCCGTGACGGTGAATGGTGGTGAACGCTATCGAAGGATGATAACTGAGTTTTTTTTGCCCCAATTGGAGGATTTGGAAGAAGAGGACCTGTGGTTTCAACAGGATGGTGCAACTTGCCACACTGCGAGACAAACCATTCAGTTGCTGAGAGATAAGTTCCCGATCGATTGATCTCCAGCAATGGCGATTACAGGTGGCCACCAAGATCTTGCGATTTGTCTCCACTTGACTTTTTCCTATGGGGTTTTGTGAAATCACGGGCATATGAGAGCAAACCCAACACTATTGCTCAATTGAAAAATGAAATCCGAAGTGTGATAAGTGGAATCACACAAAACTTGTGTCAAAGAATAATCGAACATTTCCTTCAAAGAATGCGTGTTTGTAGTGACTGCCGAGGTGGTCATTTGAAAGATATTGTTTTTCATAACTAAATTTGTTTTTTTACTACAATAAATTGTTTTCCTTTTAAAGCGATTGTGCATACTGAAATGGCATAGTGTTGTAGATACTTAAGTCATTGAATTAATGAGATATCATCAATACTGTGGAAATAGCAACTAAATTAAATCCGGCGTTCTTAGCTGAACACCCTGACATGATCAACAGAAATAAAACAAGTATTTGTGTATGAGGATTCCTATGTAATGTAAAAATACTGTAACACAACCTCCTTTGCTTCAATTCAACTTCATGAAATCATTAAAGTCAAGTCACAATCAACAGTTTTGTTAAATTATTTTCAGTGTTCAACTTGGCTTGGTCATTGAGGCGCTCTTGGGTCATAGTTGACCTCAAAAAGGTTTTAATAAGTTTCAATTTGGGAAATGTGCGCTCACAGACAACCGAAGTTGCTTGGATGACTAATGCAGTTTAGATCATTTAATTTATAATGGGACAGCGAGAAAGAATGCTTAATTAGGTAATCATTATACCGGGTAATAACTTGTCACAAATGCCATTGGTCCTACAAATTTCTTTATAGATATTTTTGTTCATGTTATCCTTCACAAAATTTGCATTCATGATCACATACTGCGATCTAAACGCAGCTACGCTTAACCGAATACAAGAACAGTAGATGAAAAAAATGATTGCTTCAATCGACTGATAATTTTCCCAAGCGCAGCACTCATTGTTTGTCTCACCCATACAGCGCTCAAGCTAAGAATCTCTAGGCGATGATATCATCCAATGAGAGCTCAGTATGAGATGTCTAGCTGCAGTGGGTGGGGTGACAGAGAGATCGCAGCAAGCCTTCAAAATCCATCTTAATCGAAGGGAAATTGCAAAAATTTCATAACTCCGAAAGAGGAACATAACTATAATTACTTGAGGCATTATTGAATAATTATCTTCTTGATAACTCTAATTTTCACGTGCTGCGATTGCAGCACGTACAGCAGCCTAAATACGCCACTGGCTTTTAGTTATCATTGTTCTCATACGATATTTTATGTCCAAGAATCATTGGAATGCGCTTCCAATCACAACTTTAAGTCTATCTATACCTTAAATGAAACTAGAAATTGTGATTTCAAGAAAATGAATTTGTTTTGAGCTGATCAAATATTCTGTCCCTTATCATCTCCTGCATTCTGCAAAAGTTTCGAAGCAACTTTCACATGGTAAATCACCACACAGTGCTTTAGGAAATAAGAAAAATGGGTACTTCTATTCTTTCCGCCCATATTTTTGTTGATGACACCCGCGACGTGTGTGCTGCATCGTCAACCATCTTCTCTTGCTCCTAAGGGCAGCCTCACTACTGTCGCAAAAGCGTTGAGTGTGTAAAATTCCTCTGGCTTGCAGAACATTTACAGTCTCAGAGTTAGACAACTGCTCGTCGCTATTTTCTCTACAGACAACAGTCGCACGAAGTTCATGATCACAGCTGTACCTTGTATTCTATCTGAGTATCCAAGGCACCAATCCTTCATTCCAGGGCTCAAGTAAGACACCCAGTGACAGATCAAGTCCATTCTAAATCCAATATGACTAAGTTTGACGAAATTTGGTGAATTTGGAAAATGTGGAGGAGGGAAGAAGAATAGAAGTACCGAAAAATGAAATAGGAACGATAAGATTGTGCAAATAGCGATAGATAATCTGAAACATCTTTTTGACATTTGTAAGAAGGATGACCTGCGTATAGGCATAATTCGAATACGAATTGCGATAGCACGAATCCCCAAATTTAGGAATAGGATGCTTCTGTTATTTGATTCAAATTACTGGTAGGTACCATAATAATTATCAAGGCAGATCATTCTCTATACGTAGCGTCCTTAGCTATTCACGGCACTTGTGCAACGTTGCTCAAGTCTCAAGGCTTGATATGCTTTCTTCTGTCTTATTATAGCTCAGTGGAAATGCATCCTTCATTAGAAAGAAGATTTACGTGTAAAGAAAGAAATGAATGATAGATGACATGAATCATGGCTCAATGCTAAAGCGAAATATTCTTGGGATATTATGAGAATCTGGAAATCTCATTAGTGGCAATAGAGAATAAAATCTTGAGGCCATCAACTCCAGATTGAAGAAGGCTGTGACTGGGGAATGATTATCTCGTGTAGTAATACTTGCACATGAATTCAGGAATTCTGTATTGTTACGGAAAAGCGTGGTCTTTTAATCTTATGCCGTTGGTTAAGTTTCGTTGACCCACTTCCAACTCGAGCTCGCGGTGATACATTAGACTGCATCTTTGTACTGCGAGGAGAGTATTTAGTCAAGTCAAATTGCTTCGACTTGATATTTGCATATCAATGTGCAAAGCAATTTTACTTGATTCAATATTCTTCACACAGCAAAATTGCATCACTCTGCTCGTTTCTTTCTGATGACCGAGCCGATATAGACTGAGTCTTGAGTGTAAAATTGTATTCGGTTATTATTCAATCTCCGTCTTCTTTTGCGCTTCCTCCAAAGGAAGGCGGCGTCTGCTGCGGTGGGTCTTTGTTTCCACTTCGCGCAGTCATAGACTTACTTGGTCACGAGATGGGCACCAGCAAGCTTCATGTCGTTGTGCAGGGTTCGAGCCAGTGTTGTTAAGGAGTAAGGATGACATATTGGTCTTCTTTCTTCAACTTCGAAGTTGCAGGCCACATTTACCATGGTATCGTGATTATCGCGAGGAAACCATCGCAGCCGGATCTCGCGGAACCGGATCAACGCCATGTCACCGGCGGATTTCAGTGTTACGGACATGTTCCAACCCGGTGATGCCGCAGCTCCAGCACAGCATTTTCGTGTACATGACTCCGAGTCGGCGTTGCATGCCAGCACTTATTATCCAATATTATGCAAAGTGCCCAATTCTGCTGCTCCTATACTGATGAATACCACCCTTGGAATCTTACTTTCCATAAAGAAGCATCGATTTATTTTATTGCAACTTGAAAGCAAATCTATCGTGTAATATCATCAATTCAACGTCTGTATGACATGGCAGGGATGTGGAGTCGGAGTCCCGGAGTCCTATCATTTTTGCTGGGGTCGGAGTCCTATCAAATGATGTGACTCCGGACTGCGACCTATAATTAGACCCGAAATATAATGCGAACAAATTTCATCCTCGAGTATTGTTGTCATTGTTTTCATGTCAACTTTCTCCACAAAAGTGCAGAGACAGAACACAAACAAAAGTGCAGAGAGTTCATGCAAAGCTTGTAATTATTAAGGGAATGAACTATAATAATAATAAATAGCGTTTATTGAAGTGAAGGCCTCAATATTGATAATCGTGAGGCTAAGGCATGCAATTACAGAAAGGCAACATGAAATACAAAAATAGAAATAACAATGAAATAGTAATATTAACATAGAAATATTAATGAGCGAGCATTTGTACATGTGAACAGAGTGTTAACGAATGAAACCGCTGTTTAACAGTCGAATCATATTGGATAAGTATGAATTACTTTTAATTGAGGAATTACAGGCAGGCACAAGCAATTTAGCAGAATTGGGTTAATGATCATTTCCAAGCATAGCCAAAAATGATCCAAGCATAGCCAAAACTTTTCTGCCATCAATCAGATTTCCCAAGCGAGCCGAACTTAAGCTATCCAAGCATAGAACTAATTAGAAATCAAGTTTCAGAGCTCTACGACACAAAACGCCAGATATAGACGGCGTTAAACGCCTAAGCATGGCCAAAAATCCAGTATTTTTTGGTGGGGACAAATAACGCAACAATAACAATACTTCAAAGTCATTTTCGAAATCGTTTAATCAAATTTATTGTAAATACTGTCTACCAGTATGAAGTGATTATCTACGTGTAATTAAATAGGCCTACATAAGCATGTGTTAAATACACGAATAAGTGGTTTATTAACTTAATCAATGATAATGAAGAATAGGCTATCGCCGGCGTTTTGTGTCGTAGAGCTCTGAAACTTGATTTCTAATTAGTTCTAGGCTTGGATAGCTTAAGTTTGGCTCGCTTGGGAAATCTGATTGATGGCAGAAAAGTTTTGGCTATGCTTGGATCATTTTTGGCTATGCTTGGAAATGATCATTAACCCAGAATAGGTCAGTTTGTGGGGTGAAAGATGGTGCAAAGGATGTTGAGGATCATTTAAAAACATGTCAAACAAATCAAGACCAATTAAAGTTCGTCGATAATACAGAGGAATGAAGTTAACACATTTACAACCACTTGATAAAAGTGCAAGTTCAATACATGGATACAAGCACAACCCACAGAATTAGATTCATCTGCATAAACAAAATATTTAATTCTGTGGTACAACCATTTCACCATGACAGTGAAAAAAGGATTGTCTTTTCACTCAGTGATTTAATAGAGAAGACAAGCCTTCTAGCCTCGATCACACCTACGTATCAAAGGTCACATCAAAGACAAAAGCAAAATACTCTTTTTGAGAACATTACTTCTTAACATTCCCACGGGACGCGCCACACGCGTCCTGAAATGACGCGCGGTTTGCTTACGAGATAGGAAAATCCATCCCGCTCTACCCCTCACACTGAAACATGATACCACAGGTTGCCAGATGTTCGTGCAGAGAAATGACTGACTTTCGACATAGCTATCCGACAATTCTGACCTTCTGTGAGGACAATTTGACCAAATGAACATCAAAATCCCTTATCAGTGCACTTTCATACTTTGTCACCCATGAAATCGAATTCATGAATGCATTTGGAGATGAATGGTATTTTTTTACTTCAAAAACGAGTATCGGAAACGAAGATGAGAAAGTTGCTATTGTTCTCAACTTATCTGATAATCTTCAATAGAATGACGTTCCTGATTACTGTAGAGTAAGTTACAACAATCTCCATATCTTAACAATTAATTTGCAATGTCAATCACTCAAACGTCTGGCGTACTCTATTTGCAATTGGAAAAGAAATTTTTAGTATCGGTAAATCTGTCTTTAATCTTTCATATCTTCAATCTTTCAATCTTTTGATCTTTCATCGTTAATAAGTCTTTCATCTGTCTTTAATAGTTCGCCACTCCTTCAAGCATTACGATGAAGTCATTAAAACGCTACATATCGCTTATTGATGCAGATCGTAGAATTCTTAACCAATTTAGTTGAAACACACTTCATTTAAAAGGAAATTTCACGAAGAAGATGATGAAGGTATCTAAGCTCATATTTTGCAAACAGCAGCCATTTTTTTGAAAATGCTCACTTGTATCACTCATGCTCATCGCAGTGCGTGGCAACCACACTGGTGACAACAGTCGATGTAGCATATAATTGTGTTGACAGTCTGACAAAAGGATTGATTTCACTTGGTTTTTATGAATAGTATTAGTAGTAGGGATTCCGTGATCTCGATCCTATTTATATCCGAGATTAAAAATCCCGGGATTGCGTCTTTGAGATCTCGAGAAATTTCGAGATATTTGAAAAATTGGCCCAGTATTCTGAGTGACATAGTGAGGAAGTCAAGGGCCTTTTTGAAAATATATCTACATTTTTTTCATGTTTTGATTTTGATAAATAGCCAACGTGCTATGTTAGCCGGGCCAACTGGTTAGAGATGAATGCATTACAGGATATCTATGCCATTTCAGCAATTTTTAAGCCGGGTCATTTTTTTGGATGCATGAGCGTTGTTCCCCAGCGTAAAGTAATACTGAACAAGAAGGATAAACCATGGATAACACCAGTGCTGAAATCAATGATTGACGATCGTTGGACTGCTTTCAGATCAAGAGATTGGCCACGCTTTAACCATCTCAAAGACAAAGTCCGTGCAGAAATTATGAAAGCCAAACAATCTTGGAGCACCCGACTTCTTGATAAACGAAATTGTATTTGGGATGTGGTTCGCGACCTTCGTGGTGGGACTAAATCTTCAGATTATGCAGATCTTACTGGCGAAGTTATAAACAAACTCTCGGAGTCATTTTGTCATAGTTTTAATAGCAACACTGACGATAATTTGCTACCGTTTCATGATGAAGTGTGGAATGTTGAGATTGATACTGACTGTGTACAACATCTTTTAGAAAAGCTCTCACTAAACCAATCAACTGGTCCGGATGGTGTACCAGCTGGACTTTTGAGCGAAGGTGCGGATTTCATCGTTGCTCCCTTGGTGGATATATTTAAATGCTCTGTGGAAACCAGGATTTATCCCGATTTATGGAAGAATGCAAACATTCGACCAATTCCGAAAAGGAAGAACCCCTCAGTTGAAGACTACCGCCAAATTTCAGTTACACCGATATTATCTAGGCTCTTTGAACGCGTAATCTTGAGGTCAACGAAAGGTGCTTTTTTGCAGCATTTTGGTTGTAACCAGCACGCGTTTCGCCCGCTTGGGTCAACAACTAGTGCGCTTATCGCTATCAACGAGTCCATCACATCCTTTATGGACGAATGTGACACCGTAGCCGTCAGAGTCACTTGCCTGGACTTAACCAAGGCTTTTGATAAGATTCTACACAATCGCTTGCTAAATATCCTGAGAGACTTTGGACTGAACCAGGGTTTTTTGATGTGGCTGGAATCGTATCTCAGAGACAGATGTCAGCGTATTTTTATCAATGGTGTTCATGGACCATTAGTGTGGGTATCTTCGGGTTTACCTCAAGGTACCGTTTTGGGTCCCTACTTGTTCTCAATGTTTATGTCTACTCTTGCTATCTCTCATGATAAGACAAGTTTAATAAAATATGCCGATGACCTCACACTTATAGAATCACTCGACTCAACATCTTCCACAGATGTTTTATGTAAAATCTTTGAATGGGTCGATGATAATAAAATGTCTTTGAACTTGCAAAAATGTCATCAACTCATAATGTGTCGTTCAAGATTTTGTGATCGCTCTCAGTTGTCGTATAGAGATATAAGTGTATCTGATTCTGCCAATATTTTGGGTGTCATATGGAGTAATGATCTTTCATGGCGTAACCATTTTGAAGTTATGTGTCGTAGTGCTAATAGAAGGCTTCATATCTTGAGGATTTTAAGGCCAATTTGTATCAAAAGATAAACTATTTCAAGTGTTTAATGGTATTGTTTTACCAGTACTTTTCTACGCAACTCCTGTGTTTGGCAAACTGCATGCATACAATGTTGAAAAGATTGTAAAAGTTATATACCGTGCTCATCGCATAATTTGTAATTGTCACCGTAGTGAATGTTGCTTCTTGCCGAATGTGAAAGTTCGTCGCGAAAAGCTGATTATAGATTTTTTACTTAAATGTGAAACCCCTACTCACCCTCTGCATGACCTGGTCCCCCCGCGTTTGACTTATTCCAATCAGCATCTACTTCCTATTTCAAGGGCAATGAGACGTTCAAATTCATTCTTTCCGTATGCGTGCTACCTTGCTAATTCTAAAAAGTAGGTGTTCAGTTCATTTTTGTGTACAGTAAACAGAAATTTTGTTGTACACGATTGTCTTACTTGATTTACAACTGTCTTTTATTGATGTGCATAATGTTCTATGTGATTATCATTTCCTGAAGAATAACAGCTTTATTATTATTTATTATTGATTCTGGTTTGACGACTGGCGAGCCGGTGTGTTCACAGCACATCCAGTTCCAAGATATTCGACATTATTATGCCAGCACTCTACCTAGGGATTGAAATCAAATTTTCAAAAGTGAAACAACAAAAGAGGACATGAACATGACATGACTTGTTCGTGTTAGTGTTTCTGAGTGACTGAAGTCGCAAGGTCGTAGTGACAGTAGCCGTGTGCTCAGTTTTTGAATGGTGTAAGCTTCGATCGACGAAATGAGTCAAGCGCGGACATATACGAAAACGAAGATGGTGCCTTATGCAACGAATGTGGAAAATGTCTCTATCAAAGGTGGAAAAACGAAAGGCATGCATACACATCTTCAAAGTAAGCATGGCATAGATTTGTTGAAAAGAAAAATTTGAAGTAATAATCCAGATGATGAAGCCTACTCAACCAAAGCTAAATCGAGAGACCCGTTGTGTAGGGACAGTTCCTTCATACTTCGATATGAATGATTCTATCCCAACCATGAATAGTGTACTCTCTACAATGACTGCTAAAGATCTCATCCCTTTTCATGCGTTTGTCTCATACAAAGATCTTTGGCTCGGTTTGAAAAAAGACCTCCAACATCTGTTGAATCCGAAAGGGCATTCTCGGCGGCCGGTCTGTTCATGACAAAATTTCGGTCGAAACTGAGTGATGACACAATTCAGTGTCTTACCTTACGTAGTCAATATTTTTTACGAGTTTACTAGTTTCATGTACATGTTTGTTTAGCTCAAGTTATGAGATATACATTTTACAAGCAGGTAACGTCCTTCGAAATATTCCTTGAAAATTGATGATTTTAAAATTTTATACCAATCTCGATCGAGATCCCGGGATTGCGATTATCCAGTCCCGAAAATCCAGGGATTGAGAAAACTGCTCGAGATTGTAAACCCTACTTTGCAGTGAAATATCTGATCTGATATTCTCTCAAATCATACGACAACCACAACTTACAGATTTTGATACTCAAGAGAATAATTTATTAATTTCTGAAAATTCGGATTTACTTAACGAAAATTAACAGGACTGAATGCCTTTTTGTCGACATATCATACTGAACTCAGTGCTCTTCGCAGTTTCAACCTATTTTCTAGACTGTTGGTCGACCAAAACTAATCATATAATTACTCTGATATTGCTCTAAAATAGACTGTCCCCAGCAACACTTCAATTCATAACAAACTGATTACATCACACTTTGTTCACGCTCGTAAATCTAATGCAAAATGTCTTTGTATTTCGTCGAGAATATGTCGTTCAGATATCATTTCCGTGTCATTATGCTTGAATTGTTGCATTTGGTTTCATGTAAATTTTGAAAACTGAGTGCGCCACTTAACTATCTCTGGAAAATGTCATGCTATGGTGTCTTGTTTGGGCTCATTCGAATGCATGTAATACAAGGAATGTGAATATGTTAATTATTTAGTAATAAGAAGTGCCCATAATGATATGGTATTTGTAGTTGCCTCCCCTCTCCAATCCCCTCTCCCGCCCCTCGCCACGCGGCTAGGTGAGAACAGGAATTTTTGTTGGACGCGCCGCACCGCGTCCGGTGTGAATGCACCTTTAGTCTAACGTCAATTGTGTGTGATGGCTCCTCCAAAGCGCATAAAATCGAAGGTGTACTCATATTTTTGGGAGAAGGATGGGGGATTTTCCTGCCTGATAGAGCATCAGGTAACACATCAGCAAGATGGGAGAAGCCGGGTCGCATGCACCCAACTTAAAGCGACTTAAAAGTGGTGTATAGTTGATGAACTGTCCTTGAATATGATTGATAATTGATTCAGCAATGATCACTGTAACTAGGTTCAGCTGAGCCTATAATAATCCACGTGTATGATGAAGGTTGTCAGTTTTTTTTTAAAAAAACTTGGCTTATATACTTGCCATCCGGAGTCGGAGTCATAGAGTAGGGATATATAGATAGAGTGCCGACTCAAACAAGTATCTGTATACAGTGAAAATGTTTATATCAAAAGATTCAGTTTTTTGGGCAGATTACGTTCCCGTGGTCCAAAAAATTATTTGAACACGTTTGAAGAAAGTCAAAATTTGCCAATTTATATACTACCAAGATGACTCTCCTAAATAAGTAGTATGAAGCAAGTTGGATATCAAAAGGAATGAATATTTGCCAATAAGCAACCTAACTAAGCGGAAATTGAGCTGATTATCAAGGGAATTTCATGATCCGTTTTATAATGGAAGTCTTCATGAAAAAGTTGAGATCTTATTGTGCTTTCTTTGCTGAAACTTCATATTTTTAATTCATGAAAGCAATAGCAGGTCATCAAGTTGCCAATTTCACAAATATTACCCAAAGATATTTAATTGTTTAAAAGGGCTAGATGAGTCCTTATCGTGGCAAAAAAAGCATCACGACAATGGGGCGAAATTGCTGTTTTGTCGGCTGTGCGGTGTGCAATGCGACAAAAAGCCTTGGAAATGGCATATGATGTAAAGCATAATTCACTGATATTGTATGATAAGTTTCAAGAATATTCGTCCATTAGTTTCTCTGAAAAAAATTGTTAAAGATGAGAGCAGTAATACAGCAATTAAATGCAGTACTATCAATTTGGAAGAAAAAATATGATGGGGTGTTGATGAACACTCAACTCCCTCTGTAGAATTCATGACCATTAACAAATTCAGTGAGAATCCGAATATTATACTGAAGAATTGGCTATTGATAAGGCTCAGCCATGTCAACAACGCTCTTCGAGTTATTCACCAGGCTGAAGCTGCAATATGGCATTGCAATGATTAACAACTATGTATTGCAAATAATTAACAGAGGGCATTTTAGGGCCAACTGGAATCGATCATCGCATGTCTTTCTATGTCAAAGATGTTGTCAATGTGCATTTGTATAACATACGTAGTATATGTTGTTTATTTTTATTTGCGTAAGCGAATTTTATATCAAATTTTCTGATAGTTCATCTTTATTTTTTCTGTTGTATTATGTAATATCATACCACAAAATTACATATACACGTTAGATAATTGCCAAACTTGGCAATCGCGTTTAGCGTGGCGGGGCAGTGGTGGCCACAGCAACGATGTGCATGTACAACCATGGCCAGGCTTCGTACTTATTACAAAGAAACAATCTGCAGACGAGGTTCATTTTTCTGTTCAGAAAAGTCATTTAGTCATGTATTTGGTGAATTGTAAGTGAACTTCACTCTGATTTCATCTAAGAATGAAACAATTGGCTTTCATTTGTGCTATTCCTTCCTATATAACATGCGCTATTCAGGTTTAATAATCAACTGACATAAAATAATGCAGTCTACTTGAAATAATTGTATCAACAGGATGCTCTTATTTACAACTGCGTTTTGTAAAACATCTGAAAAAGTAGAAAATTATTATTGCAATTTGGACGCTGTATTTAGGCCATAGAGATTTAGACATATATAAAAATTTCTTGATTTATTATTAAAATGCGTTTTAGTTCTGTTATTACTAAAAAGAGGCAATGAAAAGGAATAATTGTTCCTCGCTTACAAATATTTTCAAATTCATGCAATATCAGCTGATTTTCACTGGTTTCGTTGCACACAAGGTAAAAACACGTCTATTTCGTATCTAGCCCTTTATAATATTAAATATCTTTGATATTACCTCTCCGAAGCTGTTATGACACAATCTGTAAAATAACATCATTTCCTTCTGCTTTGCTGTCATAATTACTCAATTCCGTTGAAATTTCTTCAAAACTGCATAAATGTTTATATCTCACATTTGGAAACAATTCCGACTGTATCTCCCTTGAGTTCATTTAATAAAATCGAAAGTGTATACACATTGGGGATTTAATACATGCGGAGTTACCACTCTACCTAACATACTTACTCTATGGTCGGAGTCCTATCAACCCCCGGAGTTACAGTCGGAGTCCTATATAAATGATAGGACTCCTCATCCCTGTGACATGGAATTTTGAAATTTTATGAGAATGAAGTGAAACTTTTTTATTAAATCCTTTTTAAAATATTCCGTCTTGCCTGTCCGTTATTTCTCTTCCTAAGAGCAGAAAATTTAAGTGTTACTTGGGCAATACTAGATCGTTGCAGCATGAATATTTCATTAATACCTATATCCCTCTCTGACTCCATCCTTTTTGTAGATTCTTGGATTTCCAAGGAATTCCCTTTATTCTGCTTGATGTACTCACACAGCAAACGGTACTTCTATTCTTCCACCCCCCCCCCACATTTTTGTTGTTTACATCCGGGAGTGTTGCATGAACTTGCATCATCAACGATCTTCTCTTGCTCCTTGGGGCAGTCTCATACCGTCGCGAAAGCGGTGAGTGTGTAAAATCCTCTTATCTGGTTTGTAGAACATTTACAGCCTCAGAGTTAGACGACTGCTCGTCATTTGTCAGCAGACAACAATCCCACCAAGTTCATGATCACAACTGTACCTTGCATTCTACCTGAGTATCCAAGGGACCTATCCTTCATCCCAGGGCTCAAGTAAGACAGTGGTGGGCAACGCGTGGCCCGCCGGGACATATTGGATGGCCCGCCAACGCGTTTCATATCAAAAGTGGCCCGCCGACATTATTAGAATCGCAGAATCGTCACTCCGACTTCGGCCTTTGGGAGGTGCATCTAGGGTGAGGGATTCTCTTTCGAATTTTCGAAACCATTAATTAACAACTAAATGAACAATATGATTGCACAAAAAACAAAAATTCACATTCGAATTGTCCAACCATGTTCCTTTCGTAATGAATATCTTCTCGTATAAGCGCAAAATGGTCATCACCTGCGCGAGTTTATGCTAAGTCACATAGCATTCGATGCCCTGCTGAGCATGTTTCTCTATGTAATAAACCACACCTTAATGAATCTAGGATGGGCTTTATTTATTAGACATTGACTACGAATGGAGGAATCTAACCGCAAGATTTTGACAGGCCAAATTTTGTTTCAAATGTTCTTGCTGAATTTCATTTGTATGCTCTACACTAATATATATTTCGTATACTCGATTGGCATTAGCAGAAAAGAAAACCATTTGCGGAGCCCATGCACAGTTTTTGAAAGCCGTATATGCTTTGGTGACATATTTGCACGTATGTACACGTAACATGATCAATAATTGTAGCAAAATCAATTTTATCTTGTGCGGCTTTCAAGTGGATAGTTGCACAACACATACATACCGTTGTTTTTCGATGAAATAAGGCAATGTCGGTCAAATCACACAAAACCAAATTGACGTTTAACTACACAAAAGAAAAGCTTCCATTATTTGTTATAGGCTAATAGGTTGTAGGTTAATACAACCACGATATATTCACGTACGGTACAGTAGCCCATATGTGCACTTAAAAGTACGGAATAAAAGAATATTAAGCCTATACTACTGCTTTTTAAAATTGGTGGCTCGCGAGCCTTTTCGCGTGCAACTCCTTGTGGCCCGCTATCCCAACTTGGTTGCCCACTACTGAAGTAAGACTTCTCAGCGGTGTTGTACTGTCACTCAATGACAGGTCAAGTCTATTCTAAATCCAATGTGACTAAGTTTGACGAAATTCGATGAATTTGGAAACATTGGAAAATGTGGGGGTGAGTAAGAATAGAAGTACCCAGCAAATTCTTTCCATCTGGTGAACTAATTCGGAATAATTTACATCACGTCAATAGCAGACGTAGCCTATAGCCTGTGTAGCTGTCTAGCATTATCGGGAAGAATGACAGCCAATTGCAATGCCGATAACTGAATGATACAATTAACGCAATCAGAAATTGAAGCACTGGTGCAGTGGCTTGTGATAGGCTACCATTAGCATCTACAAAAACAACACTTCACATAACCTACATCATAATTGACACATCGAAATATTCTGTGAAAGCGTGCTTGAGGTAAGTGAGCCTAAACTGTCTAATATGTATTCCAATCCACCCAGAATTCCGTGGCAATTCGTCTTCTACCAATACCGCCAACACCATTGTTTAGAAGAAGCTTTGAATTGAGTTTCTTATTTGATTTCCGGAAAACGAAATTTGCAGGAAATTAGTAGGGCCTACCGAACACTAATAAATTGTTTTATCTTAAACATCCCCATACCCTATTTATACTATATTTCCTACTGGAAATTTAAGGGCTGATAGTAGTTTACGTCTCTATGATTTTTAGGAATGACTTCATACGAAGACACTTAATTTTGATCGCATCTTCATGATTGATATCTTTAGTCAGAAAGCTAAGTCTCCCCCAATGGTAGTAGGCCTATAATACCTTGTACTAATAGGTCATCTCCTCTACCCACATTTTCTAATTGTATGAAATTTGTTACAAATAGGCCAGCCAATCACCACAAACTTCAGATACACTCATTTGAAGAAATTTTTTATTCGCATGTACATTTCATGCAAGTTGTGAGAGTTATTTCTGAATGAGAAGAGTTAGCTTGAAGAGCTGCGATAACCGTAGATCAGAAGCATGCCTTTTGAAACGCTAATAGAGTGCTTGTGCATACACTCTCACTGCTTTGTTAACTGTCTTGTTTACCATCCGATCCACATTTTCCATAACCAATCAAACTGCTGTTGATACTTGATAAGGTTGTGCTCGTATCGAGTAACACGTATAATTAAGTGAATAATCGCACACCTAACTCAGGCTTTGACCAGTGGAGACCGGTCGAATTCTCATTAAAAGTAGGCTACTACCACACTTGCGAGCTTTTTATATCAAAAGATTCAGTTTTTTGGGGAGATTACGTTCCCGTGGTCCAAAAAATTATTTGAACACTTTTGAAGAAAGTCAAAATTTGCCAATTTATATACTACCAAGATGACTCTCCTAAATAAGTAGTATGAAGCAAGTTGGATATCAAAAGGAATGAATATTTGCCAATAAGCAACCTAACTAAGCGGAAATTGAGCTGATTATCAAGGGAATTTCATGATCCGTTTTATAATGGAAGTCTTCATGAAAAAGTTGAGATCTTATTGTGCTTTCTTTGCTGAAACTTCATATTTCTAATTCATGAAAGCAATAGCAGGTCATCGAGTTGCCAATTTCACAAATATTACCCAAAGATTGGGTAAAATTTCAAGTTGCTTGGCTGAAATTTCAAATTTTAATTCAATCTTCACCGGCATGATTTTATGATTCACTAAATTCATGTTTCATTTCTTGAATCTGAATAGTGATGTGGACCCATTTACATCTTTCAAAGCTAACTGAAGTCATTGTCCTTGATTATGTGATTTTGCTCTACCAGTGGCAGGTTGCCTGTGATATGATCACGCTTAAGAAAATACACTCTTGAGGTTGAGCATGCAAATATAATTGCAACCTGTCGAATTGCTAATTAAACAAACATTATCTCTCCGAGGCTGTCATAGGACGGAGGATCTGTAAAATGCTATCATTCCTTCTGCATTACAATCATGATCAGTCATTTCCGTGGTAATTCCTTCAAAACCTCAAAAAATTGCATATCTCACATTTGGAAACAATTCCGACTGTATCTCCCTTGAGTTCATTTAATAAAATCGAAAGTGTATACACATTGGGGATTTAATACATGCGGAGTTACCACTCTACCTAACATACTTACTCTATGGTGTGAATGGACCTTGATGCTTGAATGATTTACGGGAACTTCAATTTGAACCTCTTGATTAGCTAAAATGTCAGTTCCCATGTGTGATAGCACCTTATTAACCCTTCTAATTCTTTAAGTATTCCTATTTATCAAAAATGCAAAGAATTTCATTTGGAGGACAAAATTTATACCCTAAAAACAAAATGCTTCGCAAGCCCTATAAGTATAACCGGAATCTGAAAATCATCTTAAACTATTTTGGTCTTGGAATTGCACTCAAATTTCAAAAAGTTTGAAAAATTCTAGTTAAATTTATTCTAAAGCAATAGGTTTATAGTCTTCTTTAGAAACACCATTGGGTAAATCCAATTTATTCCACAACATTTGACGAAAATGTGTCTTTGATTTGTAAAATCCATATTTCTGAACCGATTTCAATAGTTTTTTTTTAATCGAACCGTAAAGATCTCATCTATTATGGCATGGTTTTTAAAAGTCACAAAGCCAAGACCTTCTTCACTAGTTGCCGTTTTTTGCCGAAAAAAGACCAAAAAGGCATGTCCAAAGTTGCAGTACTCTCACTTCAACACGGATTTTCGATTAGATACTTTAAAATACACCCACTAATATTTATATCATCTGAAAGAAGAAGATCAGCTCTTTAAGATAGTCTAATTTTAAATGTTATAATCAATATTAATCATTGAATTTTCACTGGGTTTCCATTGTCCAATGAAAAAAATGTCCTCTGACCGAGACGTTTTCTGTCCTCTGACCGAGGTACCTTTTCTCGAAGAATATTGATTCTTCCATTAAACGTTTTGCACCAATAGAATCCTCTAGTGTGCTAGTTTATAAATCCGTAAAGAAAATTCAGTTTGATGCCGTTACAAGTGAGCAATATTGATTTAAAAATATTTTTATCCGTTTTTTCGACCAGAGAATTTGAATATTCCCAAAAATTTCATATGGATGCTGAAACCAGAAATTTTGTCAGGAATCGATGAAATTTCACAACATAGGAGGGATCCATGCTCTTAACATCTATGCAAAAGAAATTTTTTATTTATATCAATTAACCCTCTCAAAATCTCCAAAAACCACGAAAATGTCCTCTGACCGAGACCCTAAAAAATCTTGGTCAGAGGACAACGTTGAAATTGAAGACCTCGGTCAGAGTACAAGGGTCTCGGTCAAAGGACATGATAATGTATGCAATTACATTTAGATCACTTCGTTTTACGCGTTCAAGTATTCGTCCTAAGTTCCCGCAGTCTCATGAACCCAAATGCTGAAACCGAAGAGTTTCCTGTTCGACATCAATTTGTCCTCTGACCGAGACCTTAAAAATCTCGGTCAGAGGACAAGGTAGGTCACGGTCAACGGACATTATATGTAATACGTTACATTTTGGTCACTTCGCTTTCCGCATGCAAGCATTCATCCTAAGTTCCCAGTTTCATCAGCAACCCAAATGCAGAAGCCGAAGAGTTTCCTATTCGACATCTATCTGACCGACATCAATTTGTCCTCTGACCGAGATGTAGAAAAAATGACTTTTTAAAAGTGCTAGATTTCTATGGAAAGTTTTTATTTGGTGTGGTCGCCGCTAAGATTTTCGTGTTCAGCGTAAAAAATGAGTATATATGCAAATTTTCACGGAAATCTGAGACCCAAAGTTGAAAAGACAGAAATGTTGTGGAATAAATTGGATTTACCCCATTGCATTTTCATGTAAAAGCATGTTCCTAAGGTTGGAACAAAACGTAGCTCAATTAAAATAAAGTAAAATTAGAGCAAATTAGGTTTAAAAAGTAGGCAAATATTATAATCATTTATTTGACCAAGTGTGGACAAGTAATTTCGAAATTCCGAAAAATAAAGGAATAACAATTCGGCTGAATTATGTAGCCTACCGTATTTTCTTTAACAAGCGCCGCGGCAGTTTAATCTTAGAATTCAGAAAATTACGGCTCTCTTTTATGATTTCATTAAGAGGGCGCCACTTGCTATTGAAATATGCGGAAAATCCCATTACGCTTGTTATCTCACACGTAAACAACTGTGGCGATTATTTGGGAAAGTACGGATTTTTTAGATAACTTGACATTTCTTTATACTTTGCATTGATGTCCAATCGAATAATTTTTGTTCAGTTTGCAACCATGCCCATCATGACGAACGATGAAGGATTAATATTTTTAGACATTGATGATTATGATTTGAGTTTTCTTGAGATATATTCTCCCTATGAGAGATCCAATGGATGGTTTTAAATACCAATGCGTTCTGTACAGAACAAGTCATGAAAGACGGTTTCTACGAGAAGTGACATAATTTTCAGAGCATTTTATCAAAGGAAAAAGTTATTGAATTAATTTACCTTACGGGCTCGAGTCATAATTGCGGTATTCCTCATGAAAAACAAGTGTGCGTCTCAATATTTTGAATTACAAATATGAACACTTACTAATATGATGAATACATAAGCCCTACATAAAAAGTTACATTAATTTGGTGGAATATACGTATACAAGCCTTCATGCTAAACAGAAAACATCTCGAGTGAATTTTGAAGCATGATATTCGATTACACTGAGCATAATTTGTAACTGCAGGCTATTCAAGTTGCTTCTAACTATTATCAGGACAATCCGGGCCGAAAAATGGAAACTGCACCGGGCCAAAACCGGGCGTCAATTTTGGCCAACCCTGTTCCCACCCTGATTCTCCGAAACTTTAGCATGTCAGTGTTTCCATTCATGAATGAATGAATGAATTTATTTGCAGAAAATACTACAAAAAGGCATCACTGGATGATGACTGTGTAGCCTACAAAAAATTTACAAGACATTAACAAAATACCCAATTTCACATAAAAATTCACATAGAGATGCTAAGAAAATATACAGTTATGTGCGAGGGCAACGTGCTACGCAACACAAAGCTTGAATGATTTTAGAGACGGCACTCAAGGAAGGAATTCCATACACTAGCAAGACGATGAGTAAGAGAATCCTCTACAGTTTAGCCTAACATTGTCGTGAGACTTCAATTTAAGACAATGTCCACGGTTAGAAACTCGATTGAATATGCTGGATAATTGATCGAAGGGTATAGCAACAAGATTATTCACAATTTTAAACACTAACATCAAATCAAGTAGTATCCTGCGTTTTTTCTAAAGACTGTAAATTTAGTGCCAAAAGACGAGATGAATAGTCACTGTAACGGATGTTTCTTCTATGACAAGCAGTTTTGGCAAAGTGTCGTTGAACTCTCAATAATTTTTGTCTTTGAAGAGATAGGGAGAACAAACTTGGGTACAATATTCGAACAAATGTGTGGCAAGCTTTCATCAGCAAATCAGTCCATGGTGAAACAATTCAGAAGTAAGTATGATCTTGAAAAGGTTTTAGCAGCAATAGTAGCACAATGAAATTTTCAAATTGTCAGAAAACAAAACAAAACACCAATATCACAAACTTCCGTAGATCTAGATACTACAAGGTTATTCAGAAAGTATTGTCGCGTACATTATTTTTTGCCAAATGTTGTTGTTTTACATTTGGAATAAGCTATATTTATGAACCATAGAATGCGAACTTTCAACCATGAATTTTGCGTCCTTTCGCTGTATGTCTTAGGACTACTTTTTATATGCAGAGGTTATCAAAAATCAATTGATTTTGTCAGTCAATAATTGCAGATAATTCATTGATTGATCTGCAATGGGTAAAGTATTTTATTGACTGCTTTACTTGCAATGCCGTCACCATTGACCATCGTAGGCCGAACATTGCATCTTCAGCGATTTATTTTGATTCTAAGCTACTAAATATTGCTTTCAGGCTTCTATTCTGGAGCTATTTGGTGCATAACTTATTTAGGATCTTTATACTGCGATAGTTCTGTGAAAGCATTTAAAACTCTTTTTTTCATGTATGCTCTATTGCCTAGGCATGTGTGATTGTTCATTCACTTGTTTCAATAATTAATTATGACTATAATTATAATGCATGAACTTCAGTCTGTAATATGTCCTTTGAGAAGTCCCAAGTAGGGACGTAACCGATTAGGATACACATCAGTTACGTTTGCTTTTCTTTTGGGCTTATTATTTGCATTGATGTATTGAATAATCATTGCAACCTTCAGCACAAAAAAAAGAAAATCACAAATCAGACGAGTATGAGGGAAATGAGATTAGAGTTCAAGGGGAAGAGTCACTAACCACTGGCGAGTATCATTATCCGGACAAAGAAGACTGGCGGCGAACCCATCGTGGCTTTGAAGAGCGTCCTCGATGATGTGACGGATGGTCTGTAATTGGTGCCCACATCTTCAAGACGCCGAACTTTGGTGGCTCCAACGTTGGAGACTCTCCGAGGTTCGAGCTACTCCAGAACGGAGACGGTTCAATAGCACCCAATGTTTGGGAGGTAGATCGGAGCCGCGATGGAGACGCGTTAGGTGGTCTGGACAAGCAGATCGGTGGAGAGGGCGGACCATTGAGGACACAATCACTCCACGCGAGGGCTGTTTCGAAGGACGCCTTGGACAAGCGTGAGGCGTGGCTGGAGAAGGAATTACGTGATTTTGGTCTCTGTTGACTGATGGAAGTAGCGGAGGACACATGTTGGTGGAGGATGTGACACCAGCTTTGCAGCACGTATATCTCTCGACGGATATCTGGGGGTTCGATACGTGACAGGACGGGCAGGAATGTCGTTGGCGTCGGTCGAAGGCACCCAGTGATGATGCGCATGGTGTCATTGAAGGCGCTGTCGAGCTTTGTACACCGCAGCATACTCGGCGACGCTGTAAACGAGAGTCAAGGCACTGATTCTTAAGGTGGATGCACACGCGCCCCACCTGGATCCGGCGAGACAGCGGAGTAGACCGTTTCGCGTGGTAATCTTACTGCCGAGTTTTTCGATGTGCTGTCTGCGCGTTAGCGAGCGATCCAGAGTCAGTCCAGGGTATACTGGGTTTGAATTGTTCGTAGGAGAGGTCCGGCGAACAAGATGTATTCAACTAAGCGGCAACTTCTGATGTGTGACGACATATATAGAGAATCCTAAAACAATATTTCAAAATTTTTCCAATGTGGATAGGGAATTTCGAATTAGTTCAAAATCAGTGGCTTTCTAAAACAAATAGCACTTTTCATCATAGTCTAAAAGTATGGGATGTCTCGCAATCGCAGCGAGCAATCGGATCATTCGAGTTTGAATGGACATTAGCTATTGCAATCTAAATCCATTGGTATATCTATTTTATTTGATCTGTAAAATGGTTTATCTTGAATTTCAGATTTAGTTAAAAACAGTGTTAAATTGTGACTACCTACAAATGCAATAACAGTGGTACTTCTCGTATTCACTCAGAATTTGAGTTCCATCACGGAATTGAAATCCTTTGACGTAGCTACTTGTCAAAAAGTGCATTACATATCCACATTACCTCTTTTCTTTTATAGGGTATGTGTTTTTCCGCTGCTGTAGCCGCAGTTATTGACCTCACTACTGTTTTTTTTAATATCATCATAATTTAACCACCGTCAATCGCTCCTATACTTAAACCATGGCAGGAGGATACAAATTTTCATTTGCTAAAACTAAAAATCAGCAAGCATTATTTTAATTTCCAAAGCAATGGTAAAATTTCTACGATAAAGTAATTGAATGCCATAACTTCCCATTCGGTCCGATTTCCCAACAGCATGTATAGAAGACTGAAATACCATACCTCTAATAAACGCCGCAGTGCTTATTTACAATCGCCTACTTTTAGGTGCGCTGTTTATTAGAAGGCTGCGATTAATAGAGGGTGGCTCTTACTAAAAATGTACGATTTTCTACAAGACATTTTCCCCAATTGAATTACAGTAATAGTTACAGGTATATAATATTTACGGAAAATTATCAATTAGAGCTGAAAACTCATCAAGAAGGTTACCTGTTGCATTACCGATTTATTAAAATGTCTACGAGATCTGGTGGTATCGACGCTGATTGAACACAGCATGGGAGTAATTTCTTGGAGTTACCGATATCTGCATATTGCAGTTTCCCTCACATGGTCACGTGAAGGCAGGGCCCACACTCACTAAACTTGAACGTGATGAGTTGACATGACTCGCTGCTTGACGTTAGAAAACTTCTATGAAATATGATAAGCCGGTTGATTTTCAGATCTGCTAACCGGCTAAGAAATTTCAACCGATTCATTACGTGCTCTGGTAAGAATTCTTGACGCAACAGAACCCTTCGGGGTCTTACCACATACGCAGCAAGTTTTAGAGGATTTGGAAGCGAAACATTCTGAGCCATAACCATGAAACGATTCGTTCATAGCTACGTGGAATTTCCCTTTTTGTTGATCCATTGAATTATGAGAATATTGATGAAACTCAATTTGTAAAATCTGCATTAAAGACGATTGTTTTATCCCTGGTCTTATTGATATACAGAACGCGCATGGAAATACGCCGCTCTATTGATATAGTTCATCCCGAGAATGAATTATGTAATGATGAAGGCCATAGTGAGTTCTGTAATTTTGCATCAAATGAACTGTCGCATTTGTTTAAAATGGCTCACAATGTCATGCAAGTCCCTTGCAGTAGCGCTGAGGTCGGAAGGAGTTTTTCCTTGCAAAAGGTTGCTTTTAGAATCAAGCAGACGTCAAAATCTGACTACAGAAAAGGCTCGATCCGATCTACATGTAGGCTACTTCACTACGCTAACCTTGAGACATTTGCTAGAGTACCTGCTTGGGCCTACACTTGATTTTAGCTTTTATAGCGGAAACTCAACCTAATGCAGCGATATTATGGACTTTAAGCTGCGGAATGTCCGCGTCCCTGACAAAACAAACGTGAACTCTGCGCATTATTTTTCTACGACAGTTGATTTGCAATTATTATTTATTTTCGGATTGAAATATTTCTAGTATGAAAACGTTTTCCGTTTTTCTGAAATGCACTGTTAGTGTTCTTGTCGTTCACTGTCCGAAAAGTGTTCTGGCTATCATCGCAAGCCTCTTGTATGCCCTACTTTTCCTCGAATTTATTCACTGCAATAGTAGCGCCTTGACATAATAGAAAGCATAATGTGACTTCTAAAGTGATGGGCCATGTGGTTCAAAAGTGGGTCCCAAGGTTTTGAAAGTATACACTCGGCGAGTGAGTGGAAAATGAAAGTCAATCATTGAATTGAGAAAATAGGGGCTCAATGCGCTTACCAAGCATTGCTAAGACTAAAACAATCATTATTAAAGTATTATTAAAGCTTCAATGATACTTTAATGACTTTATCAATAATTTCAAATGTTAATTTTCAATAGTTGAGCACATGATAAATAATTAAGGTTTGATGAAAGGCGTATATAAATGCAATTTCTGAGAATGAAAACGGTTTTTCACTATACGCTGTCTTCTTTTTCTCTCTAGTTTTGTCTTCTATTGTAGTTATGTTAAATGCAGTCTTTCACGTTTTAGATTACGTAAATTGTTTAGTGTTTAAGAAGTTCAAATAGGTTAGAAGCATAATAGCATTTGAGTTTAATCGGTGTTGAGTTTATCATAATTAGGTAGACACAACTTGATCGTCACGGTATGCTTTTCTTATACTTTAAAAATGATGCAATATAATGTACTGTATATGGATTTCAAAAGACAACATTTCACATAGGTCTTGTAAAGAAGTATAAGTTATAAAAGCCTAGCCACGAGTCGTTCATTAAAAAATCCTGTGCCTCACTGTGTCATTAATAATCCAGTCTGCCTAGTCCCAGTACCTCACTTAGGGTTCAAAACTCTGATTGGACTATGTTTATCTTATTTTATTTCAGCTGCATCAATCTTCTTCTCTTGTTTTCATATTGAATTGATGATTACTTTATATTGATATCACAATATGTTATGTTATCAGTATCATTATCATAATATTGTCCTTCCTTTCAAAGTTCAAATAAAATAATGGACTTTATTTATCATCTATAACACATTCCGCAAAACTCTTTTCACTTTGGTCAAGCCGGCAAAGTAATACTGTGTAAATCAATCAATTATTAAATTTTCCTTTTGATAGAAGTAAGATTGAAAATATCCAATAAGCAATAAATGCAATTTGTTTTTCAGCAGTAGGCCTAATGCAGACAATATTCAGGTACAAAATACGCCGCAAGATCGTCGTTGATGATACTAAACTACTGTATTTACTCTTTCCATAATCTTGCTTCAATTTGACGTGCAAGAATATTTGCTTCAATTTCTGCGCTCAGGCACAGATAGTAGTCTCCTTTGTTGGCTAAACCTTATATCAAAATTTCAAAATGCATACCAAATTAATGAAGATGTATGAAAGTTTATAGAAAATTTATTTATTTATGCTATTGAAGTATTTTATTCAATTTATAGATTCTACTAGTTAAAAGAATATGTTTTTCATTTATTGCTCTTATACTTCATGATCCTTTGGAAATCCTTCTCTTAAAATTGAAATAATGTGCGACAAATTTTGAGACACCAACATCCATTGGCGACAGCCGGCCGAAACATGATGCGACTAAAGTGCATTGGAAGCGACAGGACCATAGTTCTCGTCCGCGATGAAGCTCGATACAACCGCGGCAGCTTTTAGTCTCCGTGACAGGAAAATGTGAATAAATATGAATATGAAATGAAAGTCGTCCACTTCCATTGAGATTTTCTATATCAAGTGGATCGTTTTTAATGTCATAGAGTATACATTAACTGAACTAAAAATATTAAATAAGCAGAAGGCAAATTTCCGTCGTCGGGTCAATTCCGATCATGTTCATGCACCCCTGTTTATGAGGCAAAACACATTCAGATTTGGCAAGTCTCCCAAGGTCGGCAAACACAAGCATTTTGAGAAATTTAGTCCACATTTCACCACATTCTCAATTTGTTAATTGCACATGCACATCATAGGAAATGAACTGAAGACATATTCCATGTCAAAAATCATGCCTCTTGGCTTAGTACTTTTCGCTTAGTCATAGAAAACATAGACAATTTAATTTTTGCCAAAATCGTCTATCCGCGTCCCTTTGGATTGACATGTCTATTTTCTTTGATTGTGTCTGACAGCAAGAGGATCCGTGTAAAACTCGACAGGCGTGCAGATTCGTGTTAGGCATAGGATGCACATCATTATGTGAAAGTCTCATTTTCGGCCTTGTTCCCTGAAGAAGCTAGCCCGGCTGCCGGACTACAGGTTAAATATCTTAATTGCCTTAGTATAACTTTCTCAAGAGACCTTTCCTGGACTAAGCATTTTGATTCAATCTGTAAAAAAAATTAGACATCGCATTTTTCTTTTAAAGTGCTTTAAGCAATATTCTGGCGTTCAGAAAGCCAATTTGATTCAAATTTGTCATAATATGATTCTTGGCATGCTTGAGTAAATTCACCTGTCTTATTATCTCATAACGACAAGGAAGCTAGCAAATTTGAAAGAGTGCGTCGACGTTGCCAATAACATCGTCTGATCGCGGAATGCTTCCATCTACATACATAATTACATATTTAAGAAAGGTGAGTATCACAAGCACTAAAAGTATTCAGGAAACCTGAAGACCCAGATCACATTAGGCATCATTTATTCCAACAGCGTCTTACCTTTCCTGGTCAGCCAATATGTAAAACCATCGTAGAATCAAATCTTTTGCTCTACACTGCATGGATCAAGGAAACAAGGGTAACGTCCATGATTATGTTTTCTGCCACTGAAGCATTTTTCGTTTATTTTTGTTGAGTAATTCTTGCGAGTTTTGTGCTATTTTGCTCACTGATCCCCTGTGTCTTTTGCCTTAAGTAGTGTGTGTGTGTGTGTGATTTTCAGTCTGAAACGCTTATTACCTCATTTGTTAAAAACGCGATCAAAATCTCAAATCCTGATGACTTGGAGGCAAATGAAATGTTTCCCCATTTGATTCCATCGTCGATGATCATCCTGAAATTGAGTAGTCCTTGTCTCCTGCAAGTGAATAGATGTTGAGGTAGCCTAGGTGTAATTACCCTTGGTGTGTGCCTCAGTTAGGCTAGCAATCCCTTCAAGGATGCTTTCTACTTTCTAGTGCTTAGCTGAATGGAAGCTTACAAGAAAGTATCATAATCAATAACAGATTAAGCAAATTTGGGCAACTACAAGCGTGTGTTTGATTTTCTAACAGTGGCTTGCGGAAACAAAGGAATTTTCCATGTCATCAATAACTTCTCCGCCAATAAAAATGAAAATTGCGTCTTATCTCACAGAAATCGTTCTTAATGATTTGTTGCGTGCAGAACGGACTGGTCTTAAAATGAGAGATTATCCATGAGGGGACAGCTAGCTCATGTCCTAACCATGAATGTCTAATGATATCAGCGTTTTTCAAAAACAGATAATTGCCTTGTCTGCGTGCTTTGATCTAGAGATGACATTCCTCAATACTGATGGTCGCGACCAGAACTAGGCACGGAGGGGAAGAAGATCAATTTTCCATTGAACTTAATGCAAATTCAAGTCTGAATTCTGACGAACCGGAAGATTGACATCATACATTAAATATGCACAGTCAGTGAACTAAGATCGTTAGGAGTTGAACAGTGTGAATAGTGAATAGGCTATTTCCATTTGACGAATTTATCACGGACAGGCCTGTCTGCAATCTGGCCGTGAAGGGTTGTGCGTTCGCTGACACGAACTGCTTCTGCAATGCGCGCTTGGCCAATCACGGAAGAGATCACAGTCGAACCTCTACATAGTGAATTTCAGACCAAATTAAAAATTCACTTTGAAGAGAGTTCATTATAAGGAGGCTTTCTAAAATTTAGTGTAATATTGCTTTTAAAGTAAACATACAAAATCAAACCAATCATGCAAAATAATTGAAACTAAAGCAAATATTTAGAAAGCAAATTTTTATAGGGATAATTATCAGTAATACTGCATTGTATCACAATATGTCTTATTAAATGAAAATGTAAACTCAAGATGCAAAATGTAGCTACTATAAAGTAATCGGTACTGTATACAGCATAAGCTACATACCACATCATTAATTATGAACGATGGAAATAACTGTCAATGCGAATCTGTACAGTACAACGCTCGTCAGCAGAAGTAATCATGTTTTCTTCTCGACCAAAACTTGCTGATCAAGCTGGTCACTTTTCCTTTCAAGGAATTCCCTGATCTGACTCAACAGTCGGTACGCTTGAAAACGCAAAAAGACGCACGTAAACTTGAAACTACTAGCCACATTAACTGTTGATTTGTATCTAAATTTAGATTGTAGACTCGTAGACTTTAGGAGTAATAAGAATGATCGAACTACTCGCCTTGAATAAAAGTTAGTACACGTACATGGGTTGCGTATAATTACAAAACATAGTTAAAGATCAGTACATAGGCCCTTGATGTAAAATATTCATTATGTAGATGTTGAGACAACAAAAGAGCATGAGCCAAATAATATATTCATTATGAAGAGATTATTCACTATGAAGAGGTTCACTATTTAGAGATATAACAAGCCTCGAAGTATATCATTTTTGATGAGATCAAAAATTTAATTCACTATGAGGATAGATTCACTTAGTAGAGGTTCACTATACAGAGGTTCGACTGTATAAAAAGTAAAATAAAATAAAGTCACATGAATCTCTATAAACATCAATCTCGATCGCTTGCTACCATTGCATATACAACGGTTGAGGGTACTTATGGGTTATCTCCCCCAGGTTTTAAAATTTGTCTTAAATCTGCAAAAATGAATCAATTGTCACCAAACTTAGGGTACGCGTACTTAGGCACACTTTCTACCCACATGCAAAATTTTATGCAGATCAGACAAGTGCTTCATGCATTAGAAACGATCACGTGAAGTGTAGCGATGTCAACAGCTTGATTTGACTTCGTCTGTTCGACGCATCATTGCTACTCGTGTGTGCATTGTTTTCTCTCCCTCATCGTCTCATCCACTGCCATTTGAAATTTTCCCACGGTCCCTACTTTGCCACACCTTTTAAAGAAGCATATTAATGAGAGGGATGTGGCCTGGTCATCATCGCTTCACGAGTTGTCGGGAATAGACTTTGTTTGACCTCAAGTGCTTTCTGCTCAGACGATGAGGTCACTGACACGTCATGTCAAGCTGCCGGCATCGCTGCACTTCAAGTTATCGCTCCTAATTCGAAAAGCGCATCTCCGATTTGCCTAAAATTTGGTATGTGGCTAAAGAATATCCTCACTTACGTGTGTTTAAAGTTTTGTGACGATTGAATCATTTTTGCAGATTTTAGACAAATTTGAAAACGTGGGGGGAGATAACCCATAAGTACCCGGTTGAGATAGAATTATGTCCGCTCCATACCAACTCACACGCAACTAAATCTATCTATGTAGTCATGAAAGACTTGACTGTCCTACTCAGGTAACAATACTGTTAAATGGCTTTTGTTGATACAGATACACACTGAGAATCTAAACTCAGCAGAGTCTTAGAAATAATTCAAGCACCCTCTGGCGATTTTAAAATGAAAGTAGTGTCTGTAGTCATACATTTAAAATTGTCGTGTTCTTCGTTGCAGATTGCTGCTCTACCGCCATGCAGGCAACTACTACAATGACCACCATTGACCCACGCTATCCACAAACCAGTAATGTTTTCGAATGGCTGGATTACTTGATATTTGCGGCATTTCTCGTTATCTCAGCTGGAATCGGATTGTTTTTTTCTCTTATTGGTGGAAGACAAAAGACAGTCAGCGAATTCTTAGTTGGAGACCGTCAATTGTCTCTCATTCCAGTAACTTTATCGACAGCTGTATCATATATATCTGCTATCACAATGATTGGAAGACCGTCAGAAATTTATCTCAATGGAACCATGTTCATGTTAGCTGACGTCGGTGCATTTATAGGATTTATCTTTATATCCGTCATTTTTGTTCCCCTCTTGTTTCCTCTTAAGGTCGTCTCAGTGTTCGAATTCCTAGAAAGGCGCTTTGAATCATATCCTGTGAGGTTGTTGGGAAATATTTTATTTATGCTGCGTAATATTATTTCGCTCGGAATAAGTTTATACGCTCCATGTATTGCACTGGAAAGATCGACGGCCGGAGCTATCAAAACTACTTACTCTATCATTGCCTCGGGAGTAGTTGCTACATTCTATACATCTCTCGGAGGATTGAAGGCAGTCATCTGGACCGATACTTTCCAATTTGTCGTTATGGTCGTGGGTATGATTATCATCATTGTCAAATCCACGCTGGATGTAGGTGGCATGACTGCCGCTTGGTCTTTGGCCGAGCACTATAACCGTATTGATTTTAATCAAATTTCTCCATCGTTGACTGTGAGACATACGGTTTGGGGAGTTATAATTGGTAGTTTCTTTGACTGGTTTATCATTGGTATTAGTCCTGCTGCGGTGCAGAGATATTGTTCCTTACCTACTCAAAACAAGGCGCGTCTTTCGGTCCTTTTAAGCGGTCCGGCATCAGTTCTTATCACGGTTGGATCGTGCATTTCAGGAATTACGGTTTTTGCTTTTTATATGAGTAAAGGATGTGATGTGTATGAAGTCGGCTGGGTTGGAAACAATGATCAAATTGTTCCGTATTATATCATGGACCGGTTGAATATGGCCGGAATACCTGGCATAATAACAGCTGCACTTTTCGCTGGTTCTCTTTCTAACATTAGTTCCGGACTATCGGCTCTTTCTGCAACTACATGGGAAGACATATTGATACGAGCGTCTACAAGAATGCAACGACTGAAACCAACTAGAGCAACATTAGTCACAAAGTTGCTGGTAGTTCTTTTTGGTGTGCTAATTACTGGTACGGCACTTTTAACCACTTCACTCGGCGGTACTGCTCTTCAAGCTAGTATATCCTTTACCGGTGCCATCGGGGGACCTTTTCTGGGTGTGTTTATACTGGGGGCTTTCTTTCCAAATGCAAATCATATCGGAGCCCTTATAGGTCCTATTTTGGGAGTGCTATTGACTTTGTGGATGAGTATCGGTGCCTATGTAAATGGAAAGCAGCTGGTCAGTCTTAAATCAAATATCACTAACTGTCTAATAGTCAATGCTACGTCTCCTTCCACACCTATCGTACCTGTAACGACAGCAGCAACGCCAGTTGGAGGTCTTGATTCATTCTACAGTATTTCATATTTGTGGTATGGACCACTTGGAGTTCTTGTAACTGTAGTAACTGGGTTGCTGATTACTGGAATACTCGGACCACGACGCAAAACTCCAGTTGACAGGCGATTTATCTTTACATTTGATAAATTATGCAATCACAGTGATGAAGAAGAACTCAGTGAGGATATTCATGAAGGTAACAGAAAGAATGTTGCTGTGTCAGGTGTAGCGCCGATCGACGACTATTCGAAGGACAACATCAACAGTACGTTTTTATAATAGTATCTCGTGCATCAGACTACTTGCTATCTTAATAATCCCTTGCTAGTATGAATTCAGAGACTGTCAAAGCAAATTTAGTGCTATAGAAAATATTTTCACGAACACGATTTGCAGCAATGCCAATCAATTCATGACACGAATGTGACATTTAATTAAATCAGATGGAAATATCCGTTCATTGACCATTTATTTTTGGTTGCTTATGGGCTACCTTCCTCGCGCTTTCAAATTTATCTAAAATCTGCAAAAATTAGGTAATAGTCACAAAATTTTAGACACACACAGTTGAGGATTTTTTCTACCGATATTCACAAAACTTTGCAAATCGAACGAGCACTTTTTGACTTAAAGTGACAACTTAAAATGCACCGATGTCAGTAGCTTGACTCTTCGTCTGTTCGACGAATTGTGAGCAGCAAAAACTTAAATAATTCAACAAATTTATTTCACGACAACTCGTTAACCAACAATGACCATGGAAGACAAACTCCACTACACTTGTTGAGCCAACTTTAAAATATGTGGTAGGGTTGTGAATCGCATGATTTTATAGCATCCAAATAGGACGAAGGCAGAGATTGAGCAATTCACACACGACTATTAATATGGACCATAAAATTGTAAGTTCGCAATAGACAACAAATCCGAGGACGCATAGCGCCCGAGCACTTAGTCTGTTACGGGACGACATCCATGTCCATATTACTGTTACCCACCACATTTACAATCTCACTTGTCTATAACGATCGGTCCGCAATGTGCGTAGATCTTAAAAAAAGTAGTGAGTGTCATATACATGTACATTCAGCGGTCCGTAATGATGTTGCGGCCCCGGAACGATAGCCTAGATGTTTCTAACCCTGTCGTTGTATACAGCTGAATAGAAGAATGATATTCAAGAACAACACTCTCTGATAATGTAGAAATGGAGTTTGTCAGAAAGGCTTGATAGTTTGTTATCTTCGCGTTCTGGTGTGTAACATGTTCTTTAATTATTATGCCAAATATACCTACACATAGGGTGGGTAACAGTGGGTCTAAAAGAAGACGAAGTCAAGTCAAGCTAATTCGGATGGCATTCGTCGGATTTGCGGTCTGTTCTGCATATGGGTAGAAAGCATCCTCAACAGCGTGCGTGCACCTGAATTTTTGTGATAACTTATTCAGTTTTGCGGATTTTTGAAAAAGTTGGGGAAGGATGAGATAACTCATAAGTACCTCTTTACTCCCATCTCTTGATTGAATATTTGCTCAACCAATGCTCTAGCTTTAAGGTGGATGCGTCAGGAATTTAACGCATCTTTTATATAGTCGAGCTGCGTTGTTGGCTTTCATAGATTTCATAAACTGATTATTACTCATTAGAAAGCAGCAGGCATGGCCTCCTGTAATATTCAAAATTGGCTGCATACATGACAGAAAATCTTCGGGGATTGTCGTTTACAAACCAAATTCATATACATGCAGTTTTCAATGATTCAAGAAAGACATGATAAAACATGAAGCGCCAGTGTATCATTGGACTCATTACACGAGTATGTTTTCACTAAATTTTCAATCGGGCAATATGACATAAACTTTTTGTATAGCAAAATATGAACCGGATCTCATTTGTATAACTGAGACCTGGTTCGACGACATTGTTGACAATAACTCTGTTATGATCACCGACTCACCAAATTGTCAGATTGGATCGCGATTCTAGAGGTGGCGTTGTAGCCCTGTACCACAAATCCGATTTTCGTATTTTTGTTGTCAGTAATAGTTCTATTGATCAGTTGAAAACCTATTTTCTCATGTCCATAATTTTGACATGTTTATTGGAGTGATTTATCTCCCTTACTGGGGATGCACTGTAGCTCATGACAGGGTACTTGACTTCATTCAAAACCTTTGCGATAAAAATTCGCATTCTCAGTTTTTGTTCTCTGAAGATGTCAATGGCTTACGTTGCAAAATATCTGATTTTTGTGAATTTAATGATTTGAATCAACAAGTACGTGTTCTTACCAGAGGTAATAATATCCTAGATGTCATTGTCACAGATCAATCGTTTCATTTTGATTCGCCAACTCTTTTCACTCCACTCGGTCGCTCAGACCACCGTGGTATCCTGATAAGACCTTGTACTACTAAGCCTATCACTGTTCGTAAAGTTAAGGTTCGCTCCTTCACCCCAGCCTCGTTTGCTTCGTGTCGCCAAACTCTTATGTCCTTTGAATGGGATGAATGCTGTTTTCGCTTTCGTAATGTCAACAAAGTTGTTGATGAGTTTCAAAAACTTGCTCTTTTCCTTTACACCACTTTCTTCCCAGAAAAGACAGTTCGCATGAGAAGCAACGAACCTCCGTGGATTACCCTTCCCTCAAGGCCTTGTCCGATGCACGGGAAAGGGCACTTAGCTCTGGTAACAATGGGAAATATTTGTCTTCAAGAGAAAAATGCATGTGTGCTATTGCGTGTCAAAAGAAAAAGTATTATCATTCTCTTAATTCAACATGCTCACAAATGGAAAGTGGTCAACTCGCAAGTTAAGGACAATTCCAAAAGTGTCCATATTGATGAACTCATGGCCGATGATCTCAATGACATTTCCCATTCTTTCTTCTCTCGAGATGATTCTTCCGATTTCCGTGATTCACGTCCATCATCAGCAAGTAGTCTGTCTGTTCCGAACGTTGCTGAAAAGCGATCGAGTTACCGATTTAATCAAGTTGTAAATCAAACTCCATGGGTCCAGATGGCGTACCAGGATTCTTCTTTAAACTCTTTGTCGACATCTTGGCCGCTCCGCTGACGTCTATTTTCAACATGTGCCTCCAATCTGCAACATTCCCAGCCGGTTGGAAAGTTGACAACATTTTACCTTTTCCGAAGGATCTTGGCTATTTATCTAAAGAAAGCCTTTGATTCTGCTAGCCATCTCTCACTTCTGAGTACCATCGCTAATGAATTCAGTGCCGATCCTCATGCGATATTCATGATACAAAGTTTCCTTCCCTACCGGTTTCAGCGAGTCTATGTCAATAGCATCAATACAACCTGGAAAGGTCCTCTGCTTTTCATTCTTCTGATTAACGACCTCCCTAAATTCGAACACAGAAAAATTGTTGCGTATGCCGATGACTTCACCCTGGTTCACCTTGCTGATAATATGGCACTAGGTATTCGAAATATTCACTAGAAATATTATATTTGTAAACGTAGCATCAATATGTAAGTCTAAGCCTATATTTATCACAATCATCAGTTTTTGTACCCCCTCTCGCAATATTGCATGCAGGCCTATCTGAACTGTCATTATGAATTTGCCATCATGACATGTATACATACTTCATAATTTGTAGGTTATTGGAAAGTCTTTTGGAGATGCATTATATTTTGGGATACTTTATATATTCAATCGATATTTTATGTTATATTCATTTGTTGTAGACATGTGTTGCTAAAAATAAGTTGTATTTTCCATCAATAATGGATTAACATTGTAACTTGTATTTTATCTATAAAACTGATTTCCGATATGAAGATTATGAATTCACTGTGATAATATTTTGTGATTTTGTACAAACTTTGAATACACAGTCATTGCTAAATTTGTTGCTTTTTACTGTTTCATTTCCAGTTTGTTTTATGAGGAAGCAATAGGAAGCTATAGGCTAGTTGTCGAGTAGTTCAACGCAGCTCCAATGAAATGTGCTTTGATTGCAATGGTCCACTTTTTCGCAGTACGACTGCTCAGATACTCGTATTCAACATGTGAACGTTTGGTGGAGCGGAGCAAATCCTGTCCACCATAAGCGTAGCGATACACCAATATAACTCACTAACAGTGGCGTCGCGTGCTCCCAGACCGTAGGCCTTCGCTCCATAATGGTTCATTTCTGCAGCAGACAGAATTGAATTGCATAAAATAATTAATAAGACGCTATCTTAATTTCAATGAATTTTCAAACTTACTTGTACAAGTACATGTATATTCAAGTCATGCTGACATGCATGACTACAGAATAAAATGAAAATATGTGAGAAATACAGGAGAGTTGTACTGAAGTCCACAGACTATCACCACATATTGACTATACTGCACGTGTATGTGTGATTCACTCTAAGTCTTATGTGACATCCTCTCTTTCTGAACAGCCTCGAATAATAACTATGCAATTCTAAGCTGATTGTTCGTCAACTCGACTCTGTTTACGTAAGATTTTGAAAGTCAAAGGACTATGAAGATGTAATATTGATTTCTCATATGACGCTCGTCGCCAAGGTGAGGAGCTGAGATCACTACAGAGAACATTCACTCCCGAGAAAGCTCTCACCAACGCAAGACTCTGTTGTCTTTAATATAGCCTGTCAATCACCTTACATGTTTCAAATTTAGGACTGCTAAAATGTTTTTTGTGCTCTACCTCATATTCTATCCTTATAGTTTAGTTTTTATTTCAACGCCATTAACTTCGTGCACGATGGTTAGTTTTTCTGCATAATCCCTCGGACGACTGAACGGTGTAGAAAATAACCGTTGATGAAATCGCCGACATAAAAATAGTAGACCATCTCCAATATGACTTGAAATAGTAAAATCATTGAATATCACACATCAAGTGATGGAACCTTCGTCGCCCTATCCTTCAACAGCCTCTAACCCTCCGATTCAGCCTTCCTTTATTGGTGAACGCAGACACGACGATTCAACGTCATCATCCTCTCTAAAATTTGACGAAGCCACAAATAGAGAAATTTGCGTCTCTTTCTATATGTGAATCTAAGAAATTATAAATAGATATTTTCTTGCATTGTTGCGATGTATTTCCTACTCCGTTCCTGCCGGGAGAAGACAAGTCGAACGATGGAGCTAAGCCAAGGTGAGCAGACGTCCCGGTTTTGCCGGCGTCCCAAAAGTGTCTTTTCGGACAGATAAATGTACCGGTTTTGCCGTATCTCATTGTGGATCTCGACATTCGTCACAGATGCGTCAATAATTAGCGAACGCTTATCCAACATTAGTTTTTTATCGTGTACAAGAAACCTATGGAGACAATTTGCTATTACAGGAGGCCGAACTGTGAGCACAGAAGTAAGCATTAATTAAAGAATATTTTCATGGCAATTACATAAACAATTCACATTTTGTAGCAAGAAAATTACAAAAGTGATTCAAATATTTGCATATTTGACATCTTCATGCAACGATAAAATGTAATGGGATTCTCTCAGTCGAAGAAAGTAAAACAATATACTACATAAACCAAAAAGCTTTGTTTGACAGTCCATATTTTAGCAGTAACCCAAAAACAAAATTGTATCAAATATCAAAAAATAGTTTGGCCAATGTAATTTTTATGACAAATTTTACATTCAAAATTATAAACAATGTTTTTATTGCTACACATCATTCATACACATCGCTACCTCATCCTTCAGAGAACGAACAGAAATTGATCTCGTACTATGTATTACAATAGGATCGATGGCAGGATAAACACTTTTAGTGACACGACTTAATTTCTTATAAAAACTGGACTCCGCTTCACAAGTAAATGACAAGCTTCCATGGAGCGAATTTTGTCCAGGAAGTTTCTCAACTTTTTCTCCTCAGAAAAAAACTGCATAAGTGTCATCGACATATCGGTAATACAACAATGGAGCATTTGATGACCGGAAAGAATCACGAAAATTGTAGCTTCTAAAAATCCTAGAAAAAATATAGGTCAGAAACCGGGCCAAATGGACTGCCCATAGCGACTCCGTCTCGCTGAATAAAATACTTGGAGTCGAAAATAAACTGAATGTCTTCAGTACACAAAAGTATAAAAAACACTCCTTTAATTCGACAAAGGGAATAGGGAGACGCAAATTATTATCAGTAAACAACACGCTCAATCATGGTTATTGTTTCAAAAAGTGGCAAGTTCGTGAATAGCGACTTTCTATCAAAGGATAACATGTGCTTATTCACAAGAGAAAAATTCCTAATCTTGTCAACAAAATCGAATGAATCAATAACACAATGAATGCTCATACATCGTTGAACCGGAGTAATAACTTCGACAAGCCACTGTGCTAGCTTGTGAACCGCAGAACCTGCCATCGATCCCTTTGTAATATAGGCCTATAGTAAGAGATCTATTTCTGTTCGTTCTCTGAAGGATGAGTTGCCCTTCGAGTGTAAGGTCCGTGTCGTTTATAAATTTTCTTGTGATTGCGGATGCAGCTACGTGGACCACACTCAACGTGCTTTGTCTACCAGAGTGTCTGAGCATCTGCCTGCATGGATCTACTCTTGTGGTCTTCGTCCTCGCTCAAAGTCTTTACCAGATAGCGCTGTTACGAGGCATGTTATGTCCTGCAACCTCTTTGACAAGTCTATTCCTCCAGTCAGTCATTTTTCTGTGCTGGCTCATTCTGACTCCGTTTTTATTCTAAGCATTTTGGAGGCACTACTGATAAAATTGTACAAACCTATACCTTGTGTATCCTTGTGTATTCATTTTTCTCTCTTGCTTTACCCTGGTAGACATCCATGCTAGTTCAGTCCGTCATTTCGTCCTTTTCTTTAAGAATTTACCAACGACAGACATTGCTTTGATTATTGAAAAGTCGGTTGACCCTATCTAAAGTTTGTAAACTTTGTCATAAAATTACATTGGCCAAATTTTTCGAACTTTGAAGTTACGACATGATGAAAACAGACGTAGTTCAAACTGTCAAGATCGTAAAAGTGCACTATTTGAACATAGTTTGATTGACCATGCCGATAGAATGATGAACATCGATAATTTCCAGCTTTCGGTCCTAAATAAATAAAAGCACACGCTTCATAGTGTTGAACAAGCTGCAAATCAACTGCAAGTATGACTGATCTAACGAGTCGTCACTGCCCAATCATTTTTACATTTAATCCACAACTGCCTGTGTATTTACTTACCCCTGTCCACGAAACGCGCCGGATATCTTTATTTTGTAATCTTTTGATAAGCTTATATAACTTTTTACTGTATAGGGCCTACAGACACTTTTTAAGTCGACACTGTACCTAAGCTTATTATTTATACTTATGCACCATTTGACCATGGTCAGCTCTTTGTCTGTCAAAGTAGGCCCGTGTGGCAAGATTACGCTACCTTTACGTAGTGTTTTGGTAAATATTGGTAAATGAAAAAGCAAACACAGTTTAGCCTAAATTCATTTTGAATTACATTTATGGGTGCACCCGAAGTACGTTTCCTTCAAGAAATTTCAAATAACACAGCATTAAAGAAAGTAAATATTGGTTATTATTGGTAACGGAATATATGCTTTAAATTTTACCAAAATTCACGTTAACTTACGCAAAATATCATCATAGATTTATATGTCTTGATTATTACTTCTTATTTCGTAAAAGTTTCGTTAATGCACTGACATAAAATATCTCGATATTCTTTAACCTAATTTCGGATAATACTGAACCTGTTCAGTCTTAAAAGAAGGAAAATCTGTTGAGCTCAAAAATATGTAAGTTTATCAAATGGAAGTGGCTATTACCAAGAAAAACAATAAACCCCCAACTTGCCATTACCAAGACATTATTTTGTCAATAAACCCTCAACTTGCTATTACCAAGATATGATTAATAAGGCACAAAACATGAATTGTTTCTACAAACAGTGCAACAGAATTTATTTAAATATTTATCTTAATTAGATTCTTATGCTTTTTATATGCTAAATGAAAATTTGTATTATATGTGTAGAACTGTCACAAAAACTTTTAAACTACAATATAGACATTTTAAAAAAATTCTAAAAATTCTGAAAAGTCATAGGTCCCTACTTTATTCTATGGTATTATTAAGGATTGAAAGAAATATCAGGGATAACAACTATGGATTAAACCACTCATTGTATTTGAATAATTTCAGTTATGCTTTTTATAGCAAAAAATTCCATATGTTGCGTTTTATGAATCATGTCTTGGTAATAGCAAATTGGAGGTATATTGACGACGATGTCTTGGTAATAGCAAGTTGGGGGTTTATTGAAAAGACATTGTCTTGGTAATAACCACTTCCTTATCAAATTCGGTCCATTGGTTCTCTAAAAGTTACAAACATACTCTCTTGCCAAGTTTGGCAGACAGTGTCACTAAATTATGAAATCAAACCGAATTCATAATGTTACCATACTTATTATTGGACAATCATGTTCGCACAATAAAATCCTGCATCTTCCATCAAATACTTGCTATAATTATGCTATAATTGCTATAATTTTTGCTATAATTTGCTATAATATTTGCTATATTTATGGGTAGTGGCTATTGTTACCACGCATTGGTAACAATAAGACAGCCGCAGGCTATTGTTACCACTGAGAAAATATCAAAGCATACACTAACACAACGAAATTCTTTTTGAGTTGCTGATTCTACATGCATAATTAATGCAGCACATATCCAACTAGCTATCAACGTGAAATTCACAATTTTGGTGGAATCTCATCATCTTTTTTTTTATTTTTATCTTTTTAAAAAATATGATTATATCTATTTATTAACTAATATCTCATGTAGCCAACATAAAATATTTCGCATACTTCTACAGATATCAGTGCTAAGCAAAGGAGAATTGAGCTTGTTTTTCTCAGTGGTGTCTCTCATTTCACATCAAACGAACTCGATTTGTTCGGAGGAGATAATAAGAAAATCATATTTTTTTAAAACGAAATTTCACCAAAAATAGTGGATTTTCACGTTGATGGTTATTTGGATATGTACTGCATGAATTATGCATAAAGAATCAGCAACTCAATAAGAACTTCGCTGCGGTTGTGTATATTTTGATATTTTCCTAGTGGTAACAATAGCCTACAACTGGTCTTATTGTTACCCAATGCATGGTAACAATAGCCACTACCATATTTATGTCATGTCTTCAAAAGAAGTAAAACCTACCGACAAGGCTGATAACGTATGATGCTCAAAGTCTCTGTTAAATTCTAATTATTGTTGGTGCAGTCGATAATAGAAATTGACAGAGACAAGTAGATTTGATAGCGATGCAGGATACGTTATTTATGCCGTCAACATGACAACGAAGTATTTGAAATATGTTAGATTTTAAAACAACTCTTCATTGAAAATATTTTATGATAAGACAAAAATGGATTTTGGGTAAGTCCAGTGGATACTTCTTTCGGACAAGTCTAACAATACTAGAAATATAATACACAGCTTATAAATTCATCAGGCTAACTACAAGTCCAAAAATATTTCTTTCAACTGAGGAAACACAAATATAATTTAAGTCACATGACATTTTGCACGTCAACTGCGTCCGCTATAAACCGAAGAGATAAAAAAGATGTCAGTTAAAGCAAAATTGCGATTTGCTATGTTAAACTCTCTGCATTTAATAATTAATAAAGTCTCTGCCCACTGGGAAAAAAGTGCTCGAATAGCTGGAGAATAAGAAGCCCCTTGCGATCTGATGACGATTTTTTGGCTAATAATGAGCGTATGGGAAAATCAACTCACAATACACGAGATGTTACTGGGATCGTTATAATGGAAAGTTAAGTGTGATTTTATTTTTATCAATGATGGCGATAGATCTCCACCGAAATCGGTAGCGAAAGTAGAGCTAACTTTCGCCGATATTCACAAAGTGAAGTTTCTGTCGCGAATAGTGGGCGAAAGTAGAATCACATAATTTTTCGACAGCAATCGTTCTAAATCAATTAAAAACTCCAATAATCCCCACACATCAAATTTTTAATTAATACACCCCCGGGATCAGCGATCACGGAAAATAACGTGTGGAACACGGTAACTCGCCAAATCACGCCGTGCGTTATCCGTGGAAATTTTGATTGGCCGTGTTATGTTGCAAAACACGAGAGCTTCACGCGTTGTAATTTTCGCGACGAAATATAATTGTTTCTACTGTTTCCATCGCGTGATAATCGCATAATTCCATACTCCGTGGCATCGAAAAGGGTGAAATTAACGAAATAAACAGGAATGTGCCGATAAGGAGCATACATCTCAGAAAAATCGACTATTGACTTTAAGATATTCTGCTTTTTTATCAGGTGTATACTAATGACAAGCTGGTCCATATCAATCATCGCACAGAAGTTCAACTGTCGCAATTACTAATTAAATCGCAATTTCAGGTTACATGTGAAACAAAGTGGAATTCCATGAGACGACGCTATTTAATCCTGTGTAACAATATAGTTGTGTTATTGAATCTTTTTTCTTGTATGGGTCTAGTCTAGACAACAACCACGATCTTTTAGTCGAATACTATCCAGTTTACGGACTGTCACAGTCAGGTGTGGGATAATACTAGCCAAACAAAAATTTTTTTATTCATTGCCACAGAATAAATATTAACAATTTAATTAGTCTGGATTTTTGTTTGTGTACGATGGAAATAAATAACTGATGAAATAAATTCAATAACAAACTAAGTCAATAGCAGGCCCAGCGTTTTATTTTATTCCCCACGCCCAGTTTTTACGTGGAAACATCCTTTCACATTTAGTCGGATTAATTATACCGGCCTAATGGCTAGGTGAAATATTTTGTTGTAAACAGATTGGTGGCTTTTCGATACACATTGTCGATAACATTTTCGATTCATTATATTATAATTAGCTAATTGAAAAAATCAATACATAAATGCATTCCTAATTGGCCAGCGTGGAAGTAATTTATTTTCACAAGAGGCTATCGTATATACATACGTATTTCGAAGATCTATAGATAGCTGTGCCCGAAGTTTTGTTAATGAAATTCAAATGTTGTCAAAAGCCCCGAATTTGTTTACAAACAAAATTAATTTTTATCTAGTCAGTAGGCGTGTAACGGTATACCTGGCCAAATTGTATAAGGGAAAAATTTGAGTCCTGAGGCAAGTTATGGCAATAACTTACGAAATGGAACTTGCTGAAGACGATCAATTGTCTCTGCTAATTGTCATGGTGAATCTCTTACAGGGTAAACCCACAAAACTTAGCTACACCAGAATTGTAGCATAGATTCCCAGTACATTCTGCACCACTCTAGTTCCAAAAAGCTCCTAGTTCTGATATCGTTTCACATGACATCAGCTGTTTTTTTAATAAAATCAGACATTATTTAAACAATCGCCATACCAAAAGGATGATTTATCTAATTAATTTTCATATCAGCATACATCATGTGCTTGACGATTTAATCTCAGAAAAAACGATGCATCCATGTGTTATTATATTGAACGAAAGTGGAATTATCTTGAATCATAATATACTAGGCGAGTCACAAGTAACATCTGTCATAATGTGAATGGGAACATCTGCAGCGGAAGAAAGAACTCTGTTTTTTAAAATTGAGGTATTGGCTTTTTGAAATTGACAAATATTAAACAATTTCATACATACTACAGAGAAAAATAATCCCCAGTTTTCCTATCAAGAACAGCAGATGATGGCATCACATTTTGATCTATTGCATTGATTATACTACTCATAGCAAGATTCCTTAATTGGCATGAATCTACATTAGCTGACTATTTTCACTGCTTGTAACTTTGTGTGATTTTACAAAATAATGTGTTTATAGGCCAGCAATGTGTGCAAAAGTCATCATCTATTGATCACGAACGTCTATCGATATCCTGGCAACACATGCCATACTAAGTTTAAATCCCGTCGCTTTACCTTCTTTTTTATAACTTATTAATACTTCAATTATTTCCTTACATACTTTTTATTTTCATTTATAAAATATTTTTACAACAGAGAAAATGAAGCTCAAAAAAAATACTATTGAAAGTTCAACATTATAGCTATCAGTCGACAACATATACACATCGGACCAAAGATGCATCGGACCATAGTTGTGATATCGAGTGGTTGTGATCATTGTGTTAAATATTTCTAAAATGTAAAAATTTTCAATACAATTATTTATAGTGATTGACGCAACTTGAGGTGTTCAGTATAATTAATTATATGTACACATGTAAATAGGTAAATGCATATATTTAAACATAAAGTTATTAGCATTTCTCCTTATAGTAATGCTTTTGCGGTCCTAAAGCGTTGAACTTTGAAAAATGGGACATTCTTAAAAGATCTGTTGGACACTATCATTGATTATGTGGAATCTTGTCGATATTGCAATTATGCTTATCACAAGCTGTGTATACGAAATCGAGCGAGTTCACAATGGTATTTTCTAAACAGATTTGAACATTTCATTTGTTTTAATCGTCATGAAATTTAATCCATTGTTCCTTTAATCATATACGAAGCCTGAAAGTATCGAGTTTGAATGTCTTCTTAAATCCTTGCGCGTGTCGGGGACTCGTATTATGTGGTGTTTTATCATCTAAGAAAATCTTAACTCACTTACAACTATATCAGCCTGTGTTAATTTGATGTCATGGTATTTTGGAATTATTACAGCTTATATTTAGATATTACAGTATCTCCCTAAAGGAATTGTTATGTAGATGGCGAATTGATTCAGTTTCAAAATGAGTGCCTATGTTTTATTGCAGAAATCTTCAAACATATTCTCTTATATTAGAAAAAGGATAGTGATACCTTACTTATAAACGTGATCCCTTAGGCGGTTTGTAAGTATTAGTAGTGACGGTGGCAAGACGATCCTACATTAAATAAGAGACTTGAATGATCTTCATGTTATTTACACAAATATTTCAGTGTAGTGGAGTGCGGGTACATGCAGTACAGCACATCAGTACACCCAATGAAAATGTTTTTGGAGTTTTGCTGCCGTACCCCCAACCACGAAGATGTAGACCGTATATATGCAGTACTCGTATAGAAGACAACAATGTCATGAAACGCTCCGTAATTTTACCGTTGTCCCACCATTGATACTTTGATTTTGGTGCGTACTCGAACTCTTGACAACACTGCAAATATTCATGAACATTATTTGTATGAGCAATGCATTCTTCTAAGAGGGTTTAAAAATGATTACAATGGGTTTCTATAGGATAACCTATTTTGAGATAGTTTAGGATCTATTTCAAAACACTGGAATTTTCATTTTGGGCCAATACCGCTATCATATTACTAAATCCAATATTGTTCTGACAACTTCGATGACAGCAATAAAATTGTTTCCAAGATTGTCAGCATGTTGCTGTCAGTATAGCAAAAGTCATAATAAAAGTAATTTTTAAAAAGGTTTGAAGGACCGACCACATACAAGTAGATAATCCCATTTTTATATAAGATGTAGATCGGAGAGTGTTCAACATAATCTTGATTTTCTTGGTAACAAACCTAGATATGTTGACATACTAATATGCTATATGTCTAGGTACGGTAATTAATTAAGTATTCGTACGTAACAACCTAGGCATAACCTCCATGCTTGTCCTATTTGTAAGACATGTGGAGTAAAACAATTTTGAACGGTACGGTAACCGGCCTATCTTGGTGATATTTGTGGTTAAGATCTCCGATATTCAAGTAAACCTAACAATTTTCCTATTTTTTGGTAAATAAGCGTAAGTACATTAATTAGATAAATACTTCTAAAACGGAATAAAGGAGTCCAACAAATCTACTTTGAATAATTAAACATAAGATGCAAGAACACATTTCGTATGAACCTAAGGACGAGATGAATACTCTATCCATTAATTTATTATGAGAACACTAGAAAAATACCTACATCCTGATATTATTACCTCAGTTTTACTCCTCCTATTTTCTTGCATCTCATTTCCTTCTCCTAGGTATTTTCTTTTCCTCAGCTCTACCCTTCATAATTTCTTACATCAATTACCCTTCCAATTTTCACAATCGAATACCACTGGATTTCTCTCGCTCTTCTCCCTTCAATCACTCTAAATTTGAGGACATCTGCTCCAATTGTCCTCCTAATTGGCTTGTTCATCCCCTCATCATACTATCTGTAACTAAGATCGGGAACGATTTGGCCCAAATAGTAATCCAAGGTATTAAAAATTTACCCTCACTATCTGTCCTTAGAGAAATGATGGTCAAAATCGACTGATTTTAACGAATTCCCCAGGATCTCTCTCTCCCTTCAAAAAAACCACTCTAATGTGAGACTTCTTTTGCTCCAATTGTCCTCCTAATTGGGCTTGTCACCTCCAATCAATCTAGTCTGTAACTAAGATCGGGAACGGATTGTGGCCCAAATAGTAATCCAAGTATTAAATTCTCCACTATTGTCTTAGGAGAAATGATGGTCAAAAATCGGCGATTTTAAACGAATTCCCCAGAATCTCTCCCTTCAACCAACCACTCTAATGTGATGACGCTTTCTTTTGCTCGCAATTGGTCCTCCCTAATTGGCTTGTCACCCTCATCATACTATACTTTGTAAAACTAAGATCGGGAACAGATTTGGCCTAAAAATAGTAATCCAAGTATTAAATTCTCACTATTGTCTTAGAGAAATGATGGGTCAAAATCGACGATTTTAAAAACGAATCCACAGGATCTCTCCCTTCAACACATCTCTAATGTGATGACGCTCTTTTGCTCCAATTGTCCCTCACTAATTGGCTTGTCACCTCATCATACTATCTGTAACTAAGATCGGGAACTAATTTGGCCCAAATAGTAATCCCAAGTATTAAATTCCTCACTATTGTCTTAGGAGAAATGATGGTCAAAATCGACGATTTTAACGAATTCCCAGGATCTCTCCCTTCAAGACACTCTAATGTGGATGAACTTCTTTTGCTCCAATTGTCCTCCTAATTGGCTTTGTCACCATCAATCATAGTGTCTGTAACTAAGATCGGGAAACGTTTGGCCCAAATAGTAAAACCAAGTATTAAATTCTCACTATTGTCCTTAGAGAAATTGATGGTCAAAATCGACGATTTTAAAACGAATTCCCAGGATTCATCTCTCGTCAACACATTACCACACACTCTAATGTGATGACATTCTTCTGCTGCCAATTGTCCTCCCTAATTGGCTTGTCACCTCACTCATACCTTATTATAAAATCTGTAACTAAGATCGGGAACGATTTGGTTCCCAAATAGTAATCCAAGTATTAAATTCTCACGTATTGTCCTATAGAGAAATGATGGTCAAAATCGAACGATTTTAACGAATTCCCAGATCTCTCCCTTCAACCCTCTAGTGTGATGACTTCTTTTGCTCCAATTGTCCTCCTAACACCGCTCCTGTGCTTCGAAAAGACATACCTTGGGTAGGCCAAGATCTGTTCGTTGTGAAGAAAACGAAAGAGAGTACTTCAACAACTTATGACAACCAAAGATTCCCATGTCCAACTCGCCGATGACTTCCGTTACAGAAATCAGTCCGCACAACTGTTCAGAGAATGCTCCATGAAGTGAAAGGCCAAACCGTATATTCCACGGCTGATACATGAACTTTATCAGAGATGAGTTGATTGACGTCTTGAAACTTGCGATACACTCCGAAAAAATGATGGTCCTTACTTCGTGGACAATGTCATATGCACAGATGAGTCTAAATTTACTTTGAGTGGATACGTCAATCGCCACAGTTGTGTGCTTTGGTCGATTGATAACCCTCCTTTCACTGTTGATCATGCATTTAATTCCATAATTCCAAAGGAGTTATGGTTTGGGCTGGTTTATCTTCGCATGGAGTAGTCGGTCCAGTATTCTTCAATGAAAATGAAAACGTAAATGCGGCTGAATTTGTACGTCTCTGTAAAGATTACGTTTTCTCGCTGAACGACCGGGAAAAATGGTTTGTGCAAGATGGTGCGCCCTGTCCCCCACATATACATCATGCGCTATCTCGTTCGCTATTCTTTACGTTCAGTGGTTCTGAAGCCTTTTTTTGCTCGGATTCAGCCGTAACAGTTGAAAGTATGTTTAATTCTCCTCTAAACTAGTTGGCCACTATTCAAGTTAAAAATGAAGTCAATTATAGCAGTAAAACAAACATTTTCAAATGCAAGGGTCTTCAGGCTAGCCTATCACGTGAATCTAAGTAGGGCCTAATGCATATGGGAAGTGTTACTAGGATAATCCATCAAAAAACTATTCGACTGCATTGAGCCTGATACTTGCCGCCATATTCCTGAATTTGAGGCTGTCAAATTCCGTGAGTTTTCAATCTCAAATCAACCCCTGCGCACGCTCGCTGCGGAGTCGAGTTCTCTTACTGGGTTATCAAATTGCTACCGCCGTTTGCCACCGAACCTCGACCAGGTATCGATGTTGGGAAAAGGAGTAGTAGCGTCGCCCTCCTCGTGGGCATTGGCTGGATTATTTTGGGTGCTTTTTTCAACTGCATGGTGGGTGCCATACCATTTGACTGTAATTTTTGAATGGAAATGTGACGCCTCGTTCTTTAGCTATCTCTGACAGAATACTATCTTCTTGTCTATCTTGTCGGGTGCAAAATGAGCAGGCCCACTGTCAAATACGTCCAGGTGATGATCTATAGCCGCGTAGTTGAATTTCCCCTAATTAAAATAATTCGAATGGAACACTCGTACACAGAGATATATTGGTAGCTTCTAAATCTGTGGTCGCAATAGCTATTAAACAGTAGCTGCATAATTAACATCTTGAATATTGGGAAGCGATTAACGAATACTGACGATAACTCACACGTGAAGGTGAATCAACAAATCCTGTTCATCTCAAATACTCCTTCGAACCTCCTTCCTCCCCAAATCCTCCTTATGTACGTCATTCCTGCCCTGGCATGTTGAATTCCTCTCCAGGGAGCCACATGGCCCCCGGTTAAGAATCACTGCTTTAGACAGTCATTTTATTGACAGATGGATCGGAAGAGGGGGTCCGATTGATTGGAGTCCTCGATCTCCTGAGCTCATGCCATGTGATTTTTTCTTATGGGGAGGTGTTCTCATGTGTTTTTTTCTTTTATTACAGTGTTCTTGAGTGAAGGAGGAACTTTCTGCAAGAAGTGACTTATCTAAAAAGCTCGTTTTAGTGATATTAAAAAATCATGACATGAAATTTATAGCATTATTTGTTCAAACAAGTACAAGTTGAGCTCTAAACATTTAATAGTTTTGACGGGGTGGGGGGATAGAAGTCTTATGGAGTTTTCACCAACTTTTCCTTGGATCTGGAGATTCGTTAAAAAACGCAATAAAGAAATAAAAATGGCCATCGGTGATGATAAAAAGATTTCTTAAAAGAAATTATAAGTTTTATCCTAACTGTCAATGGGAATGTCTGATATACATACATATACATCAAAAAGAACTTAAATGCATATTCCATTACATAACTGAAGCATAAAGTACATGTACAGTACCAGTACATGTACTATCAAATACTATTGGATGAAATCAGGTCATCGTCAGGGAAAATTGAGCTTTTTAACAAGTTTCATTGTATTTTGGTTAGGATACAGAAGCATATTTACGTGCGTACGATAAAAACCAAATTGAAATTGCAGAGGTCATGTCCGCTTGAAATATGAAATGACCCTGCCACACGTTTCGATACCATCGATCACGTCAAATACACATACAATTAGATAGATATAATCAATAAAATTAAGCAGCGAGAAATAAACACATTTAGAAAAAAAAATAAAAGTATTGACTAAGTACACTTTTTGATGATATTGGCAGAAAAACGCTTCATAATAAAACATATAAAAAATACATGTATAAGTTAAAGTAACATTGAAAAAGTTACTATGAGAAGTATTGCACTTATTATTTTTTAAATCTATTCGGAATGGGAACTAAGTTTTTTGGATCAATTAAATGACTAGATCAGGGAGGGGATCTCGGCCACCTCAACTAGCTAATTAATTATAACCTGCTATCATGTTAAGTAGTGTGGAAATGTGAGTCTTGATTTTCTAGATTATTCACCAACTCGTATCTGCTGTCATATTATGTACCATGTTTAACATTGTTTTCATTGTCCAAAGTTGCTTATTCATAAATTTCACGGTGAATGAAAGTTGATCAATTATATTCTGTTATCATTTGATAATTTGATTGCTTTGCTTTGTTCAAAGATTGTTCATATATTTCAAAAACGTTCATGTTGGTACAAAGTCACAAACTTTTGATGAGACAATGACACCTGTAATCTATTTTTCAGCAAATATCAATGTAATTGGAGATTAGTGGCAGTATGAACTAAATTATCGATGGACTGTTACGATGCTGGCAAGCCTATTACAATAATTCAATCAACTGAAATTATGGACAGTTTTGGAAAGTAAGTTAGTACTGATACTTATCCTAATACTGTACGTGAAAGTAGTTTCCTAATAGACGTTATTCTATGTTCGAGACTTATGTATGCGCGTCTCGATTTCCTTCATTTAAGTAGATAAGCTTCTTTATAGGCAATTATTCAATATGATACATAGGTATATGAATTTACATTTCCAAGTGATAGATATAGTACTTTAAATCGAGTGGTTTGAAAAATATAGCACGAGGACCGAAGGTCCTCGTGCTATTTTTTTCAAAGCACGAGATTTAAAGTACTATATCTGTCTTAAAGCATGATATCGGAGTGCTATATTTTTCAGATGAAAAATATAGTGCGGTGATGAAAAATATAGCACGGCGATCATAGACAACTTTGAAAATGTGATTCATATGGTATTTCTCTTCAAATCAAATCATCTGGCAACCATGAAATATAACAATGCGGTTATGCTATGCTTTATTAGAATTCAATTATTTGCCATCATACATGTATTATGTTAAAAAAGGATTTTAGATAAAGCATTGGGATGAAAAATATAGCACTATACAGCTATCGAATCGTGCTTTAATTTCTGGAACCAGTATATTATGAATATGACTATTGGTCGCTTTACTTTCACTATGTTCCCGAGAACGGCTTTTTGAAGAATGGTAGAACAATAATGATATGTTCAGTTCTTTCGTGAAATGATGCTGCGCAAAACAGATTTATTCTTAACTTATTTACGAATTTGGTAGTTCTCTTCACATGGATAATATTCTTATGCGAAAGTAAAAATAGAACTGGAAATCATAATATCAAGTATTGCTATCTAACGTAGTATTTATTATGTTAGTGATAGATCTAAAGATATTGTTTGAAACGAACTAAATGGACTTAGGTTGTTTTCATACATGTATAGTAATCACATATTTTGCGATTACGTACTCGTTTCTTTAAATCCTCCCCCCGTAATCGCCCTAACTCCCGTAACTTGTCGTTTTCAGGTCGCTATCATCAGCTGTAGCTCATACGGGAATTACAAATCAACCTTCTTCTTGGAACTATTCGGTCGGGAAACCTCTGACAACGGTGTACAATAAACTCCCAACGCAAACTTATTTGAGTCAGTTTATGAACTAATTTAATTGTTTTTCAATTATTGAGTGAATAAATCAACATTTTACCATATTTGATCTTCTTATGGATTTAATGAATGGGGTTGCATGACAGTTGTCGTGTTTAATGGATAATTGAAAATTATTATGAAAGTAAATAGGAATTAAAGAAAAAACGTTTATGTGCGTAAATTTCGTAACTTATAATAACGTAAAATGACACAGGTGAGACTTACGTAAGGATCGCGTCAGATTTTACGTGAGAACTACGCAAATTTTTGTGCCAATTTTTACACAAAAATTGCGTGAGAAGTGTAACTTATCGTAACATATGTTTTACGTAAACTAACGTGAGCTTGCCAAGCGGGAGGGGAGGGTATGGAGCACACATGAACATGTTTTTGATCTTTCTCAACAGTCTGAATATACTAAATCAAGTGAACCAAAATCAAAATCGGGTGAAAACTTGAGGGTATGCTTGTAATCTCTGAGTTTTTTGACGTTTTTGTGACACTTCATCTGCGGCACTTTGAACCACCTTTATTTATCAATCTCTTGTCCAACTTTATTAGACTTTATGCACCGGCCATAGCTTCAGTTCATGAATTATAAAAATCAAGCAAAAAACTCACTGTTTGATATATTTATTGTCAAAAATGATAGTATATGCTTGATATGAAAAAATACATGCTGGTTTCTGAAAGGAAAATGCAGAATTCTTAGATAATTGATAGTAAGCTTATTTTTCATGATAGAAGAGCCTTGGTAAGAGCATTAATTCTAAAAGTATTGAGGCATTACATCACATTTATCATTGTGATCATTAATTAAAGCATGCCTGTAGGCACTGCACTTTACTTGTAGACATGTTCGAGTAGGCCTAAGAAAAAAGCGGAAAAACCACCAAGCACCAGAACAAAAAGCATTACATCTCAATTTGTCTTACCAGCAAGGAAGGTACCAGTGGATTCAAACTCACATCATTTTGATTTAGATCACTGGTTTCTATCAACTTATCAATTATTTTCTTTCAATATTCATTATTCGCCATGCTGCCCTGGTGCTTTGTTTTCGAAAAGAGTTGCAACGCACAAAAGCGAATGCCACAACTGTTCAGAAATCAATAGCCCATTTGATAGCGTTGCAGACCAATTTATAGCATAATCACACGTCAAAACCTATAAATCACTACGATCGTTAACTCAATAAAAGAAAAATTGAGTTTTGAAGTGAGACACTTGAACCATGTTCACAGCGCCACATCATGGGTGGTTCAATGTGCCTCACATCGTTAACTTTTCAAAAATGTGTTCGTGTGAATATATGGCTGCACTCAACGAGTTTTTTTAAGTACTAGATTAATGATACTGATAATGAATGCTTGAGAAAAAATGCTGTCTAATATGTAATACGCAAGATTTTTACAAAGCAAAAGTTTTGATTTTCTGAAAATTTTCTTTTTCATTAAAAACTTGGGAAATCCTTTTAGGTATGGAGAGAATAAACAATTGAAATTACCAGCGGAATCATATTTATTTGTTACAATAAACAATGTCTGAAAGCATAGTTTCCACTATTTGGCCTACAGTTTCGGAGAAAAGGCTGGTGGTTCAATGTGCTCCACCCTCCCCTACTGTCAAATGGCTAGTTGATATATTTATGCCATTATTCCGCTTGCTACTTCCAAACGGACGTGCCTAATGCTTACACGAAAAAGTGGTGTCCCTTTGGCCATGACTAAAAGTGCTGAGCGCGACAAAATTTTCTGCAGGTAGAATTTAATTAATTTAACAAATTTAATGTTGAACCACCTCTGGTGTTATAGGCTAATGGTAGTAAAAAAATCTTCTGACTTCCGCATCTGGTTGCCAATTCAGACAGGTAAGTCCTTTTAGACATTAACTGGCTAATTTTGACTGATATGATCTTTTCTGAGTATTCGATGGATACTTTCATAACTTGACTGATAATATATGTTGGCCTATAAGGTACCGGAAGGCATGTATATTAATTTAATGCATTCAAATTTCCTCTTTCCGAATGTATTACAAAATATCGTAACATCAATCAACAATTCTACTTGCAGCAGTGAACGAAAATCATAAGCACAAACAGCAGAAAGGATGAACCGCTCAGAATAATATATCATATAACACAAAGCATTCTAGCTAGATTAAAAATCTGGACATTTA
>CAJQUW010013029.1:0-102348 GCA_907163375.1 Prostheceraeus crozeri
AAGAAAACTTAAAATGCCTCTATCTCCGAAAGTATTCATCGTAGCGACATGCGGTTTGTTGCAAACGATTCGTCTTATCATTCTCTATCATATGACACCTGAACCATTCTCATATGACCACGGGAAGTCGGTCCGTCAGCGCATGTCCATGTAACATGCCACAAGTGAAAAAATTCCTAAGTGTGAGAGATCCAGTGTGGTGAAAATTTTGAAAAATTTAAAACTTCCGAATTTCGACCTCGGACCTTTGCCAAAACATTTTTCATCAAATTTCACTGACCTCTCCCCCTCCCCCCTCGTTCGGAGAAATTTGATGAAAAATGTTTTGGTGAAGGTCCCAGGTCGAAATGACACACTTTGGAAAATTTTCAAAATTTTACCCATACAAAGCCACTCTGACACTTAGGATTTTTTCAGGTGAGCTCCGACCTAAAATCTTTTAACAGCTCTAACTTTTGAACGGCTGGTCCGATTGACTCGCGGCAAAAAATGTCGTCGAGCAGTTTTTTCTCCTCTTTCAAACGAGTAGCTGTAAGACAAAATCCGTCCACTAGAACCAAAGTTAGAAGATCGCTGTCGGGGGGGGGACGTCAGCGAAATTTGATGAAAATGTTTTGGTAAAGGTCCCAGGTCGAAATGCGACACTTTGGAAAATTTTCAAAATTTTGCCCATACAAAGCCACTCTGACACTTAGGATTTTTCAGGTGAGCTCCGACCTAAAATCTTAAATGGCGTCTCACATCTAAACGAAGACAGATATGAACAAGGCGTTTCTTTCACTGAACTTGTCTCACTCTTAGCTTTCAAACGAGCTATTGCACGACAAAATCCGTCCACTAGAAGCCAAGATCGAAGCTAGCTCTCCCGAGGGGGGGGGGACGTCAGCGAAAATTTTTCTCTCCGATATACTTGAAACTCACCATACCGATGCAGAATTTCACGCTGAATCCGAATCTGGCCTCCATTTTTACATCCGAGCACTGCTTCCACTCGAAACAGCCCATTTTCAACCCAACATTCATCAGATTGCACGAAAAACATCACACACTATAGCCTCAAGACAAAACCTGGCGGTCGCCCAAGTCCACCACGACACTCTGTCGTTCCAGAGGGGGAGGGACGTCAGCGAACTTTTCGGACCAACTTGGCCGGCAGACCACGACAGACCTCTGTCGTTCCAGAGGGGGGGAGTCAGACTCGAAGCACCACGGCGGCCGACCACGACACTCTGTCGTTCCAGAGGGGGGGGGACGTCAGCGACGGCGGCCATCTTGCGCGGTCCAGAAGTGGAGTTTTGCTTACTACTCATACATACCGGTAAGTCCGAAAGCAGCAAATGGTGAAATATTATACGCCTTAGGTTATTTTTCGGCAGACATCACTAGGGGACAGCTGCATTTACACAACAGTATTTGTATTATCAGGTTTGCAAGTACCAATCTTATCAAGGAGATCTTGCGCTCGATTGCGTTTGATACCATACGATTTTCCCAAAACGCAGCTAAAGCCACACATTTCACATTCAAAGTCACCGTACGCCACAGAATCATCGAAAATTCCAGTGGCAGTACATACCTTGAGTGATTCTAAAAGGCTTGAATCTAAAATAAAGAAGGATTTTCCTACAATCTTCAACGGTCGGGTAAGCACAATGAAAGGTGAAAAGTTTTCAATCAAACTCCGAAATGATGCTGTACCTTTTACCATTTCGACTCCTCGGCGAATTGCTGAACCTTTAAAGCCAAAATTGAAAGCTGAATTAGAATCCCTGGAAACACAAGGAATAATCACAAAAGTGACATATCCAACAGAGTGGTGTGCTCCTATTGCTGTAGCCTTGAAAAATGATCGCAACATTCGTCTCTGTGTTGACTTAAGAAACTTGAATAAGTTCGTTGTTCGCGAACGTTTGCTGAGTCCGACGCCTTTTGAGGTGGTGTCAACAATACCTTCTCACTGCAAGTATTTCACTACATTTGATGCACTCAAAGGTTACCATCAAATACCCATGGATGCCAATTCTCAAGATATGACTACATTCATAACTCCTTTCGGTAGATATAAATACCTGAAAGCATCTTTTGGCATCAGCACTATTAGTGAAAATTATAATAGAAGAATTGATGAGTCGATCGAAGGTCTGAAGAATACGTATCACATTGTGGATGATATCCTTATAGCAGACTCTGATTATGAAACCCATGTCCAAAACGTGAACAATTTCCTCAAAAGATGCGAACAGCACAGCATATCTTTAAACCCTTCAAAACTTAAAGTTGCTTCACCTCAAGCAGAATTTGCAGGTTTTCACTTGTCTACCTCTGAATACAGAGTGAGTAATAATCTCATAAAAGCTATTAAAGACTTTCCAACTCCCAAGAATCGCACTGATTTAAGATCATGGTTTGGCCTCGTAAATCAAATTGGAAACACAACAAATGAATTATCAGAACTCTCAGGATCTTTGCGATCACTCCTTAAAAGGGAAAATGAATTTGTCTGGACCTCTGAGCATAATCAATCATTCCTAAGCATGCGTGAAAAGTTGTCGAAACCTCCATTCTTAGCCTACTACAGTCCCAATCGTGACACTGTATTACATACTGACGCTTCGCGCCTTGAAGGTATTGGTTTCTTATTGAAACAGTTGCAATCCGACAAGACATGGAAAGTAATACAAGCTGGTTCTTGGTTTCTATCGCCTGCGGAATCTCGATATGCTATGATAGAGCTGGAACTCCTCGCAGTCGTATGGGCAGTTAAAAAGTGTAAAATGTTTTTGGATGGACTTCTACATTTCGAAATAATTACTGATCATGCTCCGTTGATACCGTTCTTAAACAAATATACCTTGGATCAAATAGAAAATCCGCGATTACAACGTTTAAGAGGTCAATTGGACAGATTCTGTTTTACCGCCTCATGGATTAAAGGGAAAGAAAATGACGCAGGTGATGCATTATCACGTGCACCAGTAGACCAAGCATCCAGGTCGGACGAAGTTGGTGAACAAATAAGGCACCGAGTGTCCATAATCTCCGTACTTTCATATATTTCACATGAAAACATCGATGTTTGGCTGGAGAAAATTTCCGACGCTGCTAAATTCGATACAGAATATCAACAGCTGAAGGAACTTATAATTCAGGGATTCCCACTTGTCAAAAACGAAGTTCCTTGCCAACTCCGACCATACTTCTATATGAAGGATACGCTCACTGTAGACGAATTGGAATTGACTATCAACTTTTGTCCAGTAAATAAAACGTTTTCGACTTCTTTATTTTTCCAAGATATGTCATTCAGGACACATTTTACCTTGGTTTTCACATGTATCAATGTCGTTGAAAAGGAATGTGATCACCAACGAATTCAGAAGAGCAATCCGTAACTCATCAAACAAACAAGAACAATCAATTGGATTAACGGCTATAAAACAAAAGTTTGTGAATAATGGATACCCATTGCGAATGATTAACGATTCGTTGACATTTTGTCTGAACAATAAACACCAGAGAAATAAATCTAATAAAGATAAACAACAACCGCGAAACATAGTCTTGCCTTTCATAAACAGCAAATTCAAACGCAAGATTAACGAACTTGTCATACATCTCTCTGATCATGTGCGGCCAGTATTCACCAACCCTCCATTGAAGCGTCTGCTTAAGAAGAACCGAAACAAATGTTATTATGAACAATGTGATGTATGCGAGAATGGAATAACTAATGGAGAATGCAATACCAAAGACTGTGTATACCTGATACAATGTAACAACAACGAATGCGACAAACTATATGTTGGGGAAACCTCGAGAACCATGTGATCAAGAATTAATGAACATCTAAAAGGCCCTGAATCTTAAGTTTATAAACATCTCATCACACACAACTCCCCAATCACACACAAGTTCATCACATGGTCAATATTACATCGAAACTTGCAGTGCATGGCTCAAAGAAGAAGGGTCGAAAAGAAGGAGATAAAAGCAAGGCCAACTGAAATGCTAATCAATCATATTAATTCTGTCTAACCTTTAGCTTTCCTCCCTTTATAGATATTTTATCTTTTTGTAATCCATGATATTTTTGCTAAAACTCTGTGTTAGCATGTTTTATGTCCATGCTCTACTAAGGTTCTAGGTTCTATTTCATAGATAGGTTAGTTTAAATTTTTCTTACTGACATTCTGTATAATTTCCTTTTCTGCATCCCTTGATAACGGCTAAGCCGAAATATTGGGAATAAAATTACAACACGGTCGCAGGACTTTTGTATCTTCAGCTCCTATAAAATTTAATCTCAAATGATGGACACTTATTTCTCACAGATATTTCTGACCACTGTTGAATTTAATACAACATCTGCTGGATATACCTTCGTCATCATGCCTGCAGGCCCATACAAATGCAGATAGCACCTTCCCATCAGTTCATTGAAAGATTTGGGACTGTTAGCATGGGATAAAAGTAAATGTCTCTTAGAGGTAATTTGTTTATATGGAAGAGAAGAATGGGCCACACCAGAGGTCCTTGAAGTTCAGATTCGATGTTATATATGATATAATATTTTGAGCCTACACTTACACTTGCTTCACAACCTGCATCAAAAATGTTACAGAAATCAACAAGAAAAATTACCGGGCAATCTCGATTCGGAATGAACAATAAAATGACTGTGTGCTTCACCGATCAATACAACATGATATCGAACTATTTTCGGATAGAATCGTTGTATGATTTCGCTATACTCTGGCCTAGATGTCAACTCTCGACGACCATAAAAACAAATTACGCATCGATTGGGTTTGCAATGGTCTTCTATGCTGCTGCCATCCATCTTTAATGCGACATCTTTGAAGTTTTATTGCATTTTTCAGAATCTCTATGATCAATTCTAGATATGAGCATTGGTCTATACGATATTCAGCCTATCATAAAAGCATTTTTCTTTTGAAGGGATTCTTAATCACTCACTTAAAGCAAGCGTTATTAGGAAGGGTTAATTTGATGTCATTGAATTTGTCTATTTTCCTGCCGAAATTGATTTTCAGCGATCTCAATTGTGAGGTTTCAAAGGCGTTAAATGTTCTGATTAGGACTTCTTTTTTTCTGTTATTTTTTTCTGGAAATTTTTTGATATAGATTTGCACTTTTTACAAAGGGAGACCAGACATCATAGAAAATCAATTGAAAGGGATTGCTCAGCATTTTGTAGTTGTCCTTCAGAGGATTTGGTATGACATATCGAACTACTGATCCAATTGTATTATAATATACAAAAATGCAACTTAACAACTGGTAATAAGTCATTCGAACTTACTTCGTTTTATTAAGAAGATAATTAATGCCCATATCAGTAAATAAAGAATGGGGAAAATATCATCCGCCTTGATAAGCCTATAAAAAAGCAAGTTATCAACGGCATCTGAAAGGAAAAAAATATATGTAGTTCTATGATTGCAACTAATGTGCACATTACAATTATTTGCATTACAACATGCATTGATGAAAAAATAAAATTAGGCCTACTGTGCATTACTGTATTTCAATAGAGCAGCATATAAAGCCAAAAAATGCAATTTCAAATCAATGTTACCACGTGTACTTGAATTTCAGAGCCCTTTCGGTGCGGGCTGTGATACTCAACCTTACTCTGCACAACCTGAAAAAATAATTTTCTTCAAAAAAGTCGAAAGTCTTGATTTCATTTTTACAATATCAAATGTAAACGCGTGAAGCAAGTTTGATAAAATTTTCAACTTTTTTTTTGAAATTTTTCAATTTTTTTGTGAGCAGTTATTGGAAGCAATATTGTGCTATATATGACTGACTTTGGTTTCACTAGATAATTCACTCTCATTGTAAATGTGAGCTACAGGCCTATATTTCATTTATTTATCAGTGCAGACGAAAGAAAGGAATGACTAATTTTACTTCAATTAATTTGAACACTATCGGCAATTCCTGCAATTGAACGCGGCACATGCACAGTACATTGCACGGTGACAAATTGAATGAGTGTATCTAGAGAAACAGTCACCAAGATAAAGTCCAGGTTTCTAAAATCAGGTTTCACGCTGGTTTCGAGTTCTTCTCTGATGGCGTTCGCGGCACAAACTCAGCACCTTTTCGTAGAATAAACTCTCTTTTCTGTGGTCGGAATACGCACATGAATGTGTGGGTCGGCGGGTGAGTTGATTGACGGGTTTCTGTTGCGGCGAGGTCCTTTGGGGGTAGACTGGATTCCAGTCAAAAGAAGACTGCGGATTTTGTCGCATTGAGACATTTGACAATGAGACTGCAAATTGTGTCGCTTTCTTCGTCATCCTTTCTCTCTGATAGATAAGCCAAGCGTTGTAAATGAGTCGAATAACACAGTTGATTCCAATCCTTTTGAACCAGAAATGTGACTTCTTCACAATTAAGAGATTCAGTGACTTGGTCTACAGCATCCACTCCAACCATTTCATGGTTGCACCGATCGATAGCGATGGGCTTTTAAATGTCTGATTTCACGTTTCCCTTCGTTATGCTTGGTTTGGAAACAAGTGATGCTCCATCGCAAGATCAAAAAATGCAAACAGTTTTCTTATCCACAAATTTCATTGCAATAATTCTGTCTTTCTTTGTGAAACTTGAGGAGGCATATTGAGATTGCAATCCAAAAACTGTCAGGAATACCACGATTTGACCACAAATATAGGATTCCGAAAATCCTCTGACAACGGTATTTCGACTCAAACGATGCTCCGCAAGACAATAACTGTAGAAACAATTGTCGATATTGACAACATATAATTTGTTCAACATGTTAGCTTTCGCCAAAAGAAGCATCACGACTTTTCAATGTAGTAAGGTGCTCCGTGTTTGGTTCATCCGAATCGAAACATTTTGAGCTTCCAGCGTAAAAAAGGTTGTTATAAGCAGCCTGTTTTGTCAGCGGGAATGGAAAGTTTTAGTCTCACGAATGAAGGGTTTGAAAGCCAAACATCTTTTGGACAAAGTAAAGTTCTCATCCAAAGTAAGCGATTGATCAGAAACATACTGGGAACATATTTCGTTCATCAAAGACAAACAATCTTTTACATGAGTTTTTGTTCTCAGCATCGACAGAATAAGGGTCACTGAAGCGAAGAATGACTGCTTGATTATTTGTCTACTTGCACAATTGTTCAAATAATTTATCTGGCAAATACACAGCAATGTAATCTCTCAGGGAAAAGTCACATGTGTGTCAAGCTCTGATTTTTTCCGACCACATGTCACAAGAACGAGAAGCTTTGTCAATTCGGGTACATCATTTGCTTAGATGAGTTCTCACGCGCAATCATTCACAGTGTCTTCGTCAACGTCGCCCTCTGATACTGAGATTACATATTGAAAATCATTGTTTTTCATGAAATCTTCATCTGGACCATCTTCGCTGTCAGCATTAGCGGAAAAACCACAACGTCTAGCAGGAAAAACTCTTTGAACTTCTTCGCACAGCCATGTTACCGGATTTCTCCAAGTTTCTGCAACAACAACTGAATAAACGATTGATGTCCACCAAAACCACACAAACTGGTCATATTTGCAGCGTGTAACGCGCGTGCGTCCGCTGTAAGGTCAGTAATGCGGAGCATTGAGATTCAGCCTTCCAATGCAAGCTCCCGATTTTTTCACACAGATTTACTTGGGATTAGAGAGATGACGATAACCTCTCGTCTTAGCGCATATAGGCAGGGCAAGAAGATCTCGTCTTTGGATCGAAAGGGTTCATTAGTAATCGTTGGCAAAAGTAATCGAGTAACTGCAGTTCTGTGCTCCGATCAGCAGTGCATGCACCGTGTGGAAGAGTTGCTGCACAATTGACATTGTTTTGCAATCTTGAATTAATTGCAAAGCAATGTCAATTGTGCAGATTATCGGACTGCTTAATTATGCCGATTCTGGCATATTGTTCAGTCCAATGAAGCTTTCAGAATCGTTGAAAAATAACGGATCGAGATTCCGCTGACTTTGATTTTGTGTAGAAGCAAACGCAGCTGTGAATCCCTCGGTCCAGAAGCGAAGGATTCTAAGGGAACCATTGAACAGAAGATCCCAATTTCCAACATATTCGCTTGGCATCATCATGATCGATTCGGTTGGGCTGAGCGATCAACGAATTGTTGTCATACTGATCTTCTCTCAAACAGGTCTCAAAGGTGCTGCTTGTAGAGTATTCGAGAGTTTATTTACAGAGAACTTTCATTCCAGAAAAGCAGGTGCCATCACATCTTTACAGGGATTAAAAACATATCTTAATACGCAATTATTCAATAAAAATAGACCATGTAATAATATGCTTTGTGACTTCATGTATAATAAAGTTTGAAGACAAAGAAAAGATAGATAGTCGACTCTCGATGTAAGCGCCATGCCGAATTGATAGATCTGTGGCTAGCTCTCGTTAAAAGCGTGATATAACGCTATATAATAAGGTAGTAATGACCGTGAATGTCATATTGTTACCTCCAAATGACAAGAACAACCTTTACGAAGGACAATTGACAGAAACTGAGGAAAACTTGGGAAATTGGCTTACTTTGACACCTTTGTTGGTGAGACTCAAAAAACTTACCTGCGATTGTAAAATTCATGACAATCGATTACATTCCAAGAAATATAAAAAAATAAAAGTAAAATACTAGATATAATTTTGAAATGTTGTGTTAAAACAATTCATTCATGACCTCACTTATAGATGTGTGCGCATAGACATCGGATAACATTATTAGGATGTTATCCGATGTCCTAATAATGTTATCCGATGTCTATGTGTGTGCGTATGGTAACCAAAAGCCGACTCTCAATAATAATATATGATCAGAAGAAGAACAACAACAATGGGCGCTGAATGTCTATGGCTGAAACTATAGTACGACATTCACAAGCTTCGTAGTCGCAGTTGTATCTAGATTATGGCGGCTTCCAATTGGCTGACAAAGAGATAAAAATAAATCGGCAGCTTATCAGTCTGCGTTGTAATTACTCACGGTCATTTCACGGTGGTTACCATCTTTCTTTATAACTAAATGCCAGTAAAGCATTTTGAATTAATAACTCACTGCACGAGTCCTTGAGTAGTTTGATTCCTCTTAAGATATGATGGCGTTGAACATTGATCATTACCTAAATGAGCTGAAGAACTGATCATCAACAAACAGATGTTGTCCAATCTAGTCTGACTAAATCAAGACAAAATGAAAGATATGATTTCTATGTCAGCAACAATATGCTCGGTTGTTTAGCTGTTTGAAGCAACATGATTATATACAATCCTAACCAAACACTTTGATTCCCATCTTTTCATTTCATCAGTTTATAGGAATTTGTTGAAACTGAGGAGTGATGTTCTGATGCCACTTCGAGACCAATGCATTAAACTCTGAGAAATTTGTTTTGATAACGTGTACGGCATTCCCAACAGTTGTTCTGATGATAGAGTAGCAATGAAGGGTAGCTTTCACTGTTTTCCTCTGCTCAGGCATATTTTTAAAAAATGTTGCAAACATATGCATTAACAACAAGGATCAAGGGATACATCTGAAAAATCTCCATGGAAAACGCATAGGTACGAAAGGTCATCATGTTGGTTTTAATCCATCAAATTTATTTTAGATGAACACTCTTAATGGTACATCATTAGTTTCGTCAGTTGGAACATCGTTGATAAAAAATCTAATTAGTTATACAAAGCTTTAACTATTTCCTAGTGAGTGTTCTTGTGTAGTCGGGAATATGGCAACACGTAGCTTGACCGAAGTATTTATTTTGATGCGAAACAATGCACAGCAAAACCGGCACTTCTTTTCTGAGCAGGTAAGCATTCTTAGATAACAGCGAGGCATACTCGATTCATGAGACTTTGTTAAAAAACTCCGTTTTGTACAAGCTATGCAGATATTTGCCTTGAAACCTGCCAGTAAATGGAGCCATGAAGGTGGAGTATGTAGGCCAGCGCACCCAGCAAACATCACAATATGTACAGTGTATGTGGTATTCATGATCCTTCGCTTAGCGTGGATTCGCTCGTTTGAAGCACTTCTTATGTCTTGGCCAATGCTTGGCTTATGCTTGATGCTTTTGACCAGTGTTTCCTTAACAGAGTTAGGACATTCAGTATGTTTGACATAAATTTGACTTTAGTGATGCAAGACCATTGGTGCTGCTGAGTAAGCATATGTGTTGTCTTTATCGCTTTATATTTCGACTTTCTAAAGCATGAGTCCGCAAAATGTGGTCAAATAAATCAAATTGTATGTTTCTGGTTGGTCCTTGAAATCCATTGAATCACAATGTTCGTTTTCATTTTTTTCCAAAATGACAGATGGACGTCCATCAATACATACAGTTTTTATTGATCAGGGCGAATTATTGTCGCCAAGTCAAATTAGCCTCCTTATAATTTACCTATAATCAGAAGAATGATCCTTCGACTTGTGTAAACTTCCTTGTCTGATGATCCACTTGCTTTTTGTGACAAATGGGAAATGTATAAAAGCATGTATATTAGTAGATGTAGACAATTTGCGAAATAACTCCAAATATGTGCAAAATTTTAAACAGGATGTAGGAATTTCTGACGAGATAAATCATCTGGTTGTGTTTGTAATGTGATATCACTAGCTACAATAATTACTATCTCACTTAAATGGTGTTTTATCTGATGCATTTGTTTTATTAGATCTACTTATAATACAGAATATTACCACAAGCAAGTAGCTCATGACGGACTGACAGTCAAATAAGGAATGACATTAATGCATGGCGCCTTCAAAACTCTTCCAAGCGAAAAGAATCTCATTCATCAAATGTTTTTTCGTCCCGAACTGGCAATTTTGTGCATTACAGTATACCCCTCATTATAAATCCACCAGCTTATTGCATCCAAATTATCCAGGGACGGATTTTCTACTATTGAAAATTCATCTGATAATAATTACGCCACCACGTTCAATAAATCCAAATATTCTCAAAATGGGATGACTCCAACTTTTGACCTCCAATATCTGAATTTTCACTTCAGTGTTTTTCTCAATTCAGTCTGGTGTCAGACAATGAGTGGTTTGCTGTCAGCCTCATCGCAAAGGCGTCTACGCTTCGAAATCCGTGTGTGGGTTAGACAAGCAAGTTCCATATTGACTCTACATCTATTTCATGACGTCAGATGGTCTGTGGAATGATACTTATCCACAAATGAAGACAAGTTGAACGAGCTGATTCATGGCATTATGCAAGGTTAAAGAGAGAGAAGAAGCTGAAGTTGATGAAGAAAGTGATGATGATGTCGAAGAAATTTTCTCCTCTGCCTTCAGCAACAGTAAAAGTGCGTCATTGCCTTGCTCGATTAGAAAATCTGAACAGTCTTGGTTACAGTGAAATGGAGGGTTTTATTGCTTTTAAAGAAAACATCAACACTGAATTGCGAACCGGGATCGGCTATTTTTGTTTAATATAGCCAACTGAAATAATAAGCGAGGGAAAATTGCCGAATGCAAAGGCATATACATATGCATTCGGCAATTCTCTCTCGGTTATTATTTCCGTCGGCTGATAAACAAAAATAGCCGGTCCCGGAGTGGATTTATAAAGCGGGGCTTACCGCATCACCATTTCCATTTCAATACATGACTGATGAAGCAGCCGCTACATGTAAAATTGCACATAAGATAGCTATATCAATTTAGACCTGAAGGTAGACTTGACAGAAACATCTGCATTTGCTTGTTCTTGAACTTAACTTTCTAAGCCTACCTAAAATAGTTCTCTGATCCTGAATTTGTGTGAATTAATATTTTCTGCTGATGTCTCATGTGGGGATATGATGCCGCAGCAATAATATTGAGGAGAATGAATCTTTAAGAGAATCTAGCACCGAGATAGCATGAAATGTAACACTGGCAACGTTCCTGTCAAGTAAATTAAAACATTGAAATGATGCTGTCTGCGTACATTACACTGTACATATATCTACTGCATGTTTCAGCATCTACAAATCAATGATGATCCGTGCCATTTTCATTCTAACAGGTCAATAAGGCATTGAGTCTGGTAAGGTTTAATTTGATGTAACGTGCCATATTTTAATTTATATGTGAATTTGATTATTGGAGTCAATAATCTTTACTTGTCTTGACATTGGAAGTGACGTGGAAAAAAGGTTTTAAATGGTCTAGCTATTCGAAAATGATAGATTGGCAGACATGGTCTAGGCAACTTCCCATAACTTAGTTTAAATTTTGTTGTAAGAGGAATGGAATGCTTGCAGTTGATTTATCACCATAACATCTGTCGTAGTTTGACTGTTCTCTATACAATCTTGCTAACGAGCTAATTGCTATACTTGGGGTGGATTTGAGCAAAGATATAACAAGTTTAGAAGTTTGGTGCTTGCTGCCTAGTATAAAGTAGACTTCCTTTTTTTATAGTAAGACAAATATGTTTTGACGGGGCTTTGGAAGTGTTTTCCGGTAAATTTCTAAGGGGTGACTGTTGTGAGAACGCAGTGGCCTACAGATTTGACGAAAATTTCAAGGTTGCAGATATCTTTTGCTATTGATCATCGGTGGAGATGCATACTAAACGGCTTTGAGCGCTGTAGTAGTCAGCATCCGTCCAAGTATGAAGGATTACTGTACCGAAAAATTGGAGGTATTCGCATTTAGGTTCTGAACTTTGGCACTGATACCCAAACTTAAGGAGATTGGAAGTCGAAGATGAAATTCTTCATGATGTATAGATACACTACTTGGATATTGAAAGTTAAAGTTTTGTGGTGTGAAAATTCTGTGGGTGATTGCGTTTTTTGAGTGGCTGCATATTTTACTGCTTGCTGATTGATTACAACTGATGTTGTTTCATTTAAGACAGATAGTTCAATATTTTCATCTTGGGAAAAACGAATACTACTCATGTTGACAATAATAAATGGTAAGAATTAGAAAAAATAAAATAAAATTTTATGTTTTGACATGTATTTTGCTCTTTCGTTTTGCTTTTTCATACTGATAGTATTAGTTGCATACATTATTGGAGAACAGAAAGAATTGGGCAATTTTTATAATTGGTGATATCCTGAATGCAGTGTTTAAGTTTATTATTGTTTCAGCAAATAGCTACACTGCGACAGATTCTTCTCAATACAGGTTTTCTGCATGTGTTGCGATGTCTACTTGCAATACTTTAATTAATAAACATAAAATTTTGATTAAGATATTTGAAAGGCTAGCTATCCTTGTCAAATGAAGTATAGAGCAGCACCCATAAAGCTGCAACTAGTTTTGGCATTAAAATTAGCACCTTGTTGAAATTCTAACATTTTGGTTCAGCATAATATGATGTTTTATGTTATACGATCGGTGTATCGGAATATTAATGATATCGTATTTTTGGAAAGAATCGCGACTTAAAGAATCATGTTATTAATCATCCAGAACTTCTTCTGTCCTGGAATCTACTTCATAATTCCACAATGAGACTATTGTTATTATCAGTAATGATTTTTCTCATCTATAAAATTCCAAACATGGTAGTAAATGTAATCTGGTTGTGAAACAATATGTTGGTTTTTAGTAGCGAGCGATTTTTTACATAAGAAAGTAGTATTCTATAAAGGGAATGGTGATAATCGTGTTGACATTGATTTAAATACTGCAAAATTAAATTTGACTATTCATTTACGAAGGGTCTCCGTGGCACAGGGACTAAGTGCTCGGCTTAACTGTCTTCTGGTACAGAAGTCGAGTCCCGAAAGTGTCATTGGAAGTCATCAGGAAGGGCATCCGGACTAAAAGATCACAACGCTCTAGACCCTATCATGGGGGAGTAGTGACGTTAACACATTAACTCATTCATTTACGAAATGTTATGTGTCAAAACATAATCCACCCTCTTCTCAACACAGCGTGATTCAGCGTCGGCAGAGTTGTTAAGCGATTAGCATGGTGCATCCTGTCAAAATGTGCTATTTTTGTTGACCATTAAAATAAGTATATTTCGTTAATTTGATAACTGCTGTATGTTAAATTTTTGGTGCACACCACATCCCAATTCTGTTTATTCCCCTGAAGATGTCTGTATGACTAACAAGATTATTATTTCTTTTATAATGTGAATATTTTTTTAAATAACCTCCATGTTAGTTTTTAGACCTGTCTACCTCTCCATATAAGTTCTTATAATGGAATATATAGCTGGAGTATATAGCTGGGCAGTGAAGTATAATAATATGGCAAGCAGTACCGGTATGCAGGCACATGTTGACTGATTAGTGACTTATCCTGCCATGAGAATAGCTTTATTCTATGGTGTCATCGTGAGAGTCTTCTTGAAGAGACCTCAACAACTACATTTGCTAGTGTAGATATAGGCCTAGTAGTTAGTACAATGTCTCATTACAATATATTCTGATGCAAATGAATAGTTGAAGTTGAAATCACCTGAGATTTTTTATAGCCTACCCAAGGTAGAATACCAATCTCCCAAAAATACACGCGGTTTATTCACGCCTTGTCGAAGCACAACTTCTCCAGGCGCCACTTGCAATTATCATTATTAGTAATTGTTATTATTTTGAGATTTGTTAATTAACGTGTGGCAGCAAAATGCGGATAGGCGTATAGTTTGATCAGATTTTTTGACACTCCTAATTTCTATGAGCCTAGTTCGCATGAAACAGGGTTGGAAAATTAAAAAAATCAGATAAACCATATTAGTAGTTTTTGATATTGTGTGTCCGTGTGTGCTTTTATAATCTGATTTGAGTTTCAAGTTTCGGATGTTTTTTATTCTGTTTTTTAGAATAGGGATTGATATTTTTTAATTTGAGAAACCCCGTAAAAAGCAATATTGAATAGATCAAACAGATAGGTATATAAATTGATTGTTTTTTCTAGGCTTTTTGCTTCTTACTTCCTTTTGGAAAATGATGAAACGGACATGTTTGCTCGCTAATTGAAGTTATTTAAGTCATTACTGTTTCAGATAATGTGCAATAAGCGAAGACACAACAACAAATAACAACACAGAGGGTTTAGAAAGGAAAAGCAAAATTTGATTTGATTAGTCGAAGAAAAGTGATTTATTTGTTTATCTGTAATGCTTTTAACATGGGAACTGGGCATTATCAGAGATGACATGGTGTGGATAATAAAGACAATACAGTGTTCCTATCTCATTTTGAATTGTATGTGCTATTCATATTTTAGGAAAATGAAACAGAGAGTGTGGTAAGCAAATTTCTATCAATGGAACTTTTCATAACCTGAGTTAAGCTGCATACTTTCATGTAATTCAGATTATTGTCATCAATTTGGGCATGGAAAAATATTCTAGACTGATCTTAGCTAAGGATGAACAGACTGTTTTCTGAGGCAGTTGAACTAGTTTCTCAACACCATAATTAATGTAGGATTTTGGTTTGAACGATCATTGTTTGATGTGGTTAGTAGGTCTATAATCTGGCCGTAACAACTGGAAATGCAGTTAATCAGGCAATGCTATTATCAGAGGAATTATTTATAATTACAAGACACCATGGCAATAGGTTTTCGAAGAGCAGGCAAAAGCCGAAGTTCAGTTGGTCCTGTTCTATCAGCAGAGTCCTATTAAATCTATGTTTTTCTTCAAATTATCCATGAAAGGCAATCGAAAATACTTCATACTTAAGCCAGTCATGCCATATCGAAGCATCATCTGAAGATTCATAGCAACAAAAGAATATCGCATGACTTTTCAGAAATGTGAATTCATTTCTTATGATTAATTATCATTTCATACAAAGCTACTCTAAAAACAAGTAACTCATTTGTCCTAACTGGATGATGAACATCAATGTGGAAGTGGGTGATACTTTCCTGCTATTTCAATTAAATCTAATCGGCTCATGTATATCTTGCATTTTCAACAGGGTGAATCCTACGAATTGGTAAGCACTATCATATTTGTCTTCTTTTCTGAGATTGGGCATTAATGTACATGTATATTTCTTGCATTTACATAAAAAATAGAGTATAATGATTACACTGGACTTTGTTGAGCGCAAATTTACAGGGGATGATTTATTCATCTCAGGGTCTACCGTATTCAACTGCAAGACGCTAAGTTCAATTAATGATATAATGTACATTACGGAGGTATGTTAAAAGTCGTACATCCGAAACCAAGAATACTTCAGGAAAAGTCATTTGCATTGCTGGAAATATGGCATAGACTGTAATTATGAGATTTTATGTGCAAAGGAATGTGATAGTTGAGACCATGATCTTGCATCAATCGTAGACTGCTAAGTAAAATAAGTAATCGGTAGGAACCCCATGTCGCTCTCTCTCAGAAAGAATTATCAAATTTGAGCTTGGCCAATTTTCTCATGCTGAGACAAGTGGTTGGACTTGTTTGTATGACGTCAATGATATCAATATCAGTAGAGTCACTTACAAAGATGTTATTTATGTAGTCAAGTCGGTTATTTTTTTCATTTGCAAGTATACCTAAGGCCTTTTTAATACTGCTCTCAATTGAAACAAGCTGCCCCGAATCGTTAAATAATGCCTTTAAAAAGTATTGATGTTATAAGGTGTTATTGTCGGTATGTTAAAGTTGTATTTCTGTTACGGTTATTATCTGCATCGCTGATAACACGCTTAAAATACACAGATAAATTTCAAAAAACTGGTCACCGTAATGATCAAAACTTAATTTCGACAACAACTTTCAGGAAATTTGTAAGGGAAAATGGAAATTTCTATATGCTGTATTTTAACAGGTCGATCTTGAAGCTCAATATCTTAGATAGGCAATGGCTTTACAGGAAGGTCTTTCATAATGGTATGTACAATTCAAAAATCGGCTCTCTTTCGTTTGTCAGGAATACTAATAAAAACAAAAAGCACAATCTCGAACCTGGGAAGTTTCGGGAACCGTCCCTTTAACAATCAGAGAAGTTGAATTTTTCGACTTCACATACCAATAGCTTCGATCTAGAAGTTGGTAGACGACACATTTTAAAAATTGAGTATCCAAAGATTTAATGATTAATTAGCTGCATACATGCATTTATTTTTATCTTGGGAAAATAGACATTTTTTATAATATATCACATAATAAAGTCATAAGATTGAATTGCATCTGCCATGTGTCCTATAGAACTGAGAAAAATAGTGTGAACATTATGTTTGGAATCCATTTTTCGAACTGTTATGAGATCATCAGTCGTTTTCATTGAAGTGTAGATTATTATGTTTGCCCTGCAAGAAGAAATGTTAAGGTAATTTTTAGTTTTATGGAAGATTATAACATCCGTTTGTAAAAACAATTTAAGTTCAAGATGAATCGAACATGTTCAATGTAATAGAATTATCAATCCAACAATCACAGAAACCTTAATATCTAAAAATATGTGCTTTGTCTCTCACGCTCAAATCCAGTGATAGCCTTGTGTTGATAATGCTCATTAGAAATCTGTAAGTCCCCAGGGTAACAGTGTTTATATCTATTACTTGCTATATCCAGTCTTGTATCCATTACCTTCTGTTTCCCTATACATGCTTAGCATTTGCTAGATTTTCCCTTTCTTTTGCTTCTTGATAATATTTCTTAATAGTTTTGTCTTGAATTTATTTTCTCTACCAATTTTCTAGGTGTTTCTTTACACCAAGACTTACTGTTCTTTGTCCCCATAATTAGTGGCGCATTTAATGGTATTGAGAAATCTACCCAAGCATTTTCTCCACTATTCTATTTGGCTAGAACTGGACGATTTCTATGTATTATGAACTCCGGAAAACTAAAGGAATTCATTGACTCTTATATTTTTCACCCATCAAAGCAAACTCAAAAAAAACTGCACTTAACATACAGAATTTATAGCGAATCGAGAGGGCAATATGTAGTGCAGGACCGTCGCTTCATAGTATTTTTTCGATATATTTTAGCATCAGGAAGATCCCAATAACATGGTAAGTAGAATCTTATTACTAGGCTCGGGTATTCAAGTATAAGAAAGGATTTTTTATGTATCTCAGAAACTTTTGATAAGTGATGTAAAATTTTCGACAAAATTTCATGCTGCTCTAACCTTCTCCTACAACTCTGTCCCTCAAGTTTTAATTATTTCATTGCCATCTTGAATGGAAATTTTTTTCGCAACGGACTTCTCATCAAATATAGTTTTATTGCTTTGAGACGGATCCTTGGGTTACTAGATCTAATAGAAATTGCTAAGCTGTCGACGAAATCTGATGTGTAATGTGTTTTTTGGTCTTGATTATTGGACATCTTACTAAACATTTAATTAAATGTGCCCATAGGATGAGTCTAAAACATGGGTATACTCACAGCATGTGTGAGGGTCTTTATATTTTTAGATCTAGACGTTTCTATAAACTTTTAGTCTGTCATCTTTTTGCAATTCCTTAATGTTATTATTTTTTTCTAAATTTACACGGCATTGTCATTGTCTTTTCTTGGCATTTCTGGACTCAAATAAACTCATTTAAAGGCTCTCACCGAATCATTTAACGTGAGTCAATAACGTTGATTATTGAAATGCTTTGCATGACTATTGTCAATGAACCGTAACTGAGCAGCCAATTTTACTACATGTGTTATGTAGTGCCCTTGCAGAATTGGAATTCCTAGAAGGAACACTAATTGAGTCACCACAGCCACTCCATGCGCAAGTAGATGATCGTTCATAATCAATTAAAGAAAGCTCATGATCGCTTACGTTGTCTTCCGTTGATTCATGCTAATTTTGAATTCTTGCAAGGGAAGTTTTACAAAATGACACAATTTATTAGCTTTTAGATAGATAGGTATAAATTTAAAAATTTAGAACATTTTCATCATGTGGTCATAATTATCATTATTTATAATTGTGATATCATTTATTATGAAAGCGATGCATATACCATAAGAATCGTTTGTCATGTCAGTCAATAATTTTCGAAATGTGTTTTTAACCGTTTTAAGAAGCGTATATGGAGAAAGCTCCTTGCATTTAAACTTCCTAATTTCTAACTCTAAGTGATCAATTCTTACTGGTTCGTGGAGTTTCAGGTTACTGGTTAGCACTTTGCACTTGATGTAGAACATTTGTGTCAGGCATCAGTTGTTTTAATGCTAAGCTAGTATTCACTTATCAAATTGGATCACATGAATTCCGATTCTTCTGCTATACATTTCTCATTGATCAACAGGAACTAAAAACGCTTAAGACACTTCGGGTATGTATCTGTATGTCAAACATTGATGTTTGGGGGCATCGAGTCTTGCTAACGATTCGTTAAGCACATGGGTGTACTCGCAATACTAAATGAAAGAGGCTTACTTATGTAAGATGATTGAAATACCAAATGGCTGATACAAACAACACTTAGGAACCAACATCTAGTTGACTGATTGTGTTAGGTTACTTTGACAGCGAAATCCTGAACAGTAAATATACTACTCTTACTGTTTCCTTAACTGCAGATATTTGGTATTTCAAAGGATATTCACTTGTTTTGGTGGAAGGGGTGTTATGTATGGAAGTCGTATTTTGATGTGGGATTTCAACAGATGGGTATTTATGCACCTAACTGCTAACCACAGCTATCAATTTTACACAAACTCGTATGTATTTGATCGATCAGCATGGAAAAGCCTATTTACACAATAGCGCAGTTGAAAATTGAAAAATTGTATTTGAAATCTCCCAAAACGAAGGGCTCTATTATGCATGTTCCAAATTTTTAATTCTAGTGCTGTTGCAGGTGAGATGAAGGAGATTCAGATTTAGTTCAAAGCGTCAGACATTTATGTCACAAAACTCAATATGTAATATTTCGATTTTACATTTAGTATTATTGGAATCAGGAAGTTCGAATGATCACTTTTTGGTGGGATCGCAGAAAAGATTTGTCCCGTCGGTGTGCAAAGCAACATTTTTTATCTCTCTTATATCGTTCGGCACATTGCTCTTGGAACAATCTTGTTACCAGCACTCCAACCCTGACAATCACTGAAATCCTAATCCAAACAACCGATTCATTCCTTTAAGTGACCTTTCCACAACTGATTCAACTCCAAATCAGTTAGCAACATAACAGCTTGAAGCAGTGAGATGCTCGACTGAATCGCAAAAGCTTCCTTTGCCTTCGGAAGATTGTGCGATAGATTGTTTGGACGGAAAGATGCATTGATTCCCATGAAAATGAAAGCTTTCCGCGCAGTCATAATTTCAGAACTATTTTACTATTTGCCTCAGAGACCTGGTGCTTACTGCAATCTGACGTAAATGGACTCGAAGAGTTCCAAATGACTTGTCTACCAATTATTATGGACTGACTTTTGCGAGACAAAATCAGGAACACGTACTTTTGCCATCTTTGTTTTAACCAACCACAAATCGAGGAACTGATCAGGCACTGGAGACTGCGTTGGTTGGGACATGTTTCCATACAACCCCGAGATCGTGGTTGCGTGTCATCATGCAATCCCGATCAACTGGAAATGCAAGCGCAGAGACCCAAAACCTGGATGACACAAAAAACAATTTGCAAGATCTTAGTCATCTAAGGACCTCCATTGTACCATCGTATCCTCAAACTGGAACAGACACTCCACAAATACCATCGTACACACAGCACAAGATCGAATCCAATGGCGACGAATCATTCGATTGGGACATCTTATGTCAGATCAATCGAGGGCATCGTGCTGAAAATTCTTAGGTGCATTTTCTTGGGAAAAATGCGTCAGGTTTGAATAGTGAAATGGTAAATGATCGTCTTTCTGCATGCAACTGTTTTCAAGCGTACAATATTAACGGAGCAAGACAGTCGGTGTTATTTCCCGTATGACAACTTACAGCAGCATTTTCTTGAATGGAACCTGGCGGTGTATGTTTTAACAATGTCATTTCGAGTTCTAAGTGGATGAGTTCTACAGACAAAACGCATCTCAATCCATTTTAATTCACCAATATTTTTGATTGCACGCAATTACATATCCATATTCAGGTTGTTTGAAGACAATGATGTATGGACCATGTTTCTGAATCATATGATGGGTTGAGTGATCGATAACAAATAGAACAGTTGCTCTTATCTGTGATTTGCGACAACACAGACGAAAATTATGAGTTATGATAACTTACAAAAATAATCCTCAATGGCGGTTGAAAACAAAAAAAGCAAATTTACCAAGAAACAAAAAAAAGTACCGGTTACCTTTGAGAACGGATTATATGATTATTTCCCATGGTTGGGATGCCGACTGTATTCGAGGGCCTGTCTTAATCAAGAATGCACGGTGTCCCTTTTGTCATAGAAGACCTAATTCAAAGTTGTGAAGCGATGTAATTGTGGAATAAAATATAGCAATAAATCATTGAATTTTTACTAGCATCTCGCACTGTGATCTTCTGTTATATGCTCACTCTGACGATCTTCTAGTGTACAGCCTCCACACTCAATTGGAAGCTGAATACCTTCAGTCTTAAATGGATGATTGTATAGAGGATGAACAGACATGGACGTTTGTCAATCATCTGATACTCATCTGCAAAAAGCGGAATTGATGTGTTTGCCTTCTCTTACTGATCAAAAACTAAATTCATCCTGATCTCAACGTTCACTCAACGTACAATAGTGGAGAATTTGAAACTGTTAGAAGTTAGAAATTTCAAGAAGCCCTTCCTCGCTCTCTGTTCAAGAGTTTAGACTCATACATAAATCTGCCGTAGCTGGTAGTGCATTTGTATTGGGAACAAATGAAAGAGAACTCGAGAAGGCAAGAAGAGCTCATCGCATTATCTGTGGTCCAGGATGCAGTTGTCTTTCATTTGTTATCTTAGTATCAGAAGAGTCCGCTGTACCGATATTCAATGAGATATGCAATAGTGATGATTTTTACCTTATTATGAAGTTCTTGATCGCTAAACAATTTCTCCGCTTCTCTCGTTTCGAGGTTATCCTTTCCCGTTCTCTGTTACGTCATTGGACTTTTATTCGTTGTGTCACATTCCTTTTAAAATCAGAAAATTCCAAGGCACTTTTCAAATGCATTTCTTGATATTATTTTTTCTCATGTGTTTTATGGCTTGCATACTGTGATGTCTAATAAAACATGGTTTTGAAATCCATTGGATGATAAGTCCCTGTTTTAAAATAAATTAGATAATTACGACTGTGTCGCGATACGTATGTCTCCTGCACATCTATTTTTGACTAAAAGTTTTGCGGTTTTGTCAGTGATTGTTATATGTTTTCTTTCTAAAATAATAATTGTAAAATTAAAGGAGGCATAATTTTGATTTATGTTGTACATGCATACATACAAGCATAATGATTCGAGGTCTATGATTCTCAGGAGATAAATGTGGATCCGGTAAGTGTGACATATTGTTTCTTTTTAATTTTGCGAATGCCAAGTCATACACATACAGGTGCACTATTACAGCAAATAATTCGAGAAAACAAGATTATGCGATTATTTGAAGCAATCAGGAATGTAGGCTCTGAAAGTGAACATAATACATAACATTCATGTTTGCTCCAATATCAACCGCTTTATTGTAATTCTAAATACGTGATTCTTCCCACAGAAAATAATTACAGCCAGGTGTCAATGAAATTTCTTTAATTCAACACAGCATCATTTTTGACGAAATCCATGTCATTCAAGCAATAGCTATGAGCATAGAAATTAACAATACCATAGAAAGTGTACTATTATCTACTTCTATGGCTATGAGTGAGCAGCCTTGATCACATAACTTCTGTTTTTTTTATTGTCACGTCTCAGAGAATAAGATGTGCTAGCATACTTTTGACTGATACATTGAAGTTATTAAATACATGCAGCAATTTTTCAATTTTGATCGATTTACTCAAATGAATGAAGCAATCAACTTCTAAGACAAGTTGTTGGAAAATTTGTAAAATAGTAGGAAAATGAGCAATATAATTATTGAGACTTCTAATTCCGTTAATTAGCAGTTGTGTTTGATTTAGTAATGTCTTGATCAATGATTTAGCTCATGACATTAGCATATTCTTGCCTTAACATGCTATGTAGGAGAAGAAATATGCATCGGCTGTGAAGACTGATTATTTAATTTATTATGAGACTTGTCGATTGAAATGTTTTCATTTGGAACTCGAATCTCCGTCAAAAAGCTTAGTTTTTGATTTTTGATGATGATAATTTTCTTTAAAGGAACAGTAGCAGATTTGTAGGTATAAGTCAGACGGCTAGTTATGAGTGCACATCTGTATGTGTATTTTTCTCAACAACTTGGTTTCGGTTACCTTGTTTGAAAAAGTTTTTCTTTGTTTTGAAGATATGCGTTCATTGATTGATATTTGTCTAATGTACATCATCACATTTCCAGATTTGCAGAATTTTTTTAATGGCACTGAAAATATAAATGCGAATAAACAGCGCATGTATGTCCTCAAACCTTCCGCACTACTATAGAACTGGTTGGTAATAAATTCCGTCATGATTTCTACATCAGTGTATGCTTGTTAGTACTGATGACGTAGGGGCTTTACGGCTGAATGTATAGCCTGTAGAAGTTTTTTGTTACAGTCAAACGGTCTGTAAAGGCTTTTCGTTACAGTCAAGCGAATGTTTGGATAGCATTTAAAAGTACATACATGGATGGAGTGTAATGTCACGAGTGGCAATTCCTGTTTTTTTTGACGAGTGCATGCATCAGACGACAAGAGTGGTTCTTCAGCTTTTTCTCAATATTCTTAAAGGTCATGTTGACGCTTTTCTGCGAGTAAGTATACTTGCATAATCATAATAGGTCATCTTTTACCATTAATCCATGTGAAAATGTGTATTATGTCTTCAAACTGACCCATGTTCGAAGTTGTTCAGATATTCAATGGAATGATTAAACGGGATTACTCTTATTAGTCTTGCAATTCTATCCTGTGTGAATTCTATCCATGTTGAACAGTAAGTATTTGACGGACAATCGCATTATTCTGATTATACTTGTTATGTTATAATTCTACTCTGACGGAGAAATGTTTCCCGTGCTATTCAGTATTCATGTACTAATCCTATATTTTCGACTTTTTCTGATAATGTTTTATTTTGAGTTGTTCTATAAGTTGATAATCATCTCAATAGAACATTAAAGATAATCCCTTAATGTTCTTCAGGGAAGCGATGACCGCACGGCCCTTGTTCCTACAAAAGACGGAGATATAGAATTGGGACCTCCCATAAACAAACTACCTCCTGAATGGTAAGGTTTGGTGCACACTGCTTGAATTGTATCAAAATGATATCGCTTACCATTTATTTCTCCTTTTCAGGGTCAATGGTGTTGAAGACGTAAGTAGCAAAAAATTTATAACTGGATCACATCGACGGGGTTGGGGAAACTTTTTTCGGACCACATCACGTATCCAAATAGATTTGCAGGCATAAATTTTCGTAATACGATAGATATCAGAATCGAAGCGATAAGTTCATGATTTTGTCAAAATGTGACAAATAAACGAAGACGTAGAAAAAGCATAATTTCTCCGTAACCGAAAGTGTAAAACCCTTATCCGAGACATGCACTCTGACGTGTAGACGTACGCATTGTCCCACAGGTTGTGCATCCGCGTTTGGGCTTTCACATGACACCATTTCAAAACATCCATTCACATTATATCGAAAAGTTTTGTTTCTAAACAATCTCGCGTTTCCATTGTTTAACGATAAGCACTTACTTGATGCATCCTTGCATGTAATTAACACGCCATAAATTCTTTAAAAATATAAAGCAAAAGGTCTGATCCTTCTAGATTGCTTAGATTCAGTAGTGTTTCAACAACAATTCATATTTTTATGTCCGGAGATTGATTGCAATTTTTACTGTAATTAATCAATCGGGGATAATTTGCAATGTTTATTTAGACAGTCAAGCTCATTAAGATCAATGTGTTTATTGTAATCTGCTCTCATCGTGAAGCCGGTGATGGTATTGTTAATGCCACAAGGTCTTAAAACAGGGTGGTCGTTAACGCAGAGTATTCGGTGAATGCCCCTCTAATCTTTCTTTAAAATGTCGTAGTAGACATCGTTCTGCTCTAAGCACTTGTAGCTATTTCATGAAACAGTGGACGTTTGTATTTTCCCGATCGTTTCCTAGTGAGCAATTTACCCGAATTTAGTGAGCTAAGGCTAAAGGTGAAATTTTCTGGTGGTGATTTTCTTTCATTCAAAGTCTAGCTATAACCTCCAATAGAAACCGCACCACATACCCCTGCTTAAAACTAGCCTTTTCTGCGAAGACAAACAAGTTTGCATTCCATTTCTAGCTTCAAATCGAGTCTAATGCAAGCCAAAGATAACATTTGTTCAGTTGTTGAAAGCGAGATATTATTCATTACGCTACTGTATCAAATACGTTGACTGGAGAACCTGTTTATAGAACCATTTATTGATTGTCAAGCATCTAATCTATTGTCAAGGATATTTATGATTATATCAATCATACTCCTGGATGTCCTTGTTATTGTCGACACTGATATCACAAGAGATGGATCGTTGATGCACTGTAGGGGCATTTTGTTATGAGGCTTGAGATGTTTTAGTTGCCGCATTTTTGAGATAGGAAGCGCGTTTCTCATTGTGCTTTTGCAGCTAAAATTTACACGTTTTTCATTCATGGGCAGCTGTTGTTATTTGTTTCTTATTTCGTGTAGATATATGAGCACTGTTGACAACCCTAGTAAATGTTTGTTATTTTCAACAGAATTTACGTCATCTGTGAATTAAAAGTAAACAAATCTCTCTCTCTCTCTCTCTCTCGCCCTGTGGATCTTATTCTGAATATTGTAAGTTAAAAAGTTTATAGGCATACTGCTCTTTCATTAGGTATACATGCGTTGTTTATATGCAAATGCTGATCTTGTTCTTATGTTATGAATGTTGATTTGTGTATCTTATTCAAGGACAGGTATTAAAATAACTGTACTTTGAAAATTCCTAATTCATATCTTTTTGCAGTTTAATTAGTACAACTTTCACTTGAACTTTTCAAGCATTGTTTTCATTTCTGTAGTTTGTAATTGTGCACTTATGGAGGGTGAGGGTCTTGATCTGAAATTGGCTCGAGCATATGCGCACATCTACGTACAAATGCTCATGAGTGTGATCATATTGTAATTTATTCAATTGTACACTGTCCATGTGTATAAAGAAATGAGAAATGTCGACGAAATGTAAACATTTCATTTTTCTAACTACTCTATCTCGGAATTGTGACGTCCTAATGAGTAGGCAATAGTTGGGCCATGAAGCGACTTACACAATGCATATGTTTCAATATATACAATGGATTTGATGAATGTTTAGTGGAACAATGCTATTATAGTCAGTAAATCTTTTGTTCTGCTCAATCAATCTGTCAGACTGATTTTCTCAATTCAATGATACTAACAATAATGTAAGTATGTGAATGTAAAACGTATGTAATAATGACATATTGAGACAGTATTTTGCATTCAGATAGCTAAGATGGATTTGAAATTTACTCATTTATGTGAGAAAAACTTAATTATTAAATTATCTTAACGTAGTTTTGAATATTCATTTCCTGAAATTGAACGTTTGACAACATCGATTATATCGCTAAGTTTACCGACGAAAATTTGATGTTTTCATAAACTTACTAAAACTTCGTGCTAAAATTATCAAAAACATGATTTTTCAATCTTAGCCACTGTCTAAACTGTATTATGAGCAAGTCCGTGTTTTATGAGGGATTGGAAATGGATTAGGAAAAGAGCTTTCAATTTTTTCTGAATGGATTGTCAATCCATGTTTCTTCAGCTCGATTTTCTAGTTATATCACCTCTCGCCGCTCAAGAATAAAGAATCTGCTTTCAGTGGCAACGCCTGCTTCAGGAAAACACACGTGTATGTCAGGTTCCTATTGCAGATTCTCATTGGATGTTGGAAAACACGTCAGCAGGTGTTAGTGTCACGAATTGAGAAAGTGTTGGACCAGAATCTGCACTATATTGCACCCACGACCTTAGAGTAGCAGTAATAGGCAATGATCACAACACACAATCTTAGGTCTAAGTTTCATCTCACTAAGTCTCGAACATCAAGTAGAAGAGGTTTTGCTCATTTTCTGAGATATTCAATGGGTTTTGAAGACATCATTTCCTTGGATCGAAATGAGATTGCTTTTTGGTTATTGCTTATGAAGCATTGTCTAGCTACGTCTGTCAACCTTCTTTAGATTTAACTACCAAATGCTTAAGAACTGGAAGGCATTCCACAGCGGCTAAAAAACTACAATCTCAGCGAAGTTTTCAATGCATTTGATACTCGTATGATTTAATGATCAATTCGAGTGAAGTTTGAAAGTCTCATTCGCAATATCTTGCTGAGTAGTTGCAATCCAAATCAGACAGATAATTGTTTGAATCATGAATTGATAGTTTATTCAATTCATTTTCGATAAAATGAAATTGTAGATCCTCACCTACAGTGCTGAATAAAATCAAAATGAAAATTTACTTTTATTGGTCTGCTTCTACAAATGCACACTGTTGGTGCAATAGAATTGCAGCTGTATGAATATTCGGTGCAATCTGATGATGGTTACACTATCCGGCTATATTGGCTCAGAAAATAGGGTGGTCACCGAGTTACAATCGAATGCTGAGTCGGTCTTCTTGAGCGGCGAACTAATACTGAGACAGAGCCAACATTCTCAGACTCTTCATGTTGTGAAATCGAAGGTGTTGGATAAGATTGCAATTTAAAGTTTGTGAATGAATCTAGAAAATGTGTGTAACAACTTTGTTAAGACGTTAATTATCTTCATCGGCAGTCATTCCCGGTGTTACTATTTATAGTCCGTGACTTTTCTATCACATGTTGAAATATTGAAACGCAAAGTTCCAATTTATCTGTGACGATGGAATTTTAGTAAGTTCTCAGCAGCGCTTTTCAGCTGGTATTGACTATGGAAGCTAGAAAATGTTTTGTACAACCGTTCAATGACTTCATTACACAAACATTTTCGTCAGATTTAGTCAGTTTAATTTTCTGTTGTCTCCATTTTTTCTACAGAAAGTTGGATTGACTATTTGTGAATCATTTACTACTTCATTCTGGATGGAATATATAATAAAACTGCGAATTTCCTTCCATGTTTCATGTACATTTTTTATATTCATAGATGATATAAAATTCTTGACTATGTTTCAAGTTTTGTTTCACAAAATTAAAACTGCGCTCCCTTTCTTTTTAAGCCGAAGTTATTATATATGATTTTAAATAAAAAATCGGGTGAGACGACCGGTTTCGGTTTGCAGATGCCTTTCTCAAGACAAGACAAAACAAATTTTGCAATGCAATGGATACATTTAAAACATTTAAAATGACGATACATCAATCACATCAATCAGTTTTTTTTTTTTTTAATTTGCGTATAATTCAATCAAATCTAACCGACGCAACCGAGTTTTTTTTTTTATTTTTATTATGATTTATGATTGAAAAAATGAAGGATCTATGGAGAGGAAGAAGTGTTGGGTGTGAGTGTACGAACCGATATCTGCCGATATAGCACATTACTTTATACTATATGTACTACAATGCTACGACAATGTTCTTGAAAAATTAAAAAAAAGGAACGGTTCGAATCACCTATGTAAGAAACACCAAAGAAACACGGGTGAATTTATATAACATACATTTACCGTCAAAGCATGATGATTATTATAAAAAGATTCGCAGATTTTTAACAACAATTAGAAGAAGATTTTAGAGAATTGAACTTACTAGTGTTCGATTTGTTTTCAGGGCAGGTTTTTGAACTATTCTTGTCACACTTTTTTTTTTCATTATTTAGTTTATTATTTCTGGTGTTCATCTATAAATTTAAATTGTTGGATAGTATTGTTTATATTTTTTATTTGCTATGTGGCTATGTTTTTTAGGGTAATTTTTCCTTTTATATTTCCAATGATATTTATTTTTTCTTAGTTTTTCTTAAAGTCGTTTACATTAATTCCAATAGATTCGCTATTATACACCGTACACTATGTTATTGTTTTTTATTTTTTATTTAATTTTGGAAATTGGAACATTGCTCATGAACATTTTATTTTTTATATCGATAGATATCCATCTTGTATTTAGTAGAAGTTTATTCCTAATATTACTTTCATGATTTGATTAATATTAACAATTTCTGTGCTTCTTCTGTTTCTTTTATGGTTGGTATTTAGAATTAATTTATTCTAATATTTCCTTGAAAATCAAAATTAAAAATATGCACCGGGAAAGACGGATTTCTTCAATATATCTACCATTGATTTTGTCATCAATATATCTACGGTATAATTTGGGTATATATGTCTTTTTTATATTTTTTTAAAAATTTTTCTAATGGTTTCCCAAGTAAAAAATAATCAGAAACTTTGCAAGGAAGATATACTTTTTGTTTAAATTTTCAATTTTAATTTTACAATAATAAATTCAATCTCGTATTTATGCAAGCTACCAACTTTTGGAATTCTACAATATTGTTGTCTTGGTTTTCTCGTCAATTAAAATGCCAGTTTTCTTCTGCGAATTAGAAACTATATTATTTCTTTTTTTTCTATAATGAAAGATACAAGTTTTTATTTGTTAATTTTTCTGAGATTTCTATTATTTTATGTGTAGTAATTTTGTATTAAATAAATTTTTTTACATCAAGCGCTTTGTGTTAGGTAAATGTGTCCTTGTAAAAACTTTACTAACTTATTAAGTCTTTCACACGCGGTATCGGTCTTAAATGGTACGGTATCTAACTTGATCCTTTAAGTCCTAAATCGATCTGGAACTTCGCCGTCCTTTCAGTTCCTTCCTTTCTTCCTATATGGAACTCGATCTTTATTTTTCAGTTGGATAAAATTTTTTCCCTACTATCTATATCTTTTTTATTTACATTTTTGCCTAAGTTTAATTATTAATTTTTATTTTCTATGCCGTTGCTACGAGAAATTTTATTTTTTTCTATATCTTTATATCATCACTTTAGTATATCTCTTATGCGATTACATATGGACTGCTCGTCGGATAACCAGAGGCGATTAGTTTTTTCAGAAGGTTGAACTACAAGAGCCTTCTCCTCAAAACTTTTTTTTTTTTTCCTAATCATTTTTTTTATTTAATTTACTTATTATACATTTTCCTTTTATTTCATTTCTGTATGATTATTTTCATGGCTTCTGTCTCAAACATTTTTATTTCAGTTTATGCTTTTTTCATCTATTTTAGGTCTTCTCATTTTTATTTTATTTGCATAAACGGTATACCTTTCATTTAAGAATTTATAAATCAATAAATTTTTTGTTTGGCTTAAAAATGAAGGGAAGACCTTTTTTAATTGCTCAATTTTAAACTAATTAGAAGTTCCTCCCGGTGCACCATCCAATTTTTTCTTGACTATGTGCTTCTCTTTGATTTCAGATTCAATATGACTTCACGAAAATTAGTCAAAAAGGTAAATGAGACAAAGCCAATCATTTGATCTCTTCAAATCTCTGTGAAGATGGATTTATATATTTTATATAATATTATATAATATATATTATATATTTTACTCTGATAATATTTTATATTTTTTATCATTTTATCGTCAAACATGATGGACCTTATTTGTTTGTTCATTGAGTACATTCGAGTTGTTAATGATGCATTTCGGATTGACAATCACAACTTAAATATTCAAAACAATGTCCTCATTATAACCTTCATTGGCTCATGCAAAGGCATTAAAAAGTCCGATTAATCAAAACGCAAATCAAAAGATACTTGATAGCTATAAATGGCTTTTAATCAACTTATTACTTGTTTCTTCTGTCTGATAATGAAACTATATTTTGGTTCAGCCATGCATGATGGCACAAAATGACAGACTTTCAATTTCCGACAAATCTTAACCAGATGCAATTTCTTTAAATGTACATTTTTTGTTTCTCTCTCAAAATCAATCACTGGCACAGTGATTTCAGCATTATAATTGGTAATTGATCAGATTAATTTGCAAACATCACAAATTCTTCGTGATTTTTTCGAGAGTTAACGTGCGTGTACATCGACAAATTTTACTTCACGTCTTGTACACCGTAACTTTCTACGTGATGTATGCATATCGTAAGCTGCGTAGCTACTTGGTCAATATGAATGAATGATGGTAATGGCATTATTTATTCAAGATAAAATTCTTTCTAAAATTAGGTCCATCATGTATAAAATGTAAGGACGTTATAAAGTAAAGTATTTTGCCAGACTGTTGTGGACCTTACAATAAAATCCACAAGTTTCCGCAATGAAAAACTTAAACCCTTAAATCAACGGGTTATATGAATATAGTTTACAAAAAATCGGTAAGACTGCCGGCATAGTCAGAAAATTGCTACCTGTTCCATTCTTCTGGCATCCCCTTTCTCCATTCTTCCTATTGACGGTACAAGCACTGGGCCATAGAGTAAGTATATTAGGTAGAATGGTAAGTCCGCATTTATTTAATCCCCAATGTGTATACACTTTCGATTTTATTAAATGAACTCGAGGAGGATGCAGTTGGATATTGTTGTCAAATGTGAGATATGCACATTTATGCAGTTTTGAAGAAATTACCACGGAATTGAGTGATCATGATAGTAATGCAGAAGGAATTATGGTATTTTACAGATTCTCAGTGGCATGACAGCCCTTAGAGATTTAATGTTTGTTAAATTAGCCATTCGATGGGTTCCTATTACTGTCATGCTCAGCCTCAAGTGTTTTTTCTTTAGCGTGATCATATCACAGGCAACCTACCACTGGCAGAGCAAAATCACATAATCAAAGACAATGATTTCAATTAACTCTAAAATATGTAAATGGGTCCACATCGCTATTCAGATTCAAGAAATGAAAACATAAATTTAGTGAATCATAAAATCAGGCCGATGAAAATTGAATCCAAAACTTGAAGTTTCAGCCAAGAAAGCACGAATAAGATTGCGACCTTTTCATGAAAACTTCCATTATAACACAATTCATGAAATTCCTTTGATAGTCAGCTTAATTTCCGCCTAGTTAGGATGCCTATTAGCAAATATTCATTCCTGTTGATATCCAACTTGTTTCATACTACTTATAAAGTGGACATCTTGTCGGTAGTATATAAATTTGCAAAATTTTGACTTTTTTAAAAACTGTTCAAATAATTTTTTGGACCACGGGAACGTAATCTCCGCAAAAACTGAATCTTTTGATGCAGAAATTTTCACTGTATACAGATACTTTTTTGAGTCGACACTCTACCTATACATGCCTACTCTATGCACTGTGCTTTGTTGAAAATTAGAATTTAACACTCTAATGTTGATTGAACTAACATTGCTGTTGTTTTCATAATTGCGGAGGTCAGTTTTTCAATGGGAATTGTTTTTCAGTGAAGGAAGTGATCGCCCTACACGATAAGCATCTGAACCGTCCAACTTTCAATGAATGCGCCGACGAGCAATCGGCCATCGAAAAGGAGACGCGGGAGGTGACAGCATTGTTCGCTCATTGCCATCGACAGTTACAAACTTTCTCTGCTCGAGCGCGTCGCGGGACACCTCATGAAGTGAAGTTAGCAGAAAATATTCGAAGTAGTTTGGCAAGAAATCTCCAAGAAATGTCTACAACCTTCAGGAAGGCACAGGCCGATTACTTAAAAAGTCAGTCACATGCTTAAGTAATGTTGATCATAATCACATCACCAAACACTCATTTCAGAATTGAAAAACCGAGAAGAGCGCTCAAGGGGATATTTTGAATTTGACGTTCCACAAGTCAGTGACAACGATGACGATGACGGTTTGGCTGCGTACTACGACCGAGTGAGTTTCAGGAGGTATTCTCAAAGTTCATTACTGACCAGCGTGCGAGTATGTTGTACACGATCAATAACGCGCATATATTTTGAGGAAACAGCAGTAGTATGAACTTGAAGTAGAGATGTACGATAGAACAGGTAACAAGAGACAATGTGAAACCATAGAGGCCGGATTTTTAGATATCTTTGTTATCTAGAGCGGACATAAAACTCCAACATGCATTCATGACGGAGACAATATTAATTCAAAGCAGAGCCATTTGTGAATGTGTTATACTGCCTGACATAAAAAATGCTCCACTCAAATATATGAACTTTATTCCACTCACACTCATGAATTATAAGATAGCATTTTATATAAAACATTATATTTGAATAAATGGGAGACATTAGTACCGAGTATGTCCTCCCCGCACTGAAATGCAGCTTTGAAGTCTCATCGGCATCGAGTCGCAAAGATGATCAAGCCGTTCCTGATCCAGCAATGACCATTGATCGATGAGTCTCTCTGAAAGAGCTGTCAGTGTTGATGGCGGATGATCATATGCATCTCTCACTTTCCGACCAAGTTCATCCCAAGCATGTTCGATCGGAGACAGGTCGGAGGACCGTGAAGGCCAGTGGAGGATGCGAATTCCAGATCTCACTATCGCTGTTGTTACACAATGAGCTCTGTGTGGTCGAGCGTTGTCATCCTGGAATACGAGGTTGAGTTCATTTACCGTTGGGATGACGATTGGAGATATGATATTCGATAAATATCACTCTCCGTTCAAGTTCCCATTCACAATGACTGTGATAGTTCGACCTCCGTACCAGATACCGGCCCAGATCATCACGCTACCACCACCATAGCGGTCATGCTCAGATATGCAGCAGGGTGAATACCTCTCGCCAACCATTCGATGCACTCTAATGCGACCATCGTGAAAATCCAAAGTGAAACGGGATTCATCCGTCCACATTACTTGACGCCATTCCTCTGTGCTCCACGACAGATGCTGCTCAGACCATTCCACACGCTTTCGCTTGTGTTCGAGACCTGCGGAGAAAAAAGTTGGCAGTGAAACAATGTCATTGTGTGAAATTCTCGCATTACGTACTTAGAGGAGTTCTTACAGCAGGTCGGTATGACCTCAGGCCCGCTTCTGCTAGACGGCGATATGCTGTTCGTATACTGCATGCAATTCCTGCTGCAGCTTTCCAGCTGATGGCCAGTCGAGGAACACTCTTAAAGCGATTGCGCTTTGCTGAGATAACCAACTTCCTATCGGTAGCATTGTTTGTCAATCTCGGTCTCCCTGATCCTTTCCTTCTTTTAACATTTCCATCATTGCTCCATCGACTCCACCACCTGCTCACAGTGGAGTGTGACACACCCAACTTCTGTCCAACAAACCTACAACTCTTTCCACATCGTAGCATTCCAACAGCCATTCCTTTTACAAACTCTGATTGCGACATTTTTGCTTCAAAATTTAGTCAGAAAGAATTGCTTGATAGTGATAAAAGGTCAAATTTGAAATGCATCAACTATGCCAAAGATATCGACAATGGACAGCTGCTTTATATTAGCATGACAAATTTGATGCATAGACATCCTGGTCAGTGCAGTATGAAATAAAAGTCGTCCACTTCCATTGAGATTTTCTATATCAAGTGGATCGTTTTTAATGTCATAGAGTATATTTAGTGTTGTATAGTTTGCAAATTTGCCTGTATGGACTCATCAGAAGGAAGGCTTTCAATATTTAATACATGATTTCATTGGACTAACGCAGCAACACTATGAAATAACATCTCTGATTGACATTATATGAACTTATTAATGAATTGTGACTGAAATGATATCCTACAGTTGTGGACGATTAGTCATGAAAAGTCTAACGAACAGAACAGAAAATTCTTGATAAACTGACTAGCAACTGGCTTTCAATAACATGAGCCTTAGCGTCTTTCATGAACCTGAAAGATAATTTACTCATAACGATTATCAATTTATGAAAAACAATGAAATGGCCGACCATTAAAGATGAAATCACGAAATCGCCTGTAGAATCGTTCAGAGGCATGCTGGAACATCACTCTGCTCAGATTCGTTTACAAAGGATTATGAAGATCAATCATGTAAAAAACTAGAATCAGAAGTCTGTGGTCACAAGATCAATTTTTATAATTTTCTTTCATGTCGTCTACCGTCTTTGTTAGAGATCCAATTTCATTCACATTCAAACAGTCGACATATCTCACTTGGATCTTATTCTGCGTGAAAAATGCAGGTGATACGGCATTTACATCAGAGGTTATCTAAAACAACGACAGTGAAGGCCTGAACTAGACCCGCTGTCCAAACTGGTGACATCCTAGTCATCTATTGTCCATTCTAGACAAGAAAGGACAATGTCATAGATATCTGATCTCTATGTGTGAGCCGAATGGTATGATCAATCCGATTTAAGCCTCAGGGGTAAACGGTCTGTATACATACCAATGATACTCGAAATACACGAATATTGCTTCACTGAGTAAAGAAATGAATTCATGGTGGTTGGTGAAAGTATGAAATATGCGCTTCACCCCTGTCTAATATCAGCTACACAATCTGGATCCAATCCGATCTGACCTCGTACATCTGTAGTTTCAGTTTATTAGATTTGAAAATGATAGACGAATAGTCAACTAGCTGGAAAAAGGTAGTAGCATACTCTATTGTAAGCATGATATTATTAACACTTCCCTGTGATTTCTAGTTTTCAAACTTCATGGGAATTCACATGGAAATGCATTGTAAGCATGGAAGAATAGATCTTCCAGAATAGATAATAAATTCTTTGATTCGGATAGCAAGGGGCGCAAATTGTCCCTGTCTGTGCCTTCACAGAACTTTGGAGAGGATGATGACGCTCAATTCGTGTCTGCGTTCGCCAATGACGGAAGGCTGAATGTCGAACTGTTCGGAGATTCCGATGAAGGTTCCATAATTTGATGTGTGATTCAGTCAGTGAGTGATATTCAATGACTTTACTATTTCAAGTCATTGGGGATGTCATGTTTATGTCGGCAATTTCATCAACCAATGTCTATTTTCTACACCGTCCAGTCATCCGAGGAGATTGTTCATGCGGAAAAACTAACCATAGGACACGACGTTAATAACGTTGAAATATGAACTAGACTACTTATAAAGAAAGGAATATGAGTAGGAGCACAAAAGTATGTTAGCAGCCATAAATTTGAAACATGCAAGTGATTGACAGGTTTTAATTAACGCAACAGAGTCTTGCGTTGGCGAGAGCTTCCTTGTGAGTAAATGTTCTCAATAGTGATCTCAGTTCCTTGAGCAAGGCGATCAAACGTCATATGAGAAATCAATATTGATTTACAGTGTCATTTGACGTTGGAAATATTTGGAAAACAGGGTTGAGTTGACGAACAATCAGCTAAGGATTGCATGGTGTTGAGATAGAAAGGCTGTCACATTGGACTTAAAGTGATTCATAATTCACATACAGTATCATCAATATCTAATGAGAATGACAACTATTAAGTCAATAGAAGACACCAACATCTTTGATTTCCCGACTACAATAGCCTGAACAGAATGCCTCTGGTCTGAGAGCACGCTACAACGCTAGTTATTTATTCCACAATTGTACCACTAATATGTATTTTCAAAAATATAATTCCAAAAAATATCCATTCTTCTGTGCACATGTGTCTGTGTTGGTCATGCGCGCAGTGATATTATCCGTCGTATGTGTGACTTGTTTTCACTAAATTATGTGCAGTGATAAAGAAAATGAAATGGTCTCTCCAATGTGATGTGGATACATTTATAATTAAATTTGCAATCGTTGGTGTTACAAAGTAATCGATGAGAAGTTTACTCTTCCCAACACCTTCGTCAAGTCATTTGCATGGGATGGAGACAATTATCTTCACGACAAACATGATATGGAAGCCCACTTTTTCCAGACATCGACGGTTTTCGATCACCTCAGCTTAAAATCATTGACTTGTGGATGATCATTTTTAGAAGTCGTCAGGTGACATCGAATAAAGTTGGATGCTATTTCACATGCTATTTCAAGAATGACTGTTCGTCCAGTGCTGTGAAGAATGCTGCTCTTGCTCTATGACCTCAATATTTGATATTTTGATCTGATTTGTTCGTTTATTAGAAGTTTTGTTTTACTTGAAGGGTTTCAATCAACAGCAGCAACAAATTGTTCAGGAAAATTCAGCCTTCGTAGAGCAGCGAGAAAAGGAAATCAATCAGATAGTGCGCTCTATACATGAACTGAATGAGATATTCAGGGATGTTGCACAATTGGTTTTCGATCAGGTAAGCAATAATTGAATACCGAACTCCTCAGAACGTAATATTTCCATCAATTTTACAGGGTGTGTTGGTGGATCGAATAGACTATCACGTTCAACAGTCACAAGTAAAAGTGGAGGAAGGATTGAAACAGTTACAAAAGGCTGAGAAATATCAGAAAAAGAACAGAAAAATGATGATCATCGTTATCCTCGCAATTATCCTTGTTATTTTGACTGTTATATTGATTGCAACAAAATTTAAAAGCTGAGTATCCATATGAAGGGTTCAAATTAAGTATTTGTATTTATGTACCATACGTTTTGCCCCTGGTCATACATATCGCAAATAGCAGATGCCCATCTTGTTGAGTCTTACGTTCCAACTGTAAAGAAACTAGCATAATAAGCAGAGTAAGTCCATACTAGAACCATTTTCCCTTCCAAATCACCATGAAATGCGTTATCATGATGATTGCTGCTTGCTTCAGCTAAGTATACTCACAAAATAGGGCTCAGGGAAGGAATGAATGTCAAATCACTTGATGTATTTGATCAACACTGCATTATCCACGTGATTCTGTATTATTTGTGGTTATATCAACATTTCTCATCTCCGTTCTATTCTAGGTTAACTTTTCGTTACCGACAATATTAATATTCGACTAGAGATCCGGTCATTATATCAAATATATTTCTCACATTGAGGACCTAATAGTAGACATGGCAATTATATTACTAATAATAAAGAATTTTTGCTGACTCTCTCCGAAATTTTCGATTGACACTTCAAGACATTCAAGTCAAGGTTTATATGTGTCAATTTATAATGTCCCCAGAAAGTTGATAACTTTAAAGTAGCACTTTAATGATAATCTTAATGAAAGTCTTAAACAATGCAGTTTTCGATAGCCAGTGGATGGCATTTGTGATAAATGACCAAGATGGGTGTTTATATCTTGTTACAGCAGTATCAAATATGATTTGTACATGTCAGTTATCATAAGAATCTGTTTTTATCATTTCATATCATGCCAGTGGTTGTTGTTTTGTGCAATAATCATGCCACTTAGTGGGAAATTAGGAGGTTAAGAATATTTGACGTTCATTTTTCCATCATATCAACTACTGAAAACCTTTTCAATTTCTGACTTTTTTTCTACTGCATATCTGTTCAAACTTGCGAATATTTGTGATGAAAGTTGAATTGCAACGTGTATTTAATGATGAAGCATTTTAATGTCATTGAAAATCTTTTTATGGCAGTATATTCATGAGGATAAACTTTTTATATTGAATCTTGCGTCAATCAGTCTTTGTAAGCGCTCTATAAAGGAAAATCATGATTTCTCTAATACTAAAATTACGCATAGAAATTGTTCTAACCATGCGGCCAAATGATACTAGAAGACTTATTGACGAATTCTGTCAGATCTCTTAATCTCAGAACAGCTGTCTACTTTCTCGTGTATATTTTTGTCTTGTCTTTCTGAATATTTAGCTGCCTCATGGAGAATTGTCTTTCATCGCCATTCAAACTTCCTTCATTCCGCTATCACATCACCAATTGCAATCTCGAGTGTCCACCAAGCAGCCTGTCGGAGTCTCTATGACATAACATGATAATAAATACTTTTCGTTGACGAGTGCGCCTTGTTTTGCTTTTGCTATTTAACAGTGTTAGTGCTAGTAAGTGAAATGTATGGATGACGGCGGTTAAGTCATTCATAGCAGACTCGACTCCTTTCTACAATGTAGGCTAGACTTTAATTCGATTGTGCACGTGTAGTTGCGTAAGGTACATACGTCTAAACAGAATGACATCAATAGTCAGCATTTCGACAGTGGGCTATAATATTGACTAAATATTAAATAAATACTGACGTCAGTTCATATCTCTTTGGGGAGATGGCTGACAGGTAGACCATGTCAATATCGTCCTTGTGATTTTGCAGCTATAAGGCTTGAATGACTTTTAAAAATATGTAATTAAGTGATCTTTACTATAGTGCTTCAATATTAACTCGGCATTGTTTGAACGAATCCATGTAACTGCGATTTTCAGCATGAGTTCATCTCCCACTATTCAATTGATGCAATGATCTTGATGTCTAACCATGGACATGCATGCGCCAAGGCATGAATTGCCGCGCAAAATCCTTAAAAAAGATCTTTATTTTTCCCTAACTGAAAGAGATCAAGACAAGCAGATGCTTTTACTTGTCTTCAATAGTAGTACTCAATTCAACGGTGGCTTAATTAAGGCGTAGCCTAGGCGGTGTTCGTGCATACGTATCAAACGTAGAACATGATTAAGGTGCGGCGGCTATTTGGAGCAGATTTTGATGCGGCGTTTATTCGAAGAAATGCGGCATGATTCATACATCCTCGAAATGTCAGTTTGCCAGATAACTGGCAACAATTCGGCTACACCGCTCGATCAATCTCGCGCTCGTGGTGACCTGCAATCATTCAGCAGACAACAAAATTACATGTTTGTCTGATTAGATATTTACCATCTGTATCTCTGTACTGCACTTGACGTTGGTTCAGTAATTTGCAAGTTATCCGAAATTTGAATATAAAATTGAATCCAAAGTATCTGTTTCCCATAACCTAAGTCAGCTGACCCATGATACTTGAAGAAATAAATTGAAAACAATGCATGTGTAATTGATCAATTTTACTCAGTGAAAAATCTACAAAAGTTAAGAAATTGCTAATTTGATAAAATTCTATATAATCGTATTAACAAATACATTTAGTAAATGCATACAGTAGTACTACAGTAATTGTAGTCGTATTCAGATGTGTTAAGTATAGAAGTTTAGGCGAGAAAACTGTCCACACAAAAAGATGATGTCTCATTACAAAACATATAACAAAATAAAAGGCACTGGGAATACTGGCAACAATAATAATAGGTGTCAGGTTTAACAAATTGAATGCTCTCTTATCTCCCGTGTACCTTTCCAGATACCGCGACAGCCAAAATATTTGTCCACTGAATGTATTGAGTGTAAGCAGTAATCCAGTTATTACCGTTGAGAAATCAGATAGTCCAACCACACCAGCGGCAACATCGACTGTAGCTAGATTATTTGAATTGCCCTGAAATGAAAATATGACCAACTTGAATAATTCTTGTTTATTCATCATCTATGAATAATTATATCGAAATATATTCACAGGAGTATTCATTGGAATATGTTGGACTATTTACTTGGCGAACATTTTAGAAGTTTTAAATAATTATCAAATCTAATCTGCATCAGGTATTGCACAAACAATTCATTCTTGACAGGAGTGTCATCATCTACGCATTCTTGCACTGAAATAGATGTCCTCACTAAAACATTAAGTTCTTCCAGTAGCAGATGTGATAACTCCCGATGTTCACCTCTGCATTCGACTGTACTATCTCTTTCATATAATCAAGTGACAGTATTATATCAAGTACCTTCGTCAAGAAATATTGTCCTCTAAACTAATTCATGATAGGAATTACGATGGAATTATACACAAGAAATTCTATGTTAAGTAATAGTCATTCATTTGTCAAAACAGTTCAAAAATGACAGATGCTGTCACATTTAAGCTTCAGAAAAAATCAGATTTCCATTTTAACAGTATGCTAAATTGAAATAAAGGAAATGCAAGAGCTCTGCTGCAAATCCTAAATTGTTATTCTTGAATACTTATTGATGACTTAAAGGATTGCAGATAAACCAAATTTGCGGCTGCTCAGTCCGCGTCAGGGTGATCATGCCAAGATGAAAAGAAGTATTTTCTGTAGAAAACTTGCAATCTCGATAAGAAAACCTAATATGACCACTAGGCGATACTTATCTAAAATGCTACAAGAAAAAAAAGCTGATGATTCCTGATATTGGATGAAATGGGAGCTCTTCAGGTCTTTTCCCATTTTTCAGGTGAAGATGCAACTCAATAATTATTCTATTTAAGTTAGGCTTGCTTTTGGTATCTGGAAGCTTCTACATTCGCACGGCAACTGGCAATTGCCTTCTGACGACAAGGGCAGGAATGATATGGAGTCGGCTTCTGCTCTAATCACTGCAAGCCCGCATGGGTGGTTATTTGCACAAGTCATTTAAACGGATGTAATCACAGCGAATACCGTCATGCACATCGCAATAACTCGAATTGCATTTTATTACGTAATTCGATAGCCTAAAAATAAAAAATTTACTTAAAATTACCTAAAAATGCCATTTTACTTACCAATTGGAAGAATGTTGTCATTCCACATACGTAGTAAACTATATATTGGAATTCATGACGAACTACTTTCTTATTAAGAGTCTCCAAGCATTTCCATATCAATACTTCCTTCGCAACAATTAAGCTCAATACAATGACATTCTGTATGCGACACAATATCAACATATTCAATAGCAGAAAATATGACAATTTTCTGTATCTCTCTCTTCCTTCTCCAACGAAAGCAATGACGTTGAGCAAAAACGAAATTCTCGCAATGTAGAAAGGTCTGAAAAATAAAGTCCCGATGTAAGAGTTAGGATTAGGTAACTACATGTGCGATAACAATGAAGATCACTGCAATGCGATTCCTAAAAATGCACAAAATTCCTTTCATCGTCTCATTTTTGGCACTCCTCGAAAGCATAATCATCAAATGTGTTTCAGTCACTGATATGACAGATTCTAAACGAAACGACAGTAATGACACGCATTTCGTTTCAAATTACCGCACATACCGATGAGTCACACTTTTAACACGAAATCTAGTCTGATAATCAGGATTCGGTTTATAGTCGATGCATTCCAAAGACTGAATATTAAGACTTTAAACTTCTCTGTCCTGCGATCAGAAATCCATGGGGCTTTTATCAGCCGTATTCTGTCTGACTTGTATGATTTTTGACTATTTTGATAATGAGGTCTTGACATTTTTCCATTTTGTTTGGTAGACGGGAGTGAAAAGATATCTCTTCTATGTAAACTGCAGGGAGGAAATATCAACTTTTCAGTCCCACGGGATCAGAGAGTCAACTTTTCCTAAGCAAACTCCCATAAAAGACAGATAATAGAAGTCTATAAACAAGCTATAATTAGCCAGAGTCTACCAAGATATCAATGCAGTCCCTTGATTTGCTCACTCATAGATTTCACGGTATAACCATCAATATTGGTAAAATAACCATCTGAAGAGGGCGTTAGACGATAATCTGAAGGCACGTTAGTGACATCCTAGTTATCATAATTTAATAACTAGTTTACAATAATAGCACTTAAAATTATAATTAGTAATAATAAGTAATGGGCAATAGAATCTATAAATCACAAAATGAAAATCCACACCCTTTCGAGAGGAAATAAACGTTTTCTCTATCAGCTATCTGTCCATCCATCGCTGCACTCGGGCTGTACAACATAGCTGCGGGAGGAAAAGTTGATATTTCTTCTCTCAAGAAAATAGCAGACACTTCTTTATTATTGGACGTCATACGTCGGGCGGTTAAAAATTAGCATTAAAAAAATGCGGATTATGGTGCGGAGGAGAGCATGTCATGATCATGATGATGAGCACGAGATTATCAGTGAGGTTTATGATGATAAAGACTCGGAGTTTTGAGGTTGTAAAATAAATTGCTCAGGACTTTTCTTGCATTTTTTTAAACATGCATTTGTACTTTTTCTAGTTTTTTGTATTTCAGCCTTCTAATATATCCAAATTTTCTGAATTTGAATCGATTTTGTGTCAACATCTACATTTTTATTCTACACTAGTAAGGCCCCCGGACTTCGTCCAGGATTTATATGCATAAGTATGTTAAATTAAGACAGTGCACATTGTATGTATGCACATTGTTGCATACCAGCCAACTCATTCGCCTACACTGATTGGCTGTCTTACCATGTAGATCGCGTTCTCATTGGCTGTTGCTGAATCCGTCGTGAAACATTAGAATCAATGAGACGCATGTCTAGCGAGGCAATTTTTTAAAGCAAATGAGGAGTTCATTTGTAAATTTAATGTAGTTACTTGTGTAATTAATATTTTTTCGGTAAAAATTTACACAAAAGTCTACTTTTCTCTGTAATTAAGATACTTAGGGAAATGAGACCGGGCGGTTTTAACTACAAATTTTTTGTTATATTAAATGGTAGTATCATATTGGCGTAAAGTTTCATGGTTTAGGAGGAGTTTGTCGGCGTTTTGCATTTTATTATTCTACATGTATTAGAATTGTCAAATTTAAATGCATTTTGTTTTCGAGTTCCTACACACGGAGGGGAGGTTTCAGACATCAAAGTCAGGTTCGGCTTACGCACGGGGGCTTATTCACCGATATATACGGTAATTGTCTTCATATCATTAGGGAGCAAAGCATCAAACGTAATATGATATTGAACGAAACACTGCAAACATGAAATTTCTCCCTGATATTCTAGGAAATCCTAAGTGAGAAGATTTTTCATACATGGCGATAGGAATCTGCTTCATACAGCTGATAGGATTCTCTCTTGATATTCCACCACAATCGCATTGTCAAGTGATTTTCCTCTTGTTGTTTTTTTGTAATACATGCAATTTAAATCAATCATCGCTTGATCCTACGTGGTGGGTTTGACGGTTTGCGTGTATGGTTTTTCCCATCTTTCATACTGAGTCCGATCCATTGAGTACCGATCGTTCGAATATTTTCTCGGATGCTGTCAATTCCATCTTTTTTTGGACGTTCAGAAGGTCGATGACTTCCACTTTCATTTTCCATGCGCGTTTCAGATTCTGCTTTTGTCTTTCCTCGCCATCGTAACTGTCTTCTCCGTAAGATGTCACTGAGAGGCTCCAAGCACTTTTCCTCTGATCTCTTCAGTGGAAAAGCGGTTGCGAAAAGAGGTTCCACAAGCCATCCTTGAGTCGCTTCAGACACTCAGATGAAAGGATAACATTGCTTAAAGAATATAGTCCGGAAATCAGAGCAGGGTTCTGCATGGAACTCAACCAGGAGCCTAGATTGGACAAACAAATAAGTCCTACACGTATTATTTGCAAAATGAAATTTCGGCGCCTTTCTAAGATTGTGTGGCAGTAATAACATTTCGTCAAACTATTTTTATTAGCCATCGCTTTGTTCGAGCTGATTATGTTTTAAATGTCTGGACGATTGTGATGATAAGCTTTCACAAAATTTTAAGCGCCCTGATTTTTTTCAAAATTTACCATTTTACAAACTTTCAAAAACCACAAGAACCTTGTAAAAACATTTAGGAGCTGTTTAACTTACGACAGGACAACGATTAGACCATTGGTGCAACAGCGGTGCAGAGCTGCACTTGAAATCGCAAATATCCAAAGCACAGTTTTCATCGAGAGCTTCCATTGTTTCATGAAGATGATTGAGAGCAGCACAAATGACATTGCGATCAGAGAGGACAATACAAATCCATTTTCAGCACTGAAATGAAAGGGGCACTCGCATAAAATAATGTTCACATCACCCAGTGAAAAAATCCACACGTTTTATCTAATACCTAATTCACTAACTGAATGTTTCAAACAACATTATTTCGCTAGCCAAACTATCCGACCGTACCTCTGTTCAGTTTTTTGATATTTTATGTTATCGTCATTAGAAATTTTGTATTTCATCAGGAAATATTTATTGGTGTATCCCACCGTACATTTCCCATTTCTCACCGTTAAGTTAGTATGTTTTGATAATAATGTGTAGTAACTGTCATCCGCGAAAGTTCAGTAAACTTTATGAGCTTGTTTGGATGGCGTAGTCCTGGAACTTCCGCTTTGAGACATTTTTGCAAAACAAACCACAGCAAAAACGACTAGTAAACAGCTTCTACGGTAAGTACTCATGCAAAACAGGTGGATAGGTTGAATATGCAATGAGCCTGCAAGAAGACAGGGAAGACGTTCTTATCTCTTCTTGTATACGAGGTGTGGCTATAAAATAACGAGACTGCTTCCAGTATGACTTTATTTCAATACATATACAGGATTTATCCGGTTGCCCTCTCAAAATAGTCCCCATGGAAGTTCACACACGTGTTCATTCTCTTCTCCCATTTGTTGAAGCAGTCCCCGTGAAACTTCTCTCGTAACATCCTCAAACTTCGGGCGGCTCAAAACAGAATGGTCTCGACGTCGATTCGATCGTTTTTCGTTTCGAATGTGTTCCTTCAGCTTGAGGAAGAGCAAAAAATCACAGGGAGCGAGGTCAGGTGAGTAGGGTGGGTGCATTGCGACTTGTTTCTTGGCCAGGAACTGCTTGACGTGACGATAGCAATGCGCTGGCGCGCGTTGTCGTGGTGCAGCATCCAGCTCTTGGTCTTCCAGAGATCGTGTCTTGACGGCCTGACTCGCCTGACGAGGGACGTTGAAGGACTTCACCCTCCGGGTACGAATTCGTGATGAACCATGCCCCTGTTCGTCACCAGTGATGACAGAGCTCCAATTTTCCCTGACCGCCCAGCTGCTCCAGCACGTCTTGACACACGGTCATGCGCCGAAATCTTCCGCATCCCAGATCATCATCCACCAGGAAACAAACGCACCTCTCCTTGTCGAGTTTCAACTGATCAGCTATCATTCTGATGGTCAATCGGCGATCGCTTTGTATCAGTTCCTGACTTTTTTCAACGTTGTCCGAGTTCCTTGATCCACATCTTCACGACCACTGCTGAACCTCTTGTGCCATTCAAACACTCGAGTTCGTGACGGTGTTTGATCCCCGTAGGCAGCCTTCAACATTTCGAATAAAATCAGGTTAGGAATCGCTTTGATCTGGCTGTGACAAGGGTTTTGAACAATAATCACTGGCTGTGACAAAAAGATCAATTTAACATGCATCACTGGTCACACCTCGTAGACAATAAAAAAATCCATCTGAACCAGTCTAAGATTTCTGAGATTCGATGAATGACCAGCAAATTTCGATTTTTACTTAGAATATTCATGACAGGAAAAGACATAACATAGCAAACTAAATTGGTGCAAACCGTAACTGATAATATTTTGGTCTGCGTCAAAAACGTCATTGAAGAAACTAGATTAGATATTAGCAAGTTGAGGAAAATTTGAGTAAACCATACTTCAGAATTCAGATAGGAAGACATGGCGTATCGGGAAGACCAAACCTGAGAAATTGATGAAAAATTCTTGTGCTCCTACATGAAACTAACCTGCGTATATATCACTCATCGTGATTGAGGGCGCCTAAAGGCAGGTTGGAATTTAATTTTTCGAGATCTAATATCCAGAAGTGCATAGTTAACTCGCTCACTGCCAGCTTCGAATATACTCGTAGTTGGTAGTGCACCAGACTAAAATGGCTTTTAATGCTAAATTTCTTTGAATTTTTTGAAATGAATGATATGATGTACCGGGTATATGTTTAAATCCTGTGTTAAGCAAGTATAGCATAGACATTGACATGCAGGATATCATGCAAATTTCCGACTGAAGTACCTAACTCAAAAGAAGCACGTCAAATAGACTTCTTTGTAGTAGCTGTACATCGTTGACTTTGACTGATTGAAGCAACCATTTTCCGTGATGCGCTTGTAGCTGCAATCGTGTTGGTAATAGGATTCCACTACATTGCTCTTCAAGGGTCAATGTTTGGCACTGGATGTTTCTTACGCAAAAACTGACTCAACTCAAATAAGCAAAACTTATTAGCAGAAAATTGAAAGAATAAAAATGTCTATGGATATCACATATTCTATTAGCCTCATTTATTGCTGAATCACTAACCTTGTCAAGTTGTGACACAGTTACTACAGCGATGTCTGAAAACCCAGAGGTAAAACCTCAAGCAAGTCTTCATCCACAGTTTGAAAACATGAATTGTCCATGATTTTACTGGGTTCGGTCACTTCCTGAGCACCTTGCATTGTTTATTGTACATGCACATTGTGCTTTGTATCTTATTATGATATCACGTGTAATTCCTGATTATTACGCTCTTACAAAAATTGGAAACATTTCACGCATATGGAGAATCGTGACGCGACTTATTCTGTGTGCCTCCAGCTTTATTCAAAACTTACATTATTTTTACCTCAAGGTGTCAAATAGAGATATGAGCATGAAATAGAGCATCTTAAGCCGTAACTTGAAAGTGCTGATATCCTCAAGTTAATTTCCTAAAGCCTCTTGTCACTGAGTGATGGTGTTCGGTTTCAGAGCAATTAACATACTTAATCCCCTTGTCCAAGTTCAAACACATCTAAATAAGTCTCATTTTCTTACAAATTATGACATCTACTTGTCTTCTTCCTAGATAACATCATAGAAGCACATAATACAGCATTTTCCGGATAATTCGCCACCTGGTTAATTCGCCATTTCGCTTAATTCACCACATTTCCTATTCCCCGAACATATTTCATATGTTACACATTGTAAAACGTACGGATAATTCGTAACCTTTAATTCATAATTCGTCACTCTTTCCATCCCTAAATCGCATATCTTCATACTAATCGCTACGCTTAATTCGTCAAGAAACCTGAAAATCGCACACATTCTCATTTTAGCGCAAGTACAAACTTCTCTCATTAGCGTCAGTCTGTAAGTTTTGGTAGAAGAGACATACAGACAAATCCAACCTTTATCGCAAAACATTTGCTTGGAACACGTAAATATCAATTGTTGCTGCAATGTTTGTACTAGCATTGTGGTATAAAAACTTTAATTAATTGAAGCAATTTACTGATGCTTTCTGCAATAGAAACGCAAAATGGAATTTCAGATATTGCCTTTGATAATTTAATTCAATAATTCACGGCAGATTTTGTATGGAGCTAATGAAAATATAGACTGCAAGGATCGTGTCTGTCCGGACCCATCTTGATCATTTACCTAGTATTCATAGACAGTCATTTACCTGTCAATAGACATTACTGTCGTTTAACCGTCAATAGACTGGCTGTAGAAATAATTTGCTTTGATTAAAGGGAAATAATCAGTTGCGAATAGAATACATGATGCACAAATACACGAGTTTTGGAGATACTGATTGCGGAAATATATTTATAGTGTTAATTCGCCAACATGCTTAATTCGCCATTTTTTGAATGTCCCGAAGGGTGACGAATTATCCGGAAAACACTGTATATTGCCTAAAACAATATGTTGCTCCACTGCAATATCGGAAACATGCAATTTTGCTATTTGTAAGTTATTATATGGCATATTTATATCATGCTAGTTTTGCCATTTTTCCTTTAAATGCTACTTATTGACCTTAACGCAAATTCTAAGTCGTATCTAAGTTTTTGCATCCTCTCACAGTCCATAGAGGCAGTGCGATTGATGACTCTCTTGCACAAGATGTACTATTGTAGACTTCAGGCACCAAAGAACTATAAATGAGTCTAAATTATGCTTATTTATTGCTGGGAACTAATTAAGGCCTGATAATTCACGGTAGCAAAAAACGTATTGGCCTTTTAAAAATGCAGCTGCTCAATTGAAAGTAGAAATTTTCTCTCATTTCGAAAAAATACGACATGCGACAATTTTGCCTTGCTTTGACAATAAAACATTTAAGATCATTAGCATTAGTGCATCAACTTCATGCATTAATGGTCATGATCTTTGACCGTAGGATATTTCGCTATCAAATCCATTTAAAATGCTGAAAATGATAAAAGGCCTTGTAGCTATATTTTTGACATACTGCAAAACAACAGATTTTCGCGAATTCATGGTCATAGGCTGTGTCATTTGCGTGCAAAAAACGCTGACTAAGAATTCTCATACACAGTCTGTGAATTAGTTGGAGTGGCGACGGCCGAACTATGCACAAGTAGGAACTCAAAGAACTTTTCACTTTTCGAAGAATATTTTCACTTTATTTACACGTATATATCTATAGCCTACCTTATTTATTGATGTTCTTTTCAAACAGTATTTATTCAGTACTTGCATCTTTAAATGCAATTACAAACGCTAGAATATTACAGCCGACTAGGATGCTCATGTGAATAAAAATATTTCTAATCAAAAACAATATATGCAGTCAGGGATTACAATGTTCTGACTTCGCTCAAATTGACGTCATTTTACGGATTGTCCATGAAAACAATTTTTGTGAGACGCTCGCGCTCGCGAACATTTGTTGTTTTACAGCAGCTTCCTTTAAACAGGCCATTTAAAACCCTAATCTGGAGATCCTATGGGCTAACAAGGTTGACATTTTGTAGGGATGAATTGTCTGGAGGCAGATAAGCTGTGGATACATTCGTGTGCTTTAAGATACAACATTCACATTTACTGGTTCATTCATTGATACAAACTTTGCATATGGTTGCATCATTCCTAGGATGATATAGGATCATATAGGATTTGTAAATTTTTTTCCCTTCACATGTTACCATGATGTTTATATGTTAATGTTTATCCAATGTTTGTCCATGTTTTGGCAAAATAAACCACTTATGACTTATGACATTCAACAAGCTATGCTTCAATCAGATGAGGCAACGTCTGGATGAACTACCTATACAAGGTTGGTCCAATTTTTCAATTAAGGATGAATGAAATAATGGTTTAACGTTACTTCTCCCCGTTACTGGGGACTTGGGTGGTGCTGACATGATCAGACTATAATCTGGAGCGTTGTCATCTTTTAGTCCGAATGCCCTTCCTGACGACTTCCACTGACACTTTCGGGGCTCGACCTCTGGACCACATGATCGCTAGGCCAAGCCCTTAACCACTGTGCCACGGAGACCACTAGAGGGGATGAAATTCAAAATTAAACAATACTTCTTAACTTGTTGGGACAGTCATATTTGCATGCATCGAACAAGAAACAACACTCACTGAAGAAGCCAGTCTGATAAATCAGGTAAATGTGACCATTTATCGCCAGTCTGATTCATTGTTCGCAGAAATCGATCAATGACCAGTATCATAAGAGAAAGTGTGATTGATTGACGCTTCAAGATTGCCCAGACAGTCATCATGCATCCCAAAGTTGCCGATATGAAGTACCAAGTCTGGTGTTCCTCTTCCACGAAACTACTGGAACCCAAACTGAGTGAATAAATAAGAACGATGCCATAACTCAACCACTTTGAAAGATTCGATTGATATCCATATTGATATATCTGCAATTAACAACTAGATCGGATGAAATTGATCTATATATGAGACCCTGCATTTGACCATGAGTTCATCTGACTCACGATTGTCATGTAACCTCATCTAGAGACATTAGCGATTATGAAATCACGGGAAAATTTGCGAAATACATTATTCTGCGTAAAACGAGTATTGTGGAATTTCTCGGGTTTTGTCTCATATCATCTACTCTTCAGTATTTTTCTCAACATTAATCGGGGTTCCCACGGCTTTTCGAACAAAAAATTCAAGGGCAAAATCAATGATTTTCAAGGGTCACGTAAATTTTTCTTATAGTATGTAGGTATACTTATATACTTACAGCAGCCACTACCGCTGCGACAGAGGATGTGTCATGCTGGTTAGACGTCGTCACCACTTGACGGCAATAGGTAACATGCGGGACAATTATAGGTTAATAAAGCAAAATGTGTTATCGCGTCAGTTGCCAACTTAGAACAGAAAATTGTTACGGAATTATATAATAAACAGGGGGCACTCAAATCAGAAAACTGTTTTGACTTATGCAGGTGTTAGTACATGTGAAAGATTGTGTAAAAATATCTCAGTGGTTACAGCTTCTTAATAAACTCTAAAAAATTCTCATATCATAACAATACAGTTCAGGATTAACAATTTTCATGAGCAAAAAATTGATAAAAGAGCTCTGATTATATTCGCAACAACTTTGATGGATAACAAAATGTGACTCGTAGAATTAAGTGCGTGTGTTAGATGATATGTAGACCTTTTCAATATTTCAACATGTATAATATTTAAATTGATGACTTCATCAAAGTTCAAGAGTTTTCAAGGGTGATTTCAAACTTAAAGGTTTTTCAAGGCCTTGAATTTGTCTTTTCAAAATTCAAGGGTTTTCTAGGGTCTTTTAAGGGCCGCGGGAACCCTGATAATATTACATTATCTGATATTTTCCTGCAAAACTCGCTTGCTTTTGCAATTTATAATTCAAGCCATTATCGATGAGAATTCGACATTTGTCAACCGATGGATGCTTCATGTGATACGTTAAAGAACAAGGGAGGTCGCGATTAGAAAAATTGAAAGTCCGATTCAAAAACAAAGAAATTAAGTTCCGATTTTCGAATTTCCGATTCGAGTTGGGGATGTTCATTGATAATCTAGGATTTAGATATTATTTATAACCATCTGTCACTACTGATTCCAACTTCTGGGATACTCATATGATTTTCAACTTTTTTTGGTATAATTGTCTTAATCAAATATTTCAATGCGAAGGCATTTTCACATATGATCTTTACTCGATTTTCATGTCAATTCAAGTAGCGCTGTTATGCTAGATTCACTACGCCTACAAACATCAACTTCGGAGCATCTACATTAACCATGCAGATGTATTTTATTTATTTTATCCGGTAAATCGATGTCAACCTATTCTATACACTATAGAATAATAGTTTACGTGTGATGTATCGTTATTAAGCAGGGAAATGTTCAGTTATACTTTCGGCAGCCCTCGCACAGGCAACCGAGAAGAAAGTGTGACAGTTATGAAGAAAACTACGATATGTTGGAAAAATGTATGATGTCGAAATATGAGTCAAAACCTGAGGTTTACCAAATTTAAACGGTATCAAGTTTTTTAAACGACATGTTTCTTTGCGGTAAGACCACTTTGTCCAGGAAGAAAATTTTGGTCTTCGCAAAATGAAATTCCGTCGAGAGGTTTGACAAAATGAATAGTTAAACAGTTAATTGTGGATTATCCCGTTCAATGGCCAATTAAGTGACAAGATGTATTATGTTTTGCAGCCATCTGTAATATTACTCCTGATGATATTGACCGGTGGTCAATGAAATACGTATCGGAGCTGAATATTATTTACATAATTTGTTAAATTTTTTATATTTTCTATCGAAACAAACACTATTCCCATTTTTTATTTTTCTTTCTTTGTCTATGGCTAGTTTCTATGCAATTGCAAGTGGAAGTCTTGGGCATTGTCCATGAAGGATCCTTAAAATGTGGGGCATCAAAAAATATTTTTAGGACCACGTGGATTATGGACGATCCCTTCTGAACCACGAAGAAGCAACATTTCATGAAGCAATTCCTGAACAATGCATAATTAATCTATAAAGAAATTCAACGTGTTGAATATTTGCAACTGATTGAATGCTACGACTATCATTAACATGGCCGAGACAAAGAGAGCATAATCTATCACAACTCACCATCATTGGACAACCATATCCTAACAAATAACTGGCTTCGTTCACGTTTCAGTAGGCTGTATTATTTCACAGAATATATTCTTACATAAATTTTGAAGAAAAATTTATCGAAACTAATGATTGCAAGGCTGCAATTAACTTACATTTCTAAGAAAGTATGGAAAATTCAGAAAATCGCCTAAAAATGTAATAAAAGTATGACAATTTCCAAAAGAGTATGAAAGCATGACGACTGCGACCCTTGTTTCAGATACATGTATGTCAAATACTCACGATGGGATTAGAAAATTTATCAGAACTCATGCTCCTCTTGAGACTTTAGATAACTTTTTTCATGACAAAATAAAATATAATCATGTAACGTCATTGCGCTTGAAATGTAATAACGTTCCATGGTAAAGTATTAATGAGTGACGCGAGTGAAATTCTTTTTCAGAATTGTTCAATCATAAGTGGCAAGACCGACAGTAGCTTGGGACATGAGACTATACTATAATCGGCTCGATAGACAATCCTACAGATAAAAATCGAGCTGAACCTTAATAGCATCACATATTTTTTCAGATGTCATATACTGCAAAATTTTTCTATCATTCTTGATCTTTTTAAAAATTATTATAACTGAAAACAAAAATAACTAAACATCTTGTGTAAAAAAATTCATAATGAAATTCATGCAAAAAAGATTGTCAAATTGAGAAAAGTAGATACTGAATTATTTTTTTGGTAAAAATTCAGCTATAAATCGACTTCAAACATGAAATTCAACAGCAGATTCAGACTTCTGGGACAAAATTTTGATATGAAAAAGTGTGTTCATAATCAAGCTTCTGATTATGACCGATTCTTTTTTGACCGAAATGTAGATATACAGTATTGGCCAGAATGGATGAGTCAGTTAATCAATTTGTATTGTTTTCTATTGTGGTTGAATCTGCAGACACCCTGACCTCTCTGCGGAAATGTTTTTGTAACAACTGTCTTGCAGAACCATCTGCATGATAACTGAGCTGTCATGGCTTAGCATTACATGTGGTTGTCGACTTGAAGTCACACAGACCACGAAAATTCGAGCTATCTAAAAAGATAAATTGCTGAAAAGATTTTTGCCATTCTGCCGATGGAAATTTGAATACTACGAACGGGTTCCGGTTACGATCTTGTAGAAAATCAAAGGAAGCAGCTCAACCCATGTCATGTGACACGCTTGAAAACCACCAAGATAAAGAGGTGCATCTCGATACACGGTCTCAACTGTAAAAAGACCTGTGGAAATTTTTTGCTGTTGAAAATCTATGGATTATTGTTTTTGACCGAAGGCACAAGCATGAAAGCTGCTTGCCAAGAAATTCTGAAAACGAAAGCACTGCCATTCATAGCTATCTAAGCAGTGCTTTTCACTCACAACAGGATGTCGCCCTTGAAATTGGAAGCAATATGGCTCTGGAATTCGAGTGTTGAGGCCTTGAGTCCATTATCAAACATTCACCAGAACTCAATCATATTGAAAATTGATGGGTTTTGCTGAAACAAACCTACGAAGCCTGACATCTTTACATACGAAACCAGATATCTTTAATAGAATTGAAGAAAGCTATCATTGCAGTGTGGACGAAGTTGATAAATGGAATTTTATGCAAAAATTTAAAATTCCTCGATGTCTGGCAGCATTTGTGGGGTAATTCAGAAATAGGGATACACTCCAATTACTGACCGGTGGTCAATCATGTAATATTTAGATAAATATATCACTTGGATTATTATTTGACTTCCATTTATAATTCACTTAATACAAAATTATGTGCACTTACAAGCATCACAATAAATTTATCAACAAAACCATAAAGCACACATCTGAGTCATCCATTCTAACCAATACTGTATATACATGTACATTTTTTGAAATAATGTAATCCAATGGAACACACACCACACTGAAATTCGATTGAGATACAAGTGCATACTGAAGTGAGTGTTGAGACGATTAACTTAAGGCGGTTGAATTTTCATAAACATCTCTTTACTAAATCAGATGGAAAAACGGGACTATTGCGGAAATATCTATTCAATATTAGTGAATGAATACATACCCGATGAGATACGTCAGCATGTTTACTGGAATAGTTACTAGAAAATAGAGCAGTTCCCCAAAGTCCAAAGGAAATTATTGTAACACCAGATCCCATAACACCTTTACAGAACAATTGACTGCCACAAGACAGGATACAAGCTGCTGTATGGAATATCAAACCAACACAAAATAGTCCCATCGTGAGCTCTAGCGATCGAATCGGGCAGAAATTCAAAATTATGATCTAAAAAAGATAGAAAAACAGAAATTAAATACCAGAATAATCAATTCTAGGATTTGGTAAGCATGAGAGAAGAGATTTTCTTTAATTTGTAGATCAAAACTTAGCTAACACACTTCTTAAGAAGTTATGAAAGTAAAGCCTTCATGATCACAACCATCTGTACTTTATACCGGTATACTACTGATACATCGGAGGGCAAACACCTGAAATTGAGGTTTTTCTTCGATCAATTTGGAATATCTTCACTTTCCATGAACCCGACAATTTTTCATGATCTTTCCCTTTTTGTCTCTTGACTCTTTCTCGCTGATACCAAAACGGGTCCACAGCCTATTTTCCCCACAGTTTAGAAAGTAGGCCTAAACTACGAGAAGACGGAAAGATACCAAGTACTTCAGTACTTGAAAATCTAGGATCGTTTTTGGTTCGTTAAATGCAGTACAAAAATAAGTTAACCATGAATGAAGAATCTTCAACTTTTTTCATCGATAATATAGTAGTACTCTGTGGATTAAAAATGAATGTGCTGTCCATCGACATTCCCTCGCACTGTTTGCCTTGATGTGTATTCATTGTAACTTCGATTCACTCAAGCTGATGACAAATACATTGAATACTTCGATCGATTTCAATCACGCTTCACTCTAGAATTGCAACTAGATGTTCACTTGACTTCATATTTGAAATACGAGCGGTTCTGATCACGTGCTTGATTCGTTTGTCACTTAGCTTGCACACGACAACGGACGAACGAAAAAAATATTTTCATTTTCATTGATTTTCGGACAATGATTATTTTGATTTCAATACGTCGGATGAAGTTGAGAGCAAAATTTTGACCTCGGACAGCGTCACATCTCTAAGAGATAAAACTGTGTGACATAGCCCAAAGCATGACAAATTAAAATGATAAGTTTGCACGATGTTGAGGGGCATAGGACACATACGGCCTTGTCCGATGCGATATTCAACTCCATTAATTCAGTTTTCCTATCATAACATCTGAATTTAGAACCTTGTTGCGGAGTACGATGATATACAAGTCTATATTTAGAGCCACTTCATCTAGGTTTATTGTAGGGCTAGATTACTTGAATTTCACTAAGTTCATCGACATTATGAACCTGAGTAATAACATCTGACTATCTACTGATTGACTTAGTCATCAAAAGAGGTGCTAGTAATGGGCGAGGTTAATCGTTTGAATTTTTAAATGTTGCAAGTCCTACAAATGATATTTCACATTATCACATCTGATTCAAAGTGCTGTGACCAAGGTGTTTCATACTCTAGTCCGGCGTTTCCCAAAGGGACGGAGTGTACGACATGTCGAATAATGTTTGGTCGACGCTTTTTGCTACCTACTATTTGCATGTCCTAATTTTGATTCTTTTGGTCCTTATCAGCTATATTTTATCGAACATGGCAGTAGGCATTTGCCGTTTCTTCCATTAATCTTGTAATGAGCCTTATTATGCATCAATCAATTCAAACCTTATGACACTGATAGTGTACAAAGCATTAGCAAATCTTTGGCTTCATGTGATTGCAATTCTTGCTGGGCTAGGTTCATAGAGTGCATATTAACTCTTTGATGCATAAAATATTTTCAAAATTAAAGTTTTTTTGAAAAATAAAAAGTTTCTTCAAATGCAATTTGCGGGCGTTCTAGGGATTGTACGAAGTCAAGAGAGATGCCATTAGAAGCGCATTGATCTCCTCTTTCTTTTGGTTACAAATTTTTTGCCGCTTTTGGGTCGACATTGCTGCGCAAAGTCGACCCAAAAGACATGGGTCAAAATGTCCTCAAGAGAGTACAATATGCATGAAAGGGTTAAATATAAATCAGGTATTAAAATTCACATCAGTAACTTAACATGGTTGCAATGCGGAAATATAACATAAAAGGGACCTCTTTTTAATTGACAACACAATGTGCATGATTCGCTTGAATCGCGCATTGTGCGAGCACTTTTAATGCTATTGCATAGAATGATGCACTCCTGTGATGAGTAGGGATTCCCACAAGATCACCAATTTCCCATAGGGATTTGCCATTGCGTGGGAATGCAAAATCGCGTCACACGGCAATTCTATTGTCTCATCCTAGCTATACATAATCTCAGGTGCGAGGAACCGCACATAGGTGCTACACGCATGTATTGCACTTCTATTTAGTGCACTTATCTGAAATGTTGAACGAGTGAATAGGAAAATGGCTTGATTTTTTCTTTATCAGGCAAATTTCATTGAGCAATCACTTAGCAAAAAAATCGCGTGATTTCTGGTCATCCAGGAATCGCACGATTAATCAAGTGGAATCGATTAACTGCGCCCGCCACTGCTTCGACCTCGTTCCCTGCGACCGTACTACTCGTACATTACAAAATGAAGGAGGTTGGTGAGATCGACCGAGAATGCAAAGTGTCCCAAATACCTTGAGTGCACAGCTACTGCACAGTGTGTGTGTGTGCAGAAACAGTCCAAATCGAAGTAAAGTGCACCTACACTGAGAACTTTCCATCTGTCCAAGTATTCTTGCGAGTTCGTGACAATCAAAACATTCGTTAATCATCTTCATGCTGTTGGTTATATGAAAATCAAGGAATATTTACTTTTTTTAGCAAAAGAAGTCATTCTGGAGATTTGGTACTCAGGTATTACGTCACATTATTTATTAGAAAAGTTGAGTTATTTGAGATCTCAGACGTGATGTACAAGAATTATGCGACTCTGCAATGTCAATGAAACATGGACAAATGGCCACAAAATCATTAAAAATGAACAATTAACTAATTTTCAAACTAATTGAATACTTTTTGTATTATTAACTGATCTTTTTGTATTAACTGTGTTTTATGCTTGTTAATGTTAATGGTTAAATGTTTGTCCTTTTCCTTATTTTGATATTCTACTTAAAATTGTGTTACTTTTTGACAAATAAATTATTATTATTATGCCCACTGGTCTTTACAATCGTCATGAATGCCACCAGTACGGGTTCTTCAGAAGGTCTTCCTCTCGAAATCCTATATGCAGACGATCTCGTATTGGCTGCAGAAAGTGAAGAAGAGCTGCAAGAAAAACTTAAGACGAGGAATGACTGCCTAACATCAAGAAGTTTGAACGTTAATGTGGCCAAAAAAAAAGCGATGAGAACTACAGCAGGGGAAGGAAACACCACAATAACATGCAAATACCCGTGTAGTGTCTGTTCGGGTAGTTTCGGCTGCAACTCAATACAGTGCACCAGTTGTCGATCATGGACTCACGGACGATGTAGTAGCATAAAAGGCAGCTTGACAAGATCGGCGTCGAACTTTTTGTGTTGCACAAGCTCTGCTGACAAGCTCGTTGTGAGAAGCAGAAGCCCAATGAAAGCGATTACGTTGGAGAAAGACAAGTGCGACACTGTTACCTGTTTCTGCTACTTGGAAGACATGTTGGATTCCGGTGGTGGAACGGAGGCACTTATGACTGCGCGAATTCGATCGGGCTGGAAGAAATTCCGAGAGATGTTGCCTATCCTGACCAGTCGTGCTGCTCCATACTGGATGACAGGAAAGATTTACGACTCGCGTGCGTGACTTACGGTAGTGAGACTTGGGCAATGACAGCTGTAGAGAAGAGGAGAATGGAGGCAGCAGACAGAAGGATGATCAGATGGACGTGTGATGTGTCTCTCGAAGATAGAGTTGCCAGCGAAGACCTTCTGGCGCGCCTGAACCTGCAGTCGGTCGATGAGGCCATGCGGATATGCATATTGCGATGGTGCGGCCATGTGGTGCGGAAAGATAACAGCGATTGGGCGAATAAAGTCTGGAAAATGAAGATCGGCGGCCCAACACCAAGAGGCAGCCCAAAGAAGACGGGAAGAAACAGTGTCCGCATACTGTCGGCAAATGGCCTCAAAGAAGCCGACGCCCTCCATCGGAACACCTGGAGGCATTCCATGAAGTATCATCGTCCAATCCCACGGAGGTGAAGAAAAGGACGTTAAACGGATAAGGTAAAGTACTCTCAATAACATTCACAACTAAATAATTCATGGTTTGCAAACCTTGCTAGTGAATGTCTGTTCTACTCGCGCAAATTGTATTATCTGAGTAAAACAAGTACATGAAGTGCAAGCAGATTGAACTTTTTCTGTAAAAATGATGTATTTTATATTTTCTCATGCAGTAAATCTCTGATTAATTATCATGCTAATAAACACACTACTACTATCGCGGCTACTCTGATTTCGAAGTCATGTAATTTATAGTTCGCCGCGATTTTTAAGATATGTCCCATCTCAAAACTACCACTACAAATTCGATCATCATTGAAAAATATCGCGAACGAATTGACGTTTACGAACTTTTTGATACACTTACATAAAATCACAAAAAAGGAGAAAACAACGATTGTGGGATAGTGTCCGTAGAATCTTAATTTAGTTTAAGGTTTAAGGCCTTCAACAAGGACATCAGATTTCATAAAGAAAACAGTTTTCATTCTTAACGCAAAACGATGCGACGAAAATTGTGTGCACGAAGCATTTGTTTATTGTGAAACAGAGTACTTCATTTGGTATTGTAATATAACTCACCGTAGTCATGAAAATCATTCCTATGCAAAGACTATGAATGTCATAAGAAGCAGATGCTAACATTTGACGGGTTCTGATAGACAAAATGACTTTCTCCAATAAGGATACTACCGATTGCATTTCCTTTTGGCAATTCGACAACGTACAATTTTGAGATTTTGAAATACGTGACCATCTCGTTTTGATTTCCGTGAATAAATACTCTGAAAATAACATATCAGACTTCTAATATCGATAATTTTGCAATAATTCATGAGACATTCAGTTTTGAGATCTACTCCGATAAAGTCGAAAGCGAAGCATCGGTGCAATCAAGAAATATATTATCTGAAGAAAACATTTTCTATGCTATGAGATGATATCATTGAAACAATGCATTTGCTGTGACTTTGTAGTAGAGTGTTCGCTTTGCATACGGAGACTTTGGTTCAAACCTGAGACGTTTGTACGCTCTGCATTCTTGCTAAACATTCAGCAAAAAAAGAATGAGAGTGGGATAAATAACAACTCAGCCACATGGAAGAAAGGCTTCGTGCCTAATGTGCTTCCGAGTATAAACAACATTAGTTGAATTTGTTTAATTCAGTTATTTGTTTGAACCAAACTTTTACAAAATATCAACAAATTGTACAAAGCTTTTTTTTAAATAAAATTGCATGCATCAATGTTGGGGACAAATGGATAAATGGAAATGCCATGCATCTGATGACGTTCAGAAAACAACAAATATATTCAACAAATAATCAAATTCAGTTGTTTGATGAAATTAAATTTGAAAGCGTGATGACCCCTCATTCGGATAAGCAAAACAGTCAAAAATAATGTTGAAAATATTTTACATCATAAGTTTGATGGCAGTCCCGTTTTTGAATACAGTTCATCATTTTCGAAGTTCTAGTCGAAATTACAGAAATTCAAAATTTCGGAGCAGTAACCGCACCGCACTATAGACATGAACTTTTACAGTATAGTTAATCGCAACAGAAACAAACAGGATCTACAGTAATCGAGCTATCTTAGTTCGCCTGACACACAATTTTATAATCATCACAACGATGATTATTAGTCCGCAATATACTGTATATTCAATTCACAAATTATGAACACAAGTCCAAATAAATGATAAATTGCATTTGATGAATTTCCAGGGACACGACATCAAAAGTTACTTTGTTGAGATGCTAACTGAACTGTCCATAATATTCTCCTAGTTTAAATATAATATTCTTGATCATAAGTCCTTGAAAGATTAAGATCCTGTCCAATGGTGACTGTTTCTGCCTGGAACCTAATGACACAGGGTGACCACTTCGTTTATGATAAAATACAGAACATGTCGTCGACCGGGTGTTAAAACCTGCTAAACCACTGGAAGTAAACTGTGCAGCAGAAGCAAAATATTGAAAAAATTTTCAGGCAGGAACTATGGGACTGTGTTTATTATTGGACTTGTGTCGCGGTTAGTCTTGTTGATTTTTTTTGCTGATAAGTATCTAAATTTTTTGCTGTATCGTGCTTAGAAAAAATTGAAAATTTTGGGGATAGCAGGTTTTAACACCCGACCGACGATGTGGCTTCCGTGGCACAGTGGCTTAGTGCTTGGCCTAGCGATCTTTTGGTCCAGAGGTCGAGCCCCGAAAGTGTCATTGGAAGTCGTCAGGAAGGGCATCCGGACTAAAAGATCACAACGCTCCAGAGAAGTCTGTCAATGTCAGCACCGTCCAAGCCCCCAGTATAGTGGAGTAGTGACGCTAAAGCTTCATGTAAATTCGATAACATTCATTTCACATTGTTACAAGCTAGAAGTCGTTAAGTTATTGCACGAGTACGATTTACTGCCATACCAATTTCGGTTGCCGTGGTATCTATCATCAGTGGTGAAAATTCAACAAAAAGACAGGATTGTATGAAATTTTGGACATGAAATCGATGATGAACACATTTAAAAAAGGGACCCGCACACTCACAAGGCAAGAGCATGAATTAAAATCGACAGGATTATATTCTTTGCTTGTTGACAGATATTTCTCCGTCAATTTTAATACGTGGCTCATTTGATTTCTATGCCAACTGGCAGACCATCCTGTCTATTTCAATTTATGCTCTTGCCTTGCGAGACCATTTTTAATCATCATCGATTTCAAGTGCACAATTGTATATAATTCTGTCCGTTTGTTGCATTGTCGTCAATGATGATGGATACCACGGTATTTGAAACTGATATGGCGGCAATAAATTCATTTTATAGTGGAGGCATCTACATTTTCAAATAAGAATTTGCAATTGATGCAAAACGACACCGACTTCTTATTTGTGTGCAGCTTTACAGTAGTAAATGCATCAGTTGTTCATTCAAGTTGATATGCTCCTTTTCTGTTTGTATATCGAATAAAATAATTGTCATTATGGTGAATTGTGAAGTGCTACACTAAGACAACCACATAAAAACGTGTACAAATTGTTGCGTTGCATAAAGTGTGCAGTCATTTCAGGCTTCCAGGCAGTAGTAAGTCATGATATTTATCCGAGTCAATGAACTCTAAGCTCAGTTACCACCGATCATCACTAAACTGGTTAATCATAGATGCTCTGTAAATATGACAGGTGAGTTTTGTGAACATACAATACAGTCGATAAGCTACGTCTGACCACTAGCATCGATTATAAACATTACCTTCATACTAGTCCACTGTACTAAAATACTGTAGCGCAAGGCATGTTGGACTGAATCTTTGTGTAGATGGTTACATGGTGTCACAAATGATCCTCTGTATCAAAGTACTAGTAGTTGACTTCAAAGTAAACATAGTTATGGAGGAGTTCCTATTTCCAAACTGAACTTTATATTCAAACAAAAATCAACCATCTATACATCAGTTGTCCAAGAAGCTAACCAGAGATCGCTATTTCATCAATCAATGATCGGGCGGAAAATATCAGCCATTCATGCTAAAGCAATAACATGTACGTACGTACATTGGCTTAAGCCTCAGCCACACAGAAAGCAAAGCAAACACGAGTGTTCCGAGCAAACGTATTTCCACAAGCTATTAATTGCTCTGCTTTACTTTGCTCGCTGTGTGGCAATCTACAACTGCTGTAGTGATGACTTTATATTTACTGCAAAACGCCTTGCTCGGAAGCGCTCGCAGTGTGACTGAGGCAATGCTTTCAGTGAAAAAAGCAGATTAATTTAAATAGATGCTAAATAGATGCAATAATTATATCATATCTTAATGTACTGACTACTCCGGAGACGGAGAGCGACAAAAAATCAAACGTTATATTAATTATATATTATTATTATAAAATTAAAATTATAAAATTACGGATTTCCATTGAACCTGCAAAACATGAATCTTTTAGGGACCAAGTGGTCATCGTGTAGTAGCATGATGTTTTGAAAATAATGAGATAATTTTTTCAATTTTGATCTGAAAATCATAAGACCAATTTTTTACATATTCGCATATCAAGTTATCAAGATTTTTCGCACCAAGTATGAATTCTCACGCCGAATGGAATTTAAGTTTGTGCTGTCTTACGACGTGAATTGCTCAGTGCTTGCCACTGGAACCATGTGATGTCATAAAATGCACTAAGGATTGTAATTATTTTCTTGAGATGCGTTAACATGTCTTCAGTCGGCAGATTAATTCTTGGAAGTAACAAAGACTAGGATGCTGTGACATAGTACGTAGGGCTAAAAAACCATGGTTTCTTTGCTTTGATAAATTTTTTTATTCCAGCATTTCGCATCGTGTATTTTAAATTGAGCGGACTTTTAAAAGAATCGGCACCCTCAAAGGTTGTTTTGGTGTGTGAAATAGAGCATCTGTGATGTCGATAACATGCTATTTGTTGGCTTGCTATGTATTCTGCCTACATCATGCTAATCATATTTGCCGGCAGCTTTGAAATCATTGTTAAAATCATTTCTAAAAAATGCTTCAAAGCTGTTCTTTTGACGATACAGCTATTCGATTGATATTAGAAACTTTATCTTATTCAGTAAAATATACCATGAGGTAATTGCGTGTGTGTTAATGCGCATAATGCAGGCTTGTAATCGTTCTGGTGTTACAACACAAAATGACTTATGTCACTTCACGATTCAAAGTTCATTTAAAACAAGTCGCAATTTCCGTATTTGGTCATTGTCCCTCAAGGGCCCTACACAAAAGCGCGCATAGTGTAGACCATAAAATAGTACAAGCTTCGATAATTTAATGCAGTAATACAGTGTTGTGCAGCAAAATTGACCACTCCTGTTAATTTTGCAAAAAGTACAGTTTACTAGAGGTGGCTACACACGCTTTTAGTTTTGCTTCTTTCTACATTTTTCTGACCATTCTTACACGACTGAAACGCTTGTTCAATATCAGTTTGAATTGATAGATGTGTAAAGAAGATATTCGTACTTTATTTTTACAAATTTGATGTGGTGGACAATTTTGCCGCACAGCACTACAAAATATTTAACACATAATAAAACAATACATGTCATTTTCAAATAAAAGTTTATGTAGAAGTTTTGAAGGAGCTTCCAGAACTGTTGAAAGAATGAAATTATACAAACTGAAGCTCCAAATCATTCACAATTTGTTGAAATTGCAGTGCAAATCCATTAAACCGTGGATTTTTCTCAATGCGCGCACCCCGACAAATTAGACATAATACTTAGTAGATTAACATTACACTCATTTACTAATATCTGAAGTTTTGTGGCGATCGATCTAGTTTTACAGGTCATAGAAAATATTGAAAACCAGGGGATGAACTAAAATCAGCCAAAATTCAAGGGTTTAAGGGCCATGGGAGGAACCCTGTAAAATCTCATCATCAAACCAAGTTAAGGAATTGGAAAACACAACTGCAGATGAATCGAGCAGAAAGGTGAAAAGAGTAAGACAAGTAGCAACATGACTTGACCAACTCAAGACCGGTCCGAAAGAAAATATGGAGGCTAGCCTAAGTTGCTCCATTTGCAATATCCTAATTCCAATATAATTTCTAAGTATATCGATTTCACTGCCCTTTCTGTGAAGTGAAAAACAACGCCAGATATATATAACTTTTTGGATATCAAAGAGAGAAACAAATCGTGTACAGAACTATTTCATCGAGTATGACAGCTATTTAATACTCTTTTCAAAAATTGCTTTTTTTCAAAACAGTTTACTCTATTTTATCTCATGCACAATAGCTGCACCAATTGCTAGCTCGAAACGTTCCACTTCACATTTCGAGTTTTTCTCATTCGAAATGTTTGGTTTATCTTGTTTTGCATCATATTGTCATCCAATTGTTGTCGCGTGCGAGTTTTCTATTCCAGTTTCACAAATCTTGAACGTGAAATGAATAATATGGGCATGAAATAGACAATAATATGAAATAGTTGCAAATATAGATAAGTCAAATGCACGACGAACTGGATTTTTACTTTTTGCGCGACATGATAATAGCGTTCACAACAAGCCATCATTCACGCATTCGCTCAAAGATCCAAGTACCTACCTTCATCAGATGTAAATTCAGAATATTTCTTCAAATTATTTAAAGTGGAATTCAGGATACTGATCTGCTCTTTAATATTATAGAGTGACAAAATTGGTCGAGGCAGGACTCCAAAGCCTCCGTCAATTATTCCAGAGCCACATAGATGGGATATGACAGCACTGATATCAATTTGTTGCATTTCAACAGGAGAGTTACACGTAGTAGGAAAACCATTCAGGACACCGTGAGATCCGATCAACAGCAGAGGTGTTCGCGTCTCACTGCGAGAAGAACCACCATGGCCACCATGGTCACTCATACCGTGATCTCCCGTTAGAACAATCATCCATCTGTCACGCGAGCGTTCCTGAAACCCGTTCAATGACTGTATCATTCACCGTTGCATTTAACATCAAATGGGAGTATGTGTAGCAGTTAAATATATGTAAATAATGGACAAACTAGGAATGTAAATTCAAAACCATCCCACAATATCGGAGAGGGATAATGCCAACATCGTACGAGTATATCAGTCTTCTTCAAAAATAGAAATTGCTGTTAATCCATTTTTACTAGAAATATGACATTAAAAAACATGTTTAATAGATCTTACCATGATATCAGTATTCTAGTGTCAATTCAAACTTCAATTTCACCACGGCTTTAACATAGCAAAACACAAAATTCCTTGAACAATTTGATTATATTTTCGAAACATATCTACGCTGTCGCAATGCAACCTTCGAAAGTAGTATGATACGTAATAATGTGTTTTCACTAATTACAAACAATACAATATAGCGCCTTAGTAAGATTTCATGATTGGAATGTGCTAAGAAGCGCCCAGTGAAAATTCATGTTTTCAAGAAGGCCTCAAATAGAAAAAAAGAATATATTAGGCAGACTTATTGGGGTCCCACCTGATTTCTGCGCATCCGCTGAAAATTGTATAAACTATGTAAGTAAAGATTTCAAGACTCCACGAAAACTCAGTTTATCAGGAAATATAATTTGCAAGAAAAAAATCATTGCGTTGTTAGGATAAAATACACATTTTATTGTCATTATCTCTTTTGAAATAGCGAATAAATTGTTCGAAATGACACTTTCGTTTTCCATTTGCCTACGTACGTACATTATATACGAACGTCTATGGATGTGAGTTTCATGTAATTTGCAATATAAAGCAAGTGACACAAATACCTTTAGAGAAGAATGTATCAATTTCACAACATCGTCCATCTCGCGCAATTTTGGTTTCATTAGTTCACTGTTCGGTCCTTCCACATGTCCAATATGGTCTAAGCCCAAGTAGTGAAGAATCGTGGCATCCCATGATGACAAGTCATCTGCCAAACTTGATAGATGCCGTGTGACGTTGTTATCAACTGTGTAATAATCGTTCACGAAAAATGATGATACGCCTGAAACGTCAGAGATAAAGATAATTATCAGTTGTCTTTCGCTTTATTGAATGATATCTCAGATCATTCGCAAGATTTAGGAAGGCCTAGTTCAAGGAACCTAAATCAGGATCCAAAAAAGATTTTGACGAACAACTGTGGCTGTGGCATTGTACTGAATTTATTTATTCAAGACAAAAAATGGACATTGTAAATTGTTATTTTCATGCCAGTTGCACAAGTACATACTTGATGACCAACATTTTAGAACAGCCTATCCAAGATTGCTCAGAATTTCGAAAGCAATCATACACCAAACGATGAAAGTGTCTATTAAAGGCACAGAATATATACAGAACATGTACATTAGTGAAAACCTTCGATTATCAATGAGAATAAATCGATAGATGAAAGAATCATGAATGTAGCGGTGAAAAGAGCGATCACGACATCGTGATCTTGAGAAACCTTCGCAGATTTCAGCAAATGAGACATTCAATTGATCGAAACATCACACTTGTGACATAAACACCTTTTGTTGATAGATATTAGATCAGCATATTGGTCGTTTGATTTTCGGCTCCGACACAATGAAGAGCCGGCCGAATACAAGTAAATGAAGAACCCCAATTATGACCACAGATATGAGCATCAGCAGCTTCGGAAAGACCATTCACAGCATCCCACAGCTTATCTGGCGATCAGGAAAAAATCCGCAGGATTTCAAGAATGGAAAACGACACTATACCTCTCCACAAGGAGAGATACAATTTAGACTGAAATAACTACCGTATTATCCCTCTCAAGCTATAATGCTGACTTTGATCAACGATATCTTGGTATTCGTAGTTAGGCTTGACGGTTAATTCTGTTGTCTTGAAGGATGAAGCCATCTGATTGGATTACGCAGATCCATCAATTGAGGACTAAAGTCATACCGTCGCCCATCGATGGCTCAGTTGGTAGATGATTGGCCTAGAGTGCCAGAGGTCGGTCGTTCAAATCCACCAAGACGCGCTGTTGTTTTCTGTCTGTTATCTAATCGATCGCTGGAAAAGTACTCATAACCATAATAATAATTAAGAATTCTTGCTCTATATAAAAGTCATTTGCGCTCATAGCAAGGAAGATTCCGCAGGAAGGACATCCGGTCTAAAAGTATCACAGAACTCCATCTAAAGCCTGTCTATGTCAGCACCGTCCAAGCCCCCAGTGGGGAGGTGTGATGTTAAAGCTTCATAATACCATTCATATTGTTCCTCATTGAATAGAATATGAAACACACCACCGGAAGTCTATGGTGGCTCAGGTACATTCGGCAATATTCCACATTGCTTCATTTTGTAATGCTGACGTATCTGTTATTGGCGTACGTACAAATGTTCATACTTGAAGATCCTATGATTATAGCGACTGAAGCACAAATAATAAAAATGATAAAACTTTTATTGAATTAATGCCCCAATATTGATAATCGTGAGGCTTATTACATAATAACATATACATACATTTTCTACATATAAATGAGAAAAAACAATGAAGGAAATAATTAAGTCAAATCATATGTTCTTTATGCAGATGGTTTGTCAGGTCTTGAAGCCACTAATGCAAGGCTTTGGCAGAACCACGAAGAACGATTTCTTAAGCATTGAATTTGAGTAAATAAATGGGAATCCGATGATAATCTGGAGCCTCCAGATCTGTTCCGTTTACATGAGTCAACATCATCACAGTGCATTAGTGTTGTTTTCGTCGCAGACTTTAAGTTCGTTTTTCGAGTTCGCTTAATTTTTGCTTTGTTTTCATCAAAACAAGTCGTGGCGGAAATATATATTGCAAGGGCGCACATCTGTGAAATGTAAAAATTGCCTTAACAACTAACTGAAGGCGGCAGCTGATTTCCGAAAAATCCATTAAAAAATCACATCTACAATGTTCTGTTGAGTGTGTATTTACGGACTTGCACATAGTAGGTATTTTTGACAAGTATTCAGTTGAAATAATTGATTCATTGGTCGAGGAATTTAATGGGTTTCAACCGATACACCGCAACTCACGAAATTTAAAGAATGCATTCACTCATGCTTTTAACTACCTGAACATGCAAAACTGATTGCTGCTTGCCGTCAGACAACATTAAATAGAATAGCTGTGGGCGCATAATCGCATAAAACTCCATCAGAGCTTATGGAAGTTTTACCTCTATTTGCACCATATACTCTTCCTTCTCTGTTCTTCTGCACACCAAAAGCTTGAGAGTGGCAGACACCTTAGAAGGTTTCCAGCAATGAATAAAAAAATATTCAAAATCATCCAGACATGAAATTCAAAGAGCTTTAATGTAATAACGCCGACAATCATGCAGACGATCTCATCTTTGCTGCAGCATGATAAAAGGAAAATGTATGATTTGTTGGCGTACAACACACTGATACCAATCGCATTTTTATTAACTGCTGCAGTGTCTCTACATTGAAAATTGTTGCTTCGAACAATTGAAGCGACAGTATACTGTAAACACACACATAGAACACACACACACTTACCGTCAAATTGTTTAAAGCGTCCAGGAAAAAGTCTCAACCATGTATCGTCACCATAGAAAGCAAATCGCCAGCCCAGCTCTCTTAAGTCATCAATCCAATTATTTTCTGACACCTCTGTAGTCGCCACATTTAGAATAACATCTACGAAGTTAGGTACCTTTCCTGTTGTCAATGCCTGAAGATGTACGTAATAGGGCAGTTCTTCAGTACATATCACATCAAATGCAATTTCGACACTTACCTTCAAACGTGGAAGTGTAACCGTCGGAGCTTGCAGAAGGCTCACCCCACAATGAGTTGATTCATCCGTAGCCATCAGCTCGCTTACATAAGGCATTTGATGTGTATTTGAAAATATCATATCCTCTCGCAAAGCATCAATAACGATAAATACCAATCGATCGATTTTACGATCAAAATGTTCCGAAGCTGAATAACAATTCAACTGGTTTCAATAAAATAAAATAAGTCACACTCTTAAGTTCGAGAATTGAATTTAAGAGGTAACAAAAACTAAAAACGATCAAGGTAAAATTCACAGGGAAATGGCTGTAACACTATCCAAAAGGGTAAGTCCTTTATGAGAAATAAAATAAATCAATTTCTGAACTTACAGTGGTTGTATATTACTTGAATTCATTCACAAAAATAATTTTCGGAAAACGATTCACTTATCACTTTTACAATTCAGGTCAATAGAGACATCACGATGAGTAGATAAATTGTCTATAAATCATGGACATAACTTCCACTGATAAGTCTTGGTTGTTTCAAGAAAATTGTCTTCAATAAAGTACGCATATCAATGTAAACATTCATTCATTTAATCAAGCCCTTGAATAGCGCAAGTGCTAAATTTAATCCACTCTTTGAGCATTAGAACATCGGAAACAGTTCGAAGCAGTTGAAGCAAATATGAATATGCGCATCTTGTCAGCATGTGAAAATGTGAAGTTTCTAAATAATTGACACAAATTTAGTCTAATTAATATAAATTCAATCTAATTACTCGAGTTGATTGAGGTACATATAAAACATAGATGCATGTTTTATATACATGCACCATTGTTGCAATTATTTGTATAAAGCAGCAATAATTACTAATAGTGGGGTAAATTTTAGTCACGATTACAGAAACTGTCAATCAGCTGATTAGCGATCAACGAACTTGTGCCACTCTATGCTTGTACCCACTAATACTAATAAGTATAAAGACCAAGGAATAATTAAATGATCTCAACGATGATGATCTCAAAGTTTCAAGATAAATTTTGCGTTTAAAAATACTTCCTCAGATTTCAAAAATATCTCCACAAATTGTAAAGGTGACTCGTAAATTACGAGTCAGATGCCAAATACTCAGTCGCATATTATCATCACCATCGTACCCGAACGAGCGCAGCAGTTCTTTTGAATTTATGGAAGATTCGGACCAAGTTGTGAGGGCGGCAGGGAACTACAACTCTTCACAACTGTCATAGTTTAACTCCCCTTGCTTTCAAATGATTTGGTGGTCTCGGTAGCCATCAGTATACACGTAGATTGTAGATACCTGCTGATTTAATAGGACCGGATCTGAGTTCGATGCAATCACTGTCTAAAATCGGGAACACTACTGTATTTCTATCACGACAGGCGAATTTAGATCGACATAATAGGCTCATTGCATCTTGTATAAAGTCAGCATTCTAGAAATACTGAAAGAAGAGGCCAGAAATGAATGAGATGTGTGAACCAACCCTTAATCACCCAATTCCGAGTGAAGGCATGTGACATCGACCACTTGTCACTGCTAAATTTCATATTACACGGGATCACTTAAAACTTTTCTGTCTGTCACTAAGCACCATAAGACAGAGGGTATAACTTCATGCCATACTTTATTCATAATCAATCAAAGATACAGAGAGAGGTACTCGGATAAGTGCAAATTTCAATTCAGTAACAGTGAATAATCATGGACTTCTAGATACAAGAAGTCCATACGGTGGTCTCCGTGGCATAGTGGTTAAGTGCTTGGCCTGGCGATCTGTCGGTCCTGAGGTCGAGTCTCTAAAGTGTTATTGGGAGTCGTCAGGAAGGGCATCCGGGTTAAACGATCACATTGCTCCAAATTAAAGTCTGACTGCGTCAGCACCGTCCACGCCCCCAGAAAAGGGGAGTAGTAACGTTAAACCATGATTTTTTCTAGATACAAGTTCTCTGGACGGGAAACTCTATGCATTTAGAGGTCGGTCAATATCACAGTCCAATGTGGCATATGATTCGATTTGTATGACGAGATCTGTTAACTTGGAGCATGAAATAATGTATCTTTAAAACCTCAAGAAATTATTATATTCATAAGAACCAAAATTTCCAGTAGGTGAAGCGATTGATGATCACTTTCTCTTTATTATATTCAACAAAACAACTCTGTCATCATTATAATTTTCAATAGCAAAAAAAATAAAAAATAAATTCTTAGAATTTGGCACAATTGTTCAATAAAGGATGCTGGATGCGTCAAGAAGTTGTCTTTACATCAATAATAAACTTAGAACAAATCTTTATCATCATCTTGTAACCAAGAATAAACTCACATGTTTATCAAAAACTTTTTCATTTGTATTCATAGGAAATACACAATTTTGATGAGACATTTTGAACGGGTGCATTTCACACTTTGCTTGTGTTATTTTACGTTAGATTGTATTAAGACACGTCTGCGCTCTTTACGAAATTTGACTCGAGGCAATATCTACTCTCGGTTTCCATTTGTATGTTAAGCATTTCCAGTTTAATTCCTTTAGCTGTAGTCATAAATGCCTGATTGCTTAAATGCCTTTTAACACTCTCTGCTTTACTCATTACAACCTCGACAAAGCCGCAAGGAGAAATATCGGATAGATTTTGCATCCAATATCCTATATATTTATTCGTGTGACACTACATCATAAGCAGAATATCAAAAAATCAAAGAGAACATGCAACGAAACACAACGACAGAAGTAAATTGTCAATTTGTGAAGTATATGCTTCGATCAATACATTCATCGTTATTGGCAATAAGCACGATTTTAGTGAATTAACAGTCAACATGTCCATTTTCATCAGAGTCAGGCTTATCATCAACTGACCAATCAATGACGCGAGCGATCCTTGTATAGATCGATGGGATCCAGGCCACTTGATACTTCCGTAAGGGCGGCCAACAAAGGAACCAAGTGAGTCTCCAACAGCAATAGAAATCACTCCGGCCCAAGGCACTAAAGATTTCATAGACAGTTTGAAATATTCACTAAGCCAAACAGGCAGCGACAGACCTAGCAACAAAGAAATGGGCGTGAAAGTCAAATCTCCGGCATCACGTTCATCACGGAATGTCTCTAGGTACTTGTTCAAGAAACAGCCTACCGTTCCCATCTTTTCCAGTCGGGTGATATCCAAAACTATCAAAAAAATGAGCAGTGCAGCTGATGTCAATGAGAGAAAATGAGGTCCGTAAGAAATACCAGAAACATAGACGACACCAGCCAAAAGATGGAAGGATTTTCGCAAGGAAATGATAGTATTTTGATCACTTGTCTGATTGAAACCTACTATCAAAATTGAGATAAGTACCAAAGATAGCCATACAGCAGTTAAAGCCACATTCTGAACAGTTAAATAGTATAAAATGAAACGAATAAGAACATCAACATTAATGGAATAATAATAACATATAGATGACGACAAAACTGAAATTTCCATCACAAATATGATGAAAGTCCTATCCAGCCTCTTTCCAAAATATCTGAGGAATCTAAACTGGACAATGAAACTTATTAAGAGGATCACCCAATAATTTGAAACACAAACAACCATTAACAACTGGGCTACAATCAGCGATTCACCTAATGAAAAACTATCTGAAAAAGTAAATAATAACAGCTTTGGCAATTGGCAACCTACCATGAAGACGATGATTTTTGGATACGAGTAATAATACGAATCATAATAAACGTAAGAGGCATACAGAAGAGATACAAGCGTTGTTATACAAAATGACAGTTGAAATGAGTTCTTGTATGCAATACACTCGAGCGATAATAAAGTAGTCAACACCATCATCCACTGACTTATTTCAGAAGAGCCGTTGTACCAGAAAATGTATGTAAGAATCAGAGAGCTCCACAGTCCATGTGAACCACTTTTCCGAGACCACAGTATTGCCGGCTCATCCTTAAAAGTTAACGCTGTTGATACAATAGCAATGAAAATCACAAACGAAATGCAAATGATATTCCATGTATTAGCATGAAGAACGCATCCGAAGTACCACCAGACTAAAGATACAAATTCCTCAAAAAAGTTACTCTGAAAAGGATTTACTTTTACAAGTAAGAACATTTCAACAGATTAGCAATCAATATTTACCTTGACGGACATGTTGACGTTGTGTTTTTCGTAGTTTGATGTTAAACACAGGGAAATATCCGACCAAAAAAATGATTTGAGATGCAAATAAGAGTGAGAGCTGAATTCCTGTGAGCACAGTCGTAGATTCACATCTCATCTGAAGATAAGGAAGTAGGCAAAGCAGCTTCAATGTCAACGTCTAAGAACCAAAGAATATTTAGAAAATGCTCGAATAAATGTGATGCTTGTTTATTTTTTTGCTATTTTTTTATATAAAAGTTAATCACAAAAACGGACCGCCAACATCATGTCAATATTCAACCGATTCCCGTGCCTTCCAGTCGTGTCGTATATTATGGCATCATATACTGTTGGACAGATTGCATTATCAGTATCCAAATAAGCTATCTGTTATGCGCTCGTATCAGTTACCATGTTTTCTGGACAACGTACGAATGTCAAAATCGTCCCATCTAGAAATTGCAATTTTTGGAGGAAATTGAGTCAGAAACGAAGGCACAAAAACAAAGAATATTTTCCGAATCTCTTTTTGATACACAACCCGTCGAAATCGGTGGAATGGGATACAAATGATGAACGAGCACTAAAACGTCATGGTGGCAGTAGTCAAAGACTAATTCGCCTCTATCACACATGCATTCGGAGCATTTTTGAGTACGCATCCTCAGAGTGGTTCCCATTTACGTCGAAGATGCTACAGCTCGTCATCGAGAGAGTCGAAAAATGTGCTCTTAAAGTCATTGATTCTGCTTTGTCCTACGAGGAGGCTCTTGATCTGACCAAAACACCTCAAAGTATCACGCAAATTGAACAAAATGGTCCTCACTCAATTTATGAAAATGATGAAGACTCATCATCCCCTCCATCATCTTATCCCTGTCAGACAGGAAGACATCAGTCGGCGAGACACGAGAGGGTCGAACAGACTGGGAATCCCACGTCATCGTTTGATACTTCGAAGGAAATCCTTTGTCATGTATGCCACACAGCTTTATAAGTCAAACAGCTAAATTTTACTATTATTTTTTGTTATAAGTAGCTGTCTGTAACTACAAGTGATTGAATTCATTTGAGAATAAAACCTCTCTCTCTCTCATTCGACTTTGACGGCAATTCCAAGGAATGCATTACGATTAGTCTATGATGTTTAGTATCATCAAATAGTTCATTAAGGCGAATAATTGATAAACTAACACCATCAGTAAAACAGTTAATTATTGTGTGGGATGGAGGGTGGAGGAGAGCTTTGTCAAAATGTTCTCTGACAGTAATTCTGATTCTGAGGAATCTGATACCACTGAATTACTGTCGGATAACATTCTGGCTAAGTCTGACAGTAACATTGCATTGAGTACAGTTCGAGAAGTTGCCCCATGTTATCTCGAAACTGATATATATCCTCGACCCCCTAATTTTTTCGGTGCAGCTGGACTCAATGGATATCTGGAGAATGCGCTATCAACTGCATCTGGTGACGCCGAGAGAATTCACAGATTGCTTATCTCACATTTTCTGTCGGATGATGATTTATCATTATTCTGAACAATGCTAAAAGACGCGAAGAGCGATGTCGGCAAGTGAGATCTCTCTACACGCGTGTAAATGACTGGCGCTCCTGGAATCTAGCCGAAGTGAATAAATTCTTCAGGAATATTTTTTTGATGGGGTTGATTCCAGGGATGCGGAACCACTCAAGTCTTAGAGTGGTTCCGGTTCCGGTTCCACATTTTTCAGTGGTTCCGGTTCCGGCTCCGATAATTCCATGATAAGCCTTAGATAAATCATGGAACCCTCTCCTAATACATGTAGTTGTAAAACATAAGTAAAAAAATTGATTCAAAGAATTAAAATGTATATCAAACAATTATTCAATAACAATTGTACATGTATATTCAATTACAATGTACAATCGTACATGTATACATGTACAATCACTAGTTAATCTCCGGAACCGGAACCACTGATTTCTCCCTGGTTGATTCACAAACATCGTCTTCAAGATTATTGGTCAACCGATTCACTTCTGTCTTCACTGATGTTTTCCTCTACCGAGTGCCTATCTCGTGATCGATTCCTATTAATTTTGAAGTTTCTTAGATTTGCAAATTGTAATAAACTTGACAATGATGACCGCTTGAAGAAAATCCGTCCCTTACTGAATTACATCGAATACATTTGTCAGAACTCTCACAATCCTGAAAAGAATGTGACGGTGGATGAATCGCTGATCCTCAGGAAGGGAAGACTTTCAATCAAGCAATATATACCGATGAAGCGATCTCGATTTGGTGTGAAATATCACGAACTATATGAAAGTGAATCAGGATATTTGTGGAATTTTGATATTCATAGTGCAGTAGATGAAACTATCACGTAATTGGATTCTGGTGACATGAAAAACCTTTCGATGTCTGAGCGTGTAGTTCATTCGCTCGCCAAAACTCTGCAGAATTTAGGTTACAGATTAATTTGCGGCAACTGCTTTTGTAGCCGAAGACTTGCAAAACACTTATTAGCGAAACAAACTCTTCTTCTAGGCACAATCCGTGCCAACCCTGGTGCTCCTTTTGCAGTACCTCCACTGCCATCGTCATTCGCCAGAGAAAATGATATATTGCATGTGAAATTCGTCGACAAAAAAGTCTTGGGGAAAAAGATAGTGTACAAGATAGACTCCGAATCAAGGACGTCCTTAACAACGAAGTCACTACTTCGTTACAAGAAAGTCGCTAAAAGCACAAACTCTTTTGGTCTCACAACTTTGAATTCAGCTTCCCCAAGCTACTTTCCCTGATCAATGCTATCTCGATAATTTAAAGAAGCGCAAAAACAAGTTTCACCTGTTATTTCATTTAATTTTGATTTATCTAATTCCTTATAGACTCCTTGCAAACGACTTTTTGTTAACTCCTCCTTTACAATTTCAAGAACAAGTATCTCATGATCAAGAAGAATGAATGAAAAAAAATACATGACATAAACCATGAGTCTCCTAAACATTGTCCCCATCCTCCACGCGTACCCCTCACATTGTTCCAAAAACACTTTTTGTAAGAGTAACTCAAATGAGTCACGAGTGATGTCAATCGAATTCCGAGCAGGCCTAGTCTGATACAAGTCTACATTCCGCGCACTTTTTAATTTTGAAATATGCATTTCTCTAGGGTAGGGCTGGGAAAAGCATTTGGTGTCTAAATCATCTTGAAACAATCGAGTGTAGGACAACTTAAAGCAACACTGTCAATTGTCTACAACATTTTAGCACTGGAAGGACTGAAAAGTCAAACTCGAAAAGTCAATGAGTCGAGCTGTACATCAATTATAGAATATGTTCACATGTTTCTTGTATTGAAGAAATTGTGTGATTTATAGAAATAGGAAGACACCGAGGCTTACTATGTGTAATGAAATTTAATTCACTGTGCCACGCTCCCTAGTGACACACTCTCACGACTCGTCTAGACTCCAAATCTAGAATCAAAATCGCTTTTGATAAGATATCAACTTCTTTGTAAATGGCAACAATCGCCTGCTGGTGATTTGTTGTCATTGTTTAAGTGGAGACAATAGCCACTTCATGAAACAAAATTAAATGTGCCTTGTTATTGCTTCAGATCGATTTGATAAGACATAGTCATTGTCAACTTTCTATGAAACTGTAAATTAATTAAAAGCCTGTGAGTGTTCTTCTGCGTAGGTCCTCCAGTCAATAGAATTATGCTGTCATTCTTATCCAGTTTAGTAAAGTCTATAAGGTCTGTGGATTGTTTCCCGTAATCATCATGTTTGACTTTAATTGAGCACGTACTTCTCAGGAGAGGATCTCCTTTTCGCCATCACGTCTCAGACAGTCAAGGTTGCCACCCAATTCAGAAATCCAAATCCCTGAGTCAATAAATGCCAATCCGGAAACAAAAATCAATCCCGGAACCCCAAATAAATGATGTCCAATACCACATAAAATAATCGTAAGCTTGTTTGTAGTTGTATATGTGCAATTCACGTAATTGCTACTTAATTAGCACATGAAAAATAAAGAACGAAATTATTTCATTAATGATAAAAAGATAACTGTTATCTCAAGAGTCAAACAAAAATTCCAACAAGATCTAATGTATGCAAACGCCTGATTCTACTGTTTTCTTTTTATTAGATGATCCAGTGCGCATATTTCTTTAATTATTTATAGGGAGACCTTGCATTGAAGAGGCCTGTTAATTGTATTATCAGCTGACTATTATCGCTATGTTTTTATTGTTATCATATACCCTTTCATGAGTGTGGACGTTTATCAGAAATAATATATGTACATTTGATGAATACTACATGAAATGACGAAACGTATGCATAATTGTGTAGATCATCACGATTATTGTTAATATAAACAATAAAAATATGCACAGAAAACACGGGGAAAACAAGTCGATTTAGTCTAACAACACTACAGACAAAAATTACGAAAATTTGATAAATGATAAGACTAAAAACAATTATTACGAACCGCATATAGGAAAAGCTATAAAATACTTTAGAGTAGAAAATAAATCAAAACAATGGCCTATAGATGCATTTGTCGTCTAATCGATTCAATTTCTTTCTGAAGCTTCAACACTGTTTCCTTCAGTGTTTTGGTTCTAGTTGTAAGCGCATGAGTCTCATTAAATAGCGCAGTTGACCCATTGACACTAGCTTCTTCGGCCAAAGTGAGGTAAAAAAAGTATAGTGAAGGCCTTCTCTTCTAACTTCTCGATTCATACGACATAGAATGCTTCCGCCTCTTGAGAACTTCCACTTCTTCCTTATCTCCTTTCCTTTTTTCCGCCTGTACATTTTGCTTTCTCCCTACATCAAGTTCCTCTTTATGTTTGCGACGTGACATCGCCACGCTTTTCAGCTTATCTGAATTTATTTGAACATTTTGGACACCAGCAGACAAAATATGATCTTTGATAATCCGACGAAAGATCAAATTCTCAGGGAGAAGGTTCACCTTCGACGTCACTTTGTTCAACGAAAAGTCTCACTCGGCGCTCGCCTGGCCATGGCTCAGTAGAAAACATCGCTTTACAACAAACCACAAATTAGAATAATCAACATCACCAGACAGAAGTATGTAAAACACTATGTCAAGGACCTTCTCGTTGTCCAAAAACTTTTAGTCCTTTCTCGATTCACACAAGACGGAGGAATCGCGATTGAATTTCCAGAATTCCGCAGTATATTGTCGCTGTTAGTGCTATCACACGACTAGTAATGAAAATTGGAGTCAAATGTCGGATCTAACGCCCCAGACTTTCATTGTCTTTTGTTGTCATTACAGAAGGATATAGACATTCCGCATTGCGAACCAATGGATAATTCAGCGGAGTCTTTACTCAAAATTTCTCTACAAATGCTGTGCAAAGCATCAAATGTTGTAGCGGACAAACATGACATGCCTTTTTGGCATCCAAAAATGTCGACAATGTCAACGAAGCTGGTAAACTAAACAAAACAAACGAGATGGCTGTATAGCAAAACCACAAATATCTGATCAATTTTTCACTTGGCCGATGAAATGTAATCAATATTGTATTGTCATGACAATCATTACTTCCATTTAAGAAATGATTCAACTATCTAAATTTGAAAAATTGAAAAAATCTCATATTCCGGAATAATTCTCAATATCCCCTAAATCCCGAAAGGGTGGCAACCCTGGACAGTGACTTGCTCGGATAAGTAATCCAATATGGATAATTTATAAAAGACATGGCTCCTACGCCATATCCAAAAAAATCCAGGACATTCCATGAAACTTCCAGGACACAGAAAACAGCTTTAAGATTATTTGATAATAACATCAATACAAATACATTCTTTGGTTAGAAGATTACAGTATAGTCCAAGAGTTGTGAAGTACTGAGTGTACGTTGTAATCAATGCATTCAACTCCTATTGTTTGACTTATTCAGGGCATTTACAAAAAATGGGAAGGCATTAAAACTGCAAGCAAACGATTTTTGCAACAATAATCTATTGATTGGTCAATTTCGAATGTTTAGAATTGCAACAGTAGATTGTGGTTTCCGTGGCGCAACGGTTAATGACTCTCCATTACAATCCACAAATGTAGGTCACGAAGTTGAATCCCCGTATGAGTCATTGGAGTCGGCATGAAGGGCCTTCGGACGTTGAGTATCAAAACTCTCCGCACGTCTGACAGTTAGTAACGTCTATGCCTCATAAATGGATAGTGACAAATAAAGAATCTCCTTTTTTTAAAAAAAAAAAAATACCAGTAACACCTAGGTCAGTTGTAAGAGAAAAACAAGAAAAAAAAGAAAAAAAAAAAAAAAAAACAAAAGAAAAAAGCAAAAAGAAGAAAAAAAAAAAAAAAAAAAAAAAAAAAAAAAAAAAAAAAAAGAAAAAAAACAAAAACAAAAAAACAAAAAAAAAAGAAAAGACAGCAAAATAAAAAACAAAAAAAAGAAACGAACAAAAAAAGAAAAAAAAAACCAAAAAAAAAAAAAAAAAAAAAAAAAAAAAAAGAAGAAAAAACAAAAAACAAAAAATGAAAAAAAGAAAAAAAAACGAAAAAATAAAAAAGAAAAAAAAAAAAAAAAAAAGGAAAAATAAATAAGAAAAAAAAAAAAAAGAAAAAAAAAAAAAAGAAAAACAAAAAAAGTAAAAAGAATAAAAAAAAAAAAAGAAAAAAAGAAAAAAAAACAAGAAAAGAACAAAAAAAAAAAAAAAAAGAAAAAAAAAAAAGAATGAGAAAAAAAAAAAAATGCACAAAAAAAGAAAAAAAAAAAAAAGAAAAAAAAAAAAAAAAAAAAAAGAAAAAAAAAAAAAAAAAATAAAAAAAAAAAAGAACCAAAAAACAAAAAAAAAGAAAAAAAAAAAAAAAAAAAAAAAAAAAAAGAAAAAAAAAAAAAAATCCAAAAATCAGCTATAGGGTAAATCCAATTATTCCACAACATTTCTGGTTCTTTTCAACTTTGTGTCTCAGATTTTTTACGTGAAAATTTGGCATATATACTCATTTTTTTTTATACGGCTGAACCCGAAAATCTTAGCGGCGGTCCACACCAAAATAAAAAACTTTCCATAGAACATCCTAGCACTTTTAAAAAGCCATTTTTTCTTACAATCCTCGGTCCAGAGGGGGATCAAATTGATCTCGGTCAGATAAGATGTCGGAATTGGAGGAAACTCTTCGGCTTCTGCATTTGGGTTGCTGATGAAACTTGGAACTTAGGATATGAATGCTTGCATGCGGAAAGCGAAGTGACCAAAATGTAATGTATTAGCATTATAATGTCCGTGTGAAACCGTGACCCACCTTGTCCTCTACCCGAGATTTTTAAGGTCTCGGTCAGAGGACAAATTGATGTCGAACAAACTCTTCGGTCAGGTGTGGCCACTATTGGGTTCGATGATGGACTGCGGGAATTTCTTTGGAACGAATACTTGAAACGCACTAAAACGAAGTGAATCTAAATGTAATTGCATACATTATCACGTTCTTTAGACCGGGGACCCTTGTACTTCTTGAACCGAAGATGCTTCAATTTCAACGTTGGTCCTCTGACCGAGATTTTTTAGGGTCTCGGGTTCAGAGGACATTTTCCGTTGGTTTTTGGAAGATTTTGATTGTGTGAGGGGTTAAATTGATATAAAATGAAAAATTTCTTTTGCATTAGATGTTTAAGAGCATGGATCCCTCCTATGCTGTGAAATTTCATCGTTTTCCTGACAAAATTTCTGGTCTTCAGCATCCATATGAAATTTTTGGGAATATTACAAATTCTCTGGATCGGAAAAAAAAAAAAACGGATAAAAATATTGTTTAAAATCAATATTGCACACTTTGTAACGGCATCAAACTTGGAATTTTCTTTACGGATTTATTAAACTACACACCCCCACTAGAGGATTCGTTTGGTCTGCCCCAAATACGTTTTAAATGTGAAGAAGTCAATATTCTTCGAGAAAAGGTACCTCGGTCAGAGGACAGAAAACGTCTCGGTCAAGGACATTTTTTTTCATTGGACAATGGAAACCCAATGAAAAATTCAATGATTAATATTGATTATAATATTTAAAATTAGAACTGTCCTTAAAGAGCTGGATTCTTCTTATCTTCAGATGATATACAATATTAGTGGGGTGTATTTGAATGTATCTAATCGAAAATCCGTGTTGAACTGAGAGTACTCTGCAACTTGGGACATGGCTTTTTTTGGTCTTTTTTTTCGGCAAAAAAACGGAATGCTTGTGAAGAAGGTCTCGGCTTTTGTGACTATTTAAAAACCATGCCATAATAGATGAGATCTTTACGGGTTCCGATTGAAAAAAAACTAATTGGAAATCGGTATCAGGAAATATGGATTTTACCAAATCGAAAAGTACACATTTTCGTCAAATGTTGTGGATTAAAATTGGATTTACCCTATATCATTAATTCGTGTTTGTTTTCAATAATGAAGGTTATAGAAGAAGACTGAATTAAATGAGAAGACCAGATCACTTAAGAATGAACTTCGAAAATTACTAGTACGTCTCACACCTAGTGAACTTTCAAGCATACAACCCCTCTGGTTCAATCAATTGAAAGAGAGAATAATCACGTAACTAGTTATTGAAAATTGTCTAAATCAGGGCTGTGGAGCCGGAGCCTTAAGGAGCCGATGGTTTTGGTCGGAAGCCGGATTTATCACAAAGGCTCCGGCTCCGATAGTTTTGAGCTTTGATATATAAATCTAGGAAATTTTGAAGGGGTATTATTAAAATTGGCATTCATAAAAAAATTAAATCATTTGAAATCTAAAGGATAATGTCTTTTAAGTTATACCGAATGATCTGTCCACCACTATATCTTTCTTTTGAAGATGCCCCGCCTTCTATTTGTAATTATATGTCTTTATATTTTACACATATGTGTAATTATTCTTTTATTACCATATGATTTTCCGTTAAGACTAATTTCCGTAGCTTTTTTTTTTTGATAATCGTGTTCTCTGACACCATAGCAAAAATCCATTAATTTTAAGACTTGTTACATGCTGCTAACTAGACAGATTGTTAGATTTCCTAGAGACCAAGTCGCCAGTCATTTATGTACTACATTTCCAGTTTCCAGTCAGCAAAGATAATAATTTAGCTACATTTCTTGCGGCAATATCTAAAATATAATACGGTTACTGTTGTAGGCTATCATCTATCGGTATGGCTACTGGCAGAAGCCACCGGCATCTGTTTTTTTTTGACCAATGCCAATTTCCTTAGATTGTATTGTAGGCGCCACTCGCTTCTCTTTGGTGTCCGCTCCCCCACACCTACATTTTTCAAAACAATCGATTATTCAATTTTGCTATTGGAGGGATAGCCTCTTTCAAAATTCACACGAATGGACCTGACTACATGTCCTCACATGGCTATAGCAATAATGCGACCCCAGCCACTTCTAGTAGCGCCCTCATTAATTTAAAGGTATCTCATTCACAATGTGGAATTTCCTTGAACTTCAAAATTCCAAAAGGGTATATTTCCAATGCGAAAAACGCCGGAAGGCAAATTACAATGTTGACTTGCTGACGAAGTTTGCGACCATGACATTCGCAATTACCCCTCACGTAGATTTTACAACAGCACAGAATGCTTCACTCAAACCGGTGATGTGTGAAACGGACATCCAATGGTGCTGCATCTTATGACCAGAGGAAAATGGGGGGGGGAGGACTGCACAAAGAGCCGTATCGTGAAATAATATTTCCCCAAATGTCATAGACCTGTGGATTTCAAGAATTTTCATTATTATTTTTTCCGTCTGTCAAACAACCTTATGCTGATATCATGCTGACTTATATGTAACAATAAAAAAAGACTGAGACGCTCTCCATAAAGGCGCCTTTTGACCTCCCTTTTCTATTGTCTGTGACATTAAACCGCTCGCGCATTCGAAAGCTAGCAAAGTAGATGGGATTTCTGCTCGGTGCTCGCAGTCAAATTTTTTTTATGAATAGCACCCTGCAACATACTGTGTGATACTCCGAGTTCAGTTTCATCAGCCTAGCCATCATCAGAGGAATAGTGGTAATGTGTTATACATAAATTGAATATAATAATATACATGAATCATTGATGAATTATTTAGTGCAACTTTACGCCATAATGAAAAATACGAAATTAATATAATGTAAGTTAGGCCTTAACTTATTAAGTATGCTGCATAGAATTACAAAACTTGTTCCTAAATTAGATATTTTTAATTTTTTAAGTATAATTTTCAATTGTACATTTCTAGCCTACACTGCAATGAGGCTATCTAAATTACAATTTCTGCAGATGATGAGTCGTGGGCTACCCACCGATCATATTATTCATGGACCAACAGACTATTGAATAAAGGCAATAACAAATAACAATAACAACCTAAGCTAGCCTATATACACTTTAATATTCAATAAAGCAATTGATATCTTTATTGATACGGTATATTTGGCTATATAGCCGATACCTTTCATGTTCGAGTAGATACAGGCCTATAAAGCTATTTAGAGGCATACGCTATCCAGTTTCATATTCAAGCTTTGTAATAAAAGCTTATACTTCTATTTGGCCCCTGTGACGGCTATTTAGGTATATCATCTTCACTCATGTTGTCTTATTTAATGTAGCCTCGTAGTAGACTGGTTGCAGGCTAGGCCAATTTATATTTAGCCAGTTCGGGAGATCTTTTTCTAATTTAACCAATCCTGGCTATAACTTTATTTTATCTTTCAGAGATAGTCAATTCATGCAAAAATATATGACAAGTATGTTATTTGTCATTATATTAGGTTATTATCATTCTTATTATTAACTTAAGTCGTTGCTTGTTAATGAAAACTAATTTGATGATTGTAGCAAGCCTCTAAAGGCCACACCGTTATCCAAAAAACCCGTTCAACGGATCCAGGATAACAACCATAGATAGAACCTGAATTTGAAGCCGGAGCCGGAGCCTTTCACATCAGTGACGTGGAGCCGGAGCCGATGAGATAGCGCATCGGCTCCACAGCCCTGATTCTCCATTCAGTGAAGAAATACAAGGCTAGCTGGAAGTCATGCCGAGGTTACCTAAAATCGAAAGACGCATGGCTTTATTCATAAATAAAGCGCGTAGATGCGTTGTCTGACTACTTTCGGATATAAACAAAATTTCATTTAGGAAGATTACTTCGATCTGTTGATAGGATTTTTCTATTTTTAACCTCTTTTTGCTGTCTGTTATATTGGGTTTACCCCACATTAAGAAATTTGCCTAGTATTACGAATTTCCTTAGTATTTTTTAGCTATTACAGATATTATTTTTCGAGTGGTGGCCATTTCGTCACCTGCAAAATGATGTTTTGTAATTTCAGTGGTCGTTTTTGATATAATTACGGTTAAGAAATTTGTCACATTATAATAAAGCTGAGCTTTTTGTAATGATGACCTTTCGAATTGCTAATTTAGCGAAATATATTATTATTACATCTCAAAGTTGTCACGACATGGAGGATTTGTGAATACTATTCTTTAGGCCCTTTTCGAGTTACCAAATCGATGTGACTTTGGCAACTCGAAAAGGTGATTATTTGCAAAAATGTGTGCTTTTTACATGAACTTTGTCAAGGTCTCAGCGGAATTTTTTTTTTAGTCGGTCAGAGCCCGCTTATTTTGGGAAAACCGGCAATTCTAAGTTTGTAAACAAATTAAAAAATTGCACTCGCATGTAAGTTGTGATTAAGTTTCAACCATAGAAATCAGATACTATACTATATAAAGGCTAGAAGGGTCATCGTGTTGAAACCGCCTATCCCGACGTGGGCACGAATTGTTCGGGACTCCGAGCAGCTTTAATTGATTTTTAAAATGATAACCCACGTGTTTTACAGCTGTTCGCAGATGGTTGCGCCCGTTAAAATTACAGCGGTAAATTGGTTAGCGACCGTAAATTCCATGAGTTAGCGTTCTATTTTGTCATTGAAACGTAGAAGTGAAAACATAATTAATTTTTATAAGCAACTAGACTTGTTTTATGCTGAAATAGACACACACCGGTTTGTATTTCGCCGCATATGAGTGCTACAATGACTACTAACTCAAGCCGCCTAGAAGAAAGTATGTGATGTGACATTTACAATTATCAATAATAATTGTAGCAGGAGCACCGCTATTCACATATTTTCAGTGATAGTTTGACTTTAATTCACCCATTTATGTTCTGAAATAATAATTAGCGGAAGGTGTTAATGGATATGACAGGTTGCAAAAGTCAGATTGATTATCTCTACTTAGACATCTATAGGCATGCAAAAATCAACTTGATGATCTTAATTTAGCCTAGACTTGAAGCAATTTGTGAATTTTTAATAGATCAATTAGACACGCGTTAATCTTAAATATATCTCAACCCTGTCAATAGCATGAACAACCTTGTTGGTTAGACTGAGACTTTGTAAGAGCCACCAATACCAATAGAATTGGTCGTGGTCTTTCTGTCATAATATCCGATGCTGTCGATTTTATGTGGAAAATGACAAAATATATAATGTTAAATGAATGTTTAGGAACTATGATTTTGATAATTTATTACTTTTGGGTCATGCAAAACCCATATTGTACCTACTGCAACCTAGCAACTGATGAAACTAGATTACCAGATGAAACAGTTGATTTGTAACACATGTTCTGCGTAGTCAACATTGATAATAAAGATGTTCACGCGAATTAATTAGGACAGATTTTGATTACAAAGATACTGTCGTGAATCAATGTGGTACAACCCGCATGCTGTTGTTGCCTACCACCAATAAAAATGTCTAGATGCACTTTAATAAGAAGTAACTAAATACATGAAAGAAACAATCTTAGGGAATTGCTTTACGTAGATAATCCAATTTTTGTTTGCAATCCGAACTAATCACGAGCGTTATATTTTTCTACTACCGTGCACTTCCGAATACCGATCAAAGGAGGTCCATTCCTGAGAAGCACAAGTCTAATTCTAACATGTTCAATACCAAAAGACACACATATGAAAAATCTCCAAGTTAATGGTTGTCAAGATGTGTCACTTTTCAAAATTCGAGGGTGGCAATCCATTTCAATTCCTGATGCCAGTACATCACCAACCCAGACCGATGTTTTTCACTGTTGACTCCGTTCGTCATTGGAATCAACTTACAGCATACGAAGGGTCAGCGGGTTAGGTTATCAAACTAAGTCAAGACAAGGGTTAACATTTTAGGCGCTTGGACCTATGGTAAACATGAACACCTTTATCCATTCTAAGTAAACTGTTCTTTGAAGTTTCGTTCATTAGCCTGTCATGGGTTTGACATTTGTCAGTTTCTACTTGTTGTGACTACAATTTTCATGCACTTGGTTCTTGACAAATATTATTATTAATCGACAAAAATTGTATGTAGTCGCATAAAACCAAATTTGCACATACATATATGCTCACATACCCAGACTTGCGTTGTAATTGTTGTGTTGTAGTTTTTCAATTTTGAAAGTTTGTTTATACACCATGACAGAATTTACATTCATATTGATGAAAATGCCGATGATGATTTTGTAATTAGCTATTTCCAATAACGGAAAGGTGCGAATTGTTGATTGTAACAACAGCGTCGATTTTTTCATGTTCAATGAATAAGTCCAGTGAATAATTCAAATTAATGTAGTGCGATGAAGAAATACATTGAATGAGTACATAGAAAGTTGAGTATCAAAACATGAAGTTGAGGTCTAAAGAATATATTTTCCTGGAAGAAGAAAGAATTTTGTTGTCTATTAACGGGATAGGGCAACACTTATGAACAAAATTAAGCTTTCCGCAATGTGATAGCCGCATGTTCCTGTACTAGCTGCTACCGGGTATGTAATTGTCTCACCAATTTCCCAAATCGATGAGGTAGGTTTGACATCTGTTTAAGCTTCGGAATGTGATTCCGATGTAGAGTTGTGAATATCATACCGGAATGAGTGGCATTTTGAGATAGCTACATGCTTTTGTAGCTTTCAACTTCCCGGATTCATGTAGGTGCAACGACTTCAAACCTCCCTTCCAGAACACCTACGGATTTAAAACGTTTTTGACATATTGACGATGAAAGAATGGTCGCTGCTTTTTCGAACAGTTAAGCAATGATATACATATATTTAGACCAACAAGGACAAAACAATGTAAAAATGCTTGCAAAAAACTAAAGGTAGTTATGCCCATTTCTGCATTACCAACACAGATTCCCTCTGCATGGTTGACATCTGCAAAGTGATCTGGAAAATGCATCGTCAATGAGGCCATCGAACGAGGTTTTCACCACGATTGGTTGAAAAAGAAAAGGATCAGCTATATGGGAAAACGTGAACGAGATTGATTTCTCTCCTGATGAGGCTGTGGAACCAGCTCTGGTGGCTGATTCATGCAGTCCTTTTCGAGAGCGAATATCTCTGCATGTTACGTTCCACATCAGACACTGACTCCATCTGGCCGCTTCCCATCGCCATTGTCCATTCCAAACTAGTTCGATAATTGGCGAAAATCCGCATCTTCCCAGTGCTCTGAGAACAGTTTCATTCATGGCCGAGTGTCCGGCACTAAATCGACAAGATAGTGTGTGCAGTCCATATTTGCCATTTACGTCACCGCAATTGCAGGGGAAGTTTCAGCAAACTGCTGCACCTATGAGAAGTGTCACTGCTATTCGAGTAGTGTCACTATCTATTATTGTTGACAATACTTGAAACTGGAGTCACATGAAGCTATGACCCACTCCACACAGATATGTGCTGCTGAAAGCGACCTAGAATTTTATTCCAGGCACGTTGAAATCGTCAGTATCATCATGTTATAATCTATAAACGTGCCAAGAAAAGCGACTTGTGTCGAAAACAACTTTACTATTTGGCGGTATCTGCAAGGGAATCAAACCTATTTACAGATTCACATTGAAAACATATTACAATTCCAATTACTTACCAAACTTATTATGGAGGCGTCAAGAAGCAAACTACTTCGAAGAGCAACAACTAGACATTTGAAATTTAGACATAAGCACTAGGATGAGCCATAGAGAAATAAGCAAAAATCTAGGAATTAGCATTACAGTGCAACCAACATAGAAGTCATAAGAAGTCAAACAAACATAGAAATATTTCTTCAAGGAGGCAAGCAAGCTGGCAAGTCGAATGCGCCCTCCACAATCTCCACAAAGCTCAGTCCATCGTTGGTTGAAATGTGAAAATACAGTCAGACAAAATTTCAGTGAATGTTGCATAACAGGCGGTTATAAATGATACAGAAGATGGAACTGTCATGAAGGTAGTTCCAAGAATTACAAAAGATACAATGAACGCTACTGTGAGTGATTTTTTGTCAAATTTAAGCTGACAAGCAGGACTTAAATCAGTAAAAAGTGGTGCTCTACACTGAATCATAAAAGCCAGCTGCGAAACAACTGCAGTGATCATAAATACATACAGTTTCTCTTTTTTGTGAAGTTACGGTAAGCCACTGTTAACTCGTTAGATCAGGGGCTGCACAACAAGTTTTCGTTTTAGCAATATTTGAGTAAATATTGCGGGACACAGTGGCGGGACACTTTCATATTTTCAGTTTAGATTCGTGCAATTTTTTCAAGCAGCATTCATAATTTGCTATTCAATTGCCTTATCTTAGATTAACTTAAATCTCAACTTCAATTTCATTCATGCATTATCTACAATTGTTTTAAATTTAATCCATGATTTGTGTTGCTCCAATTATGGAAGTTAGTGTATTTGTGTCGGAGTTTTGGTTTTGAAATGTTTGTGTTGTTTTTGAGTTTTTGGGATTTTGATTTGAATTGTTTCTGTTGTTTGAAATGTTTTTTGAATTGTCTTGTGTTGTTGATTTTTTTTTTTTGAATTTTTTTGTGAGTTTTTTGATGATTTTTGTTTTTTGTTTTTTTTTTTGATTGTTGAATATTTTTTTGTTTTGGTTTTTTGAATTGAGTTGAATGATTTGGATTGTGTTTGTTTTTTGTTTTGGAATGATGAATTTTTTTTTTTTCGTTGAAATTTGTGTTTTGTTGTTTTTGTTTTTGTTGAGTTGAATTTTGTAGATTTTTTTGGCATGAATGTTCTGAATTGATTTGTGAGTTTTTTTTTTGTTTTGTTTCTTTTGTTTGATTTGAATTTTGTTGTGATTTTGGTATTTTTTTGGGTTTTTTTGATTTTTTTTTGTTGTTTTTGTTTTTTGATTGAAATTTGTGGAAGAACTGAATTTTTTTTTTTTTCTGTTTGAGATTCTGTCTGTTGGAATTTTGATGTTTGTGTGTGGTGTTGTATTTTTTTTTTTGATTGTTTGTTTTGATTTGATTTGTTGAATATTTTTTTGATGTTTGTATTGTTTTTGATTTTTGGGGTAGTTTTTTAGTTTTGTTTTGTGTTTTTTTTGAAATTGTTTTGTTTTTTTGATTTTGTTGTTGAATGACTTTTTTTTGTGAAAGACTCCACTCCGTGCTATGGGAGTTCGAATACAAATGCCGACTCGACTGTGAGCAGCTACATGAACTGCTGCAGAGATCCGCAAAAACTGGTTAAGCATTAAGATGATGAACTGTTAGTCCGGGAGCTAGAGTGAAGTTGTGCAGGGAACGAGGTTAGTACATAACACTTTCACATAGCATAGTACACTCTACCTACTGCAAAACTTCGCGTCTTTTGCCGGATCAGATCATTCTTTGAAAACGTTAAAGTAAGTGATATGAAAATCCTAGTCATTTACAGGATTATATGATTAAAATTTTCACATTTGTGGAATTGTTGACTTGAACATGGAAGACATGGCTAGGAAAATTGTTGGATGGAAACGATCAATGATTAACATAAAAAATAACATACTGATACAAAACAGATCAGTAACAAATAAAAACGATGCTTGAAAAACAAAAAAATTTTGTGCTGAATAATATAGAGGATAAAATGAAGATTCAAATCATGCATTAATAGAAAATATACAAAAATGACAGGACCATGGATTTATGTTCAAAATTTGATAAAAGATGAACATAAACTCACTTAAAGTCCCACCCGGAACAGATACAACTATGCCTATAAATACTTATAGAGATTATAAGATAAAACGACGCAGAAGATGGAAAGGAGACAACGCGCCTCAAGCAGCAGCCCATCAGAATAACATTCATCCATAATTCTCGGCCATTGCGACAGAACCCGGAAAAGACTCACTCAAGATCGAGCGCTCATATCCACAGACATTTGTGTATTTGACTTGGAAGACATGAATAGAGGGGTCTATCTGGATGGAAAAACTATTTCCACTACTTGAAACTTTTGCGTAAGGATACAAAATCGTCTGAAATTAATGTTTAGAACTCGTAACTTAGTGATTGGAATAGTCATTCACATGCTTGTGATGAAAATTTTGCACTTTTAGAGCTTGGCTAGGTAAAGATCTATATTGGACAGAAGCTGTTTCCAATATATAAAGCTTTGTGCATGGACATGATATTTGCCCGAAGCATGGCCTGAAGATTTAAAAACTGGCATGCTGAAGCCATCAATATCATCACGTTATAATCTCCAACAAAGTTTGGTCATCGTTGGTTGAAATGCGAAATGCAGCAGACGAAATTATCCGTGAATGTTTGCATGACAGGCGGTTATAAATGATATAGTCAGAAGATGGAACTGTCATGGAAGTAGTTCCAAGGAAAATAGAAAGCAAGAACCTTCCATCGGTAGTTAAGCAGAACAAAAACTTAGAATCACTATTCCAGGAATTACGAAAGATGCAATGAACGCTAGTCTGATTTTGTCAAATTTAGCTGAACAAACCAGCACCTAAATCAGAAAAGTGGTGCTCTACACTGAATCATTGGTCTACTACGAGACAAATACAGTGCTCATAAATATATGCAGTTCTCCCCTTTTTGTTAAGTTTCAGCAACCCACTTTTAACTTGTCATATACATGTACTTAACTAGTCGGCTGCTTCATTTCCCGACAGTTTCCTATCTCAATCAATTAGACAATCGCTTAACTAGTAATTCATAGCCAAAATTCAATACAATCCTTTTTGAAAAAAATCGTCAGTCTGAACAACATGTTGATAAGTCAGATAATTTCTTTGGCTCCGTATTCTCAAATGATGACATCCCCGATGTATTCACTACATATTGCGGACACAACTACGCACCAGTAGAAGCGATTGTAATCCGCCCTACCCACAAACATTTCACTAAACCGAACCGACTAAGGAAACTGATGCTGCTTTCAAGTGACTGCTGAAGAGGTGTTATTCAAATGAGCTAACGTAGATTGAATGAGGATGAGAGCAAAGGTCTAAATTTAAAATACGTAGGACACCTGATGAATGAATCGTAAGTGGATCTTTTGTATTCCTCCGCTATTACTGTTTACTTCCCGGGTCACGTGTTTCCATTGTTGATATCGTGAGCCTTCGATAGAAGTGTGAAGCTGCGAGCGAGGGTGGAGTGGTATTCAAATATTGAGGGTGAGTCCTTTGGCTTTGCTGTCATGTGAACATTTTGTCGACATCTGAGCATTGTTATGGATTGAAGCCATGATAGGAAAATGTACAATGGAAAGTTGCTGCTTGATGACTCAAAGAACGATTACAATCGATCAATTTCACGTTTAAATTACTCAAGGCAATGAAACTACTACAATCTTCACCGGTGAATATTCGTAATAAAGCAGAAATCATTCCAGATTTTTGTAAGAACGATTTGCAGAAAAGTGATGTTGAAAGGAAATATGGAGTGAAACGACAAGCATTCAACTCATGGCCTACAGAGGTCGATCAGATAAACGCGCATATTGAAAGATCGACTTTTGGGACCAGTCGCAAAAGAATTCATTTTCCGAGTTTTTACGTGGAATCAAGCTATTGCAATGGCTTCGACAGAAGAGATCAGAAGCATTCCCAATAACAGGCAGCATCCCCATCTACCCATCGAGAGAAAACCAATCAATTTGCTTCAAAAATCGGCGTGATCAATTTCAAGTACAACGACGGATGATTCCAACGCTTTCAAGTCACTGCATGACATCGAATGCCGACCCGTGAATGGAGAATGCCGATCCGCTCCATTGGCTTCTGTTGCGACGTGGAAAGATTGACATACAGACTATTGTAAAAGAATGACATTTACAAGACGTCTATAACACCTTCGAAGTCGAAACTCCTTTGTCTTTCGCAATTGCTTTCAGATTCGATGTTAGCATCAAAAGGCAACAAATGCATTGGAAGAAAACAAAGCAAACAGCAGATGACTATAATGGTAATGGCAAACATGGACGGCTCTTTGATATCAGCCTATTCGAAAAATGTCGATGTTTCTCTAGGATCAGAAAGTTGCCTGTCACTTACAAAGCGAACAGAAGATCTTTCTTTGATTATATGTAGAAGAGGATAGCCGTTTGGTATCGAAAACTCCAAAATCGACTCTCTCCACGTAATCAAAAAAGAGCAATAACGGAGGGTTTTTCATCAAAGAACAGAAGATCGTGGATGATCAGCACTGTCTTCGATGACTATATGCAAAAATTTGACAAAGAAAGGACACGAGAAGGAAAATCGATCCTCATCGTTGATAACTGACTATCCTCCGATGTGTGACCTGAAATGTGTTCATTCATCCTCACGCTAACTCCCGGACTAGAAAATGTCCGCATAAATTCATTAAAATTCAAAAAGCTATTGAGAGGTATGCGTACAGTCTGTAGGATTTAAATCCCGCTTCTTTCAGACGTTGATATGCAGCTCTAAAGAAACAGTTGATACCAACAGCAAATCTCCAGCCTTTTGCTAGACGTGAAACTATCTGAAACCGATTTCTCTTCGCTGGAATGATCAGATTCAATCTGTGACTATCACTTGTCTTCTGAAATTTGGTCATCCAGATCCTTACAACTTTGCTTCTTCACACCAACGCGCCCACCAATTCCAATCAGCTAGCCTACATGATACATTCAAACATTGACTCTTTAACAACATTGCGCATGCTACGTCCACAACGAATCATTTCAACAATTTACGATTTTTTCTTGGTGCTTCATCATGCAGCTACGACTTATATCAAAACGACAGCAAAATTTGCAATTCTACGATGTCCAAACTTAAACAAACGTTGATCCTGTGCAAAAGGATGAACGGTATCTTCATATGTTCATGCAAGAAAAGGCACATACACGTAGAAATCTGTTTGAGATCAAGATCGACTTAAATATTTAACAACGGCTATTGATTAGATAAGTGTTTTCTGTCACGCATCACAGTTCAGTCTTAATTGTAGTTTTATTAAAACATCAGTGCATGTTTCTGTCACGCAACGTAGTTCAGCCTTCATTGAATGTACTTTTCATTAAGACGCATTATATAAATGTTCATCACTTACCAAATCCTGCTATAAGATGTTCTCCACTTGAATCAAAATTCAACTAAATTTTCCGATGAATGATGTGATGAAGCTATGATAGTCCCAAACACTTTCTACATCGATAAAACCACAGAAAAGCATTTTTCAACAATGAGATGTTTCTTTAGTTTTCGAGTATGTTGGATTATCTCACTACTTTGAACACATTAGCAATGAAAAGCACATATTAGAACGGTCAGCATTAGCAATCCCCCAGGCTCACTTTAACACTTTGAGCGGAGAATCGAACTCCTGATGCCAAATATACTGCCATACTCTTATATGCGATGTACATGAAATCACAGATGAAGAAGGAACATCTGTAGAATTTGGAAATGCAATAAAGCGTTAGGCAGGTAGGATTTGACTTTTTAGGTGATAATTATTTTGGTTATTAAGTACCGTAGACTTATCTATGTAGGACTAATCAAAATGCGAATTGAAAAGGTTGGTAAAAGAAGCATATGTGCGGGTGCTAGGTAGCGGTGACAGGTGGATGCCTTACCAGAAGTTGCGATATCGACATTTGGACCATCCATTACCACCTGCAGGAGTCTAGAATTGTCCAGGCCATCGACCAATCCCTCAAGAGCTTTGTGCATCTGAGATGTATCAGCATGACCAAGAAATCTAGAATTCAGGTATCTTGTCATCGCCCTGTCTTCAGTTCAATACCTTCTGTGAACAATGAACATCCATTTATCCGCGATGAATTTACGTGAGTTTCGTAGCATTTCAGATTTCAGACTGTCATCAGAGTCCTAATCAGCCAACTACTATCTATGAACGCGCAAGGCGTGGGAGTCCTGAACCTGCTGAATAATCTCCAGAGGCAACTCGCCCATTGGCCGATCAATCTGATCAAGCTCACATCAATGGCGTGGGTCGGATGAGAAAACGAAGCATCCGTCCTAATGCCAAGGATCCAGATTTCCTCGGCTGCGTACGCACATTCCGTCTGGACATTTTCAAAGCAGCTTTCCCCACCCATCAGAGTGGATCTGGTCGCAGCTTTGGAGAAAAGCGCAGCAGCAAACTAAGAAAGCACATAAAAGCAAAACTGGCCTCCTTGTCTATACAAATTGCTGAAAATTAGTGAAGCAGACGTACAATGTTTCAAAATTAAAATTATAAATGCTTGACCAATGACCATACTTTTCTAGCGAATTTGCACTTATTGATCAAATCTTCAAACGATATAAAAAGTGATGCTTATATCAAAAACATGGAATTTCTACTTTTTCTTGTTGTACAGTAAGCAATTTTGTTTATTTTGTCATCAGTCATAGATACATTTAATCTTTACTGCTCACAATTTTATAATTCCCTGATTTTTCCCGAGTTATACACACTGAATTTTTCGAAGTAACGATTAAAATCTCAGCGAACTTATCGCAGGATTTTTCGGAACAAGGGAGCCACATACTTTGACCCGAAAAATCATGTCTGTAGAAGATTACGTAGTAGGGCCTATTTTAAGGAAGGAACTGAAATGATAGATTTCAGGACAGTAGGCCTATGCTATGTTTCACAAGATTCCAGGATATGTCATGAAATGACTTCTTCTAGATACCCTAATCTCCAGGTTCAGCCGCATCTCTCACATGTATTTCATTGCCGCTTTCATCTCGATACCAAATTGATCTTGGACATAGTAATAAGCCATCGCCGGCTATTCGGGAACACCCACTCAACTTCGAATTTACCCGAAAATAGGAAATGCGAGCACACTAGCCGACGGCTATGCAGGCTGGAAGTCATTTCCCTGTGAAAGCATCCAGGAATTGACCGAGAACAAGTGGGAACTGACGCGAGATGACATTCGCAACTTACTCGATCTCATAAGGTATTTGAAAAGGAATTCAACGCAATTAGAGCTAGGACTACAGGATGACTAACATAATTCAGGTGAGAACACACTAAATCCTGCAACAACACAGAGCCCATGCAATTTTCTTCTGATGGCCATGTTACCCACGGCTCACCTGTTTCAGCTTCCAAAAACAATTACTCAATGTAACAAGAATCAGGAATTAGAATAGGACCTATGTATCGACACGCATCCTTTTTCTTGCTTCGTCCCTTGCTTGTCATGTATCTCGACTTTCTCGCCTTTTCCTCGTCTCCTTAATTTATTAGCTGGAGAAATTATGTTCGAAGCAAACTTGTTTCCTAGGTAAAGAGACTTCAATAACACTAAAAATGACAGTAACAGGCCTGTGATTAGCTTATTAGAAAAATTTGAGGAATGTAAACGGAGCCTAATATAATAATTGCAAGAAAAACTCCAAATTTTAACAGGGATTTTGGGCCAAACTTCATGAAAAAAGTCATGAAGAAGGCAACCCCAGAGTTGACCACACTCCACACTTTTTGAAGTTATACGCATTAAACACGTGAAAGTGCTGCACTATAGGAGTTCGGCAGACAATAACTTCAGACAACTTCTCTGCATTACAAAATAAGTTCGGACGAAACCTGACCATTTTGCAAACCCTAGTAGCTTCCAAAATTAAAACGACGTGAAACAAAATCAAAGTATAAATAATGATTGATTCATGGTAAGCAGTCAGGGGTGTAGGATACATGTTATAGATTCTATCTTAGAGCCTCTTGAGTTGGAAGTTTACAGATAATCACCATTCGCTAAAAAACAAGACATTGTCCGAACATTTAGTCTAAAATGTACACATTCTTGAAGAATTTCTTTTAGTTTAGCTATATTTGAGGAATTTTTGAGAATTTGAGTGGAAAAATTTTTGAGGAATCCTGAGGAATTTGAGGAGCACTCACAGGCCAGCAAGTAAATATGTTTGTCAAAGATTACAATCGCATCTTAGTCGAGCGGATCCAGCTTTCGGCGCGGAGGTGGTCGAAAAATAAAAAAGTCGATCAATGTACAATTACATGTGCGTGTGTAAGTCACGACGCATCTCTACATTTGAGTGATGATTTGCTTCCCTACACAAGTAACATCAAAAAATAAAATCAAAATGAAGTGTCCAAGAAAGCCTGATAATGGGTCTATCGGGGTTGTTCTTTTCACTTTTCATTGGCATTTCGAAAACTTCATATTTTTTAATACCTTCCCATCAGCCTCACGATGACACAAAAAAAAGTGGAAATAAAAGTCACATGAAGTTAGCACTAGATCTGGCAGTGGATTTTAGAAATAATTTGTTCAATGTCACATCAGTTTTCAAAAGTTCCTCTCGGATGAGTAAAATTTAAAATTTTAATCAAAAAACTGCACGAGAGATTAACTGATGCTTTCCTGATCATATTTACGATTTTGTTCACAACCAAACAAGCCACGCATTCCTATTTCTAAGAACAACAATTCCAAAATTGTTCATCAAACCAAATGGGACTCACCTCGCAACAGCCCTGCAGAGACGACAATTGTTCCCATTTTTTTTTTTTCTTTTTTTTTCGCTTACCTGACACTCACCCTGAACTACGAACAAGAAGTAACTAGGGCTTGCAGGGCCTGTGAGGGTCGTCCAAATATAGTGAAACAAATTCCGGAATAATTCTTATAATGGGAATTTCGTGTTGTTTGGTGCGAAACAAAGTGTTGTTTGTGGCGTCGGAATGAAGTAGCAATAAGCGGAAAAAATGACAATGTCGTATGGTTTCTTTTGATGTTTATGCTATAGTAGCGAGTATTTGTAAGGGCTGGGAGGGACTCCAAGTGTTATGAAACAAATTCTCGAAATGCTCTTGGAAAAGGAAAATCCGTCGTTTTTTTGGTATGAACAAAAATCGTGAATATGATCAATGAAAGCAATCATTTTAATTTCTCAGTGAATTTTTTTGATTAAAATTTTTATATTCCTGATCCGAGAGGAATTTTTGAAAGCTGATGTGATGAACAAATTTCCTAGATCATTTTTCATTTCATCAGGCAAGTGGAAAATCCGGATTGAAAAAATTATTTCTAAAAATCTACTGCCAGATATACTGCTTAGCTTTTCAGTTTCTTGAAAATAATTATACGCTAAAATGACCTGCAACAAACCATTCTTGAAATTCAAATTCCCCCGCAAGCATCCTTTATCTTTTTTTTCCACAATGTTGCTTATAGATTAAATGGTGGACCTAAAACTCTATCAGATATCACTCAAGCGACATCGATTGACAGACAGCAGACGAGCCGTCCTCCGGGATTTTGCCCTCAATGATCCGCTACAGTCAAAAAACATTCGGTTGGAAAACTGAACAACTTCTGTGAAAATTAACGACCATCATGAAATACTGTGTAATAACCGGTATTCAAAAAGATTTCAAAAACTTGCTTATTTTATTATGTTAAACCTTGTAAGCAACTATACTTATTTTGTCCCTGAATCCCCATTCAGTACCGTGACAAAGCACATCGAATGAATTTTCTACTTCGAAGGATAGGGAGCTAACCATTTGCTATTGATTGTGCTGATCACAGATATCCTTGATTTTCCAAATTTCACACGTCCTTGTCAATCATCTTTTCCACTGTTTTTTGTTTTTTTTTTTTTTGTCCACGATTGTCAGTCTATAAATAACCAATCAATAACCTCTGGATTTTCCTTGGAGATTTGGTAGCACAAGAGAATGGCGCTTATCGGATGTCTGACGGCATAAATACGGTCTCTTTCTCTGAATTCTGAGGAAGATTTGGAGAATGGAGAGACGCATCCAAACCTAGGATGAGCTGTCTGAATGTTGGGGTAGATGTCCCACATCCAGCATTGCTGAGATTCCACCACTAATGTCATGTATAAAAGGATTTCAATGTAAACAAAAGTGAGAACTTTAAAGATGATATGTTGCTGTGTGAAAAAAACGTGACTGTTCTCCAACAGGCTTTAAGTGAATGCCATGAACGTGATTTTCCTTTCATAATACAAAAGCTGCAGGCCTTGTTCTTTCTTCTATCATATAATTCAGCAGAATCGATAACTAGAAAAATTAACAAATTTAATTGCTGGAAGCCCTAAGCCCATTTCGGGTTCGGGCTGGTTTTCATAACAACAAGCAAAGTCAGAATACAAAATTGATAAAGTACAAACAACTCTTGGAAATACAGAAGGTAGTAAGAACCAAACTTCCTACAAGCACTTTTAAAACCACAACAAGAAACGCCCTATGAATATAGCGCAATAACAAAATTGGAGACCAAAGCTCCCTCTGCACAAAAAAAATACGCTCAGTGGGAAACATATCCATTCTCATTAAAAAATTAATTCAATTTTCATGGGATTCCACCAAATACCACATCAAAAACAAGCATAGATTTTTCTGTAGCATACCAAAGCTGGAAAATGATCTTCGCTGGAAATATGTAATTTTTCGCTACTGAATAAATTGATGAAATATTTTGATATATTTTTCCATGTCATTCATGTTTCATCTCTGGCTAAACACGTGCACATATATCTCTGGCTGGATTCTTGCATAAATAAACCTGTATCTAACCGGCGTGTTGGGTAAGTGGTGTGTTAAAACTTCTGGATTATGATTAGATAGAATACTTATTTGACACACGGTTGTAGAACTGTACAAGCTCATTATCCATGTAAACCGATCATTTTATGATAACTCTTATCCATTTTTTTTTCGGAGGAAATCGGTATTTTCCGGTTTTACCGGTTATGTTCGTGTAAGAGAAAATGCTGGGAAGTTTTGCTAGAAATCAAACTCCCTAACTAGTAACACCAATACTTGCAAAAAACAAAACCAAATCATCTACGGTATTTGAATTTGTATTTTGAAGTCCGAATGAGTTTGAATTTTGAGAATACACTTTATCTGTGCAAACCAAGGTTTTTTTTTTGTTTTTTTTTTTTTTTTTTTTTTTTTTTTTTTTTTTTTTTTTTTTTTTCATTTTCGTCGGAAGGGGGACGCTTTAAAGAACGGAGTTCCTACCTGCCTTTGTTGTGGAACGCATAGGAACGCCAAAGTGCCCTCTTTCAGAACAACGGTGTCATTCTGAGCCAGATGGTACATGATCATCAAGTGTTATTAATAATATTCCTGAAAATCCTAAAATTCATTTGTATAGAAATTTCTGTAACGGCCTTTTTGTTTCAAGAATGGCTACGCTTTGTGTAAATAGAATAATTAAATATTGCAAACGTTGCATCCTCAGTTTGAAAAGCGGGAACAGACCTGAATGAAGCGGCTATTTCCTCCAATATCAAGAATCATCAGCAGGCCTAGTTCACATCTCTCAACATCGACACAACTCCTCCCATTGAAAGTTGCATGCCATGCCCGGGTCAATTTGAGATTTGCAATTAGTAAGTTATTGAAATTTCGACGGGCATCATTAAATATCATGTGGCTATGTTTCATAAAGTTTTGTCTCGTTTTAACTATTGTTCCCTCATTAAGCGTTTTTATATTTGAGTTGCCAAATTTTCAGACGAGATATAAAATATAATCCATTTTCCCTGTTCGATATTCATGTCATATATACAAATAAATTTTCTGAAGTATTATGAAGGCTTAGTAAAATAATTTCATAGTGAAAATGTTCATAAGTTTGTTAGAAAATGATGCATTTTTCAAAAGCTTCTAATATCAAGTTTTAGGTGACTAAAGGATCTGCTCCTAAATGAAGCTGATAAGGCGGAAAATTTAGACTAGCAGAAATCATTACTTTTATCGGCAATGGCAGCTCGACTTATTAAAAAAAACGATTGATGATACACAGACGCTGATATGTTTCTCAGAATTATTAACTGTTCTGCAAAATATCTTCTTTTGGTATTATACGAAGACCTCCTTGGCTCTCTAGAAAAGAATATAAAGTAATATTTTTTTCCAAATACTACGGTATTTAAACAGCTCTTGTTAAAGTGACACACAGTAGGTTCTACTGTGTTAATGCTGCTAAAAATGGTCATCTGTAAAGCAGTTTTTGTTTTGTATATTAAAAATATATCGAATCTTTACATATCGACAAGGCAAATTTATATTCGATGATTAAGCGAGAAGCTTAATACCAATGGTTGTGATACTATGCTGATCGACTTTTCCGTTTGTGATATTTAATAGAACTATCAAATATATAATTCGGGACTACCAAAAAAAAGGCTGCGTTGAAAAAGCACAAGGTTCGATTCACCGCGATTAAATTAAAATGCAATGAGTACTATATATGCCTTGCGATACATGAAATTGCAGAATGCAAAGAGACAAGCGTTATTCACTAACTTTTGAAGAGTGGAGGTTTAGGAAAATCCACCGCTTTTAATTTAGGCCCTATGGGCAGACTATGTCAAAAACATAATGCGATATACGGTGTAAGGAAAAGACATGCACCGTTTAAAAATGGGTTCAGCTACAGGTTAGAGCTAGAGGTGATATCTAGGTAGGGCCTATATGAATCTGAAAGTTAATCAAGACCGGAGATCGAATGCAACGCCACGCGCGTGCGACCGATAAGTATAATTTTCGGATTACTCCATTATATACATAAACCTTTCGGATCACAGAAGATGTGCAGGTTACGCCGAATATTTCCAAAATTTTTTTAATTTACAATTTTGTGCCATTCGTTTCGAAGAAGACTTCGGCCTAGCATTTTTATTTTCTCAAGCGATAGGCCAATTAGCGGTTTTGTAGAAAATCTCGATTTCAAAATAGCATTCTTCTGCCAGCTGCTTTGGATGAACCTCAACCGTATCATGACCATAGACAGCAATTGCCGTGTTTTTATGACGCTCAACTGTCTGATTTAGCTTATAAAGATTTATATAATGGTAACCACACTCCAATCTTCCTCAACATTGAACATAATTACTAAACCAATTTTGCATTGATATCATTGCTTTCAGAAGCCATGGGACAATGCGTACAATGATTTAGAGGCGATTACTTACTCGGACTTGATTATCAATGGAGCTGAAATCGGCAATCAATTATGAGGAAGAGAAACATCGTATAACATTGTTTTGATCAATTATAAGTCACACACGTTTATGCGTCAAAAAATATTGGACAAACATTTATACCACAAACAATTAAATGCCAATATATGGGTAAGCTTGAAGTGAAAAGAAGGGACTCATGTTTAAAGTGATGACGATTCCTTCACTAATGTATAACCTGAACATTTCCGAAACCACACACACACCAACCATGATTAAGAAAGCATCATTAATAGTAATTTTGAGGATAATTCATAGGAGGAATGTTGAAAAATGTTCTTCAAATGGTCCTGGAATTTTCTGACGGAAAAGCCCCGGATAACCCTGGATCTTGACCGCCTCATGGCTATGCTAATGAAAATAGTTGAGATGGCTCAAAATTTAGTAAAATCCGTGAAATTAGGTCCAACTTTCCGCAGCTTGCTGTGGCCCGTTGCAGGGTGCGATGGAGGAGGTGGGGGACTTGAATTGGTGGGGCATACCATTGGGATCATGAAACATTGGTTTGTGGTAATTGGTTGCGTGATTTGACTGAATATCTTGCTATGCCTATGCATTTTTTTAATTGGTATTTGGTGATCCCCATGAAATTGAATTAATTTTTAATGAGAATGAATGTTTCCCA